>CM022536.1:192158-792158 GCA_012273795.1 Dendrolimus punctatus
CACATTCTTAGTTTAACTTATATCAGTTATATGAAAGTCATTGCAATGAGTCACCATGTCCTCTGGCCTCGGCTTCCGAATGTTCCTTTACTTCATGTCATCTCCGCGTTGACTCTTTTATGACAGCATGGCAGCCGCGGCAACTGATAAGACAACACTGCGCAGCGATAGTTTAGAGGAAGTGCGACTGGGAATCGTGCGAAGCCGGGGAAAGGGTCCACGAGGCGCAGCCCGGGACGGCTTTATTTATTCCCGATCGGTCACTTATCGAACACGCGGCTTTTACGAGCCCCGAGCGCGTCCCTTTCCAACTTTGCGGAGGACGTTAACTTAAAAAATTGTTTTATCGCCACAAGCTGCTTTTCCTACGATTTTTAAGTTATTTATAGTACTGACGTTATTTATAACTTTACCACATTGGGTAGTTAATCTTGTTTGAAAGAACGGCGTAGGTGATGTCCAATGGAAGCGGAGCGCGGGGGGAAGGCGCTAATCGCCCAAATGGGATTAGGGCACCTGAGAAGCCTCGCAACCAAGTAATCCCATATATAAGGAGGAGGACAGTCCCGGCCGAGCCACTCCGCCGCCGCTGCCACGACGGCAGACGTGTACGCAGAAAGGCTAGTTCGGTCCCCGCAAGTTCTCCCCCTGACCAGCCACCATGGTGTACAATTTCAAAGTGTTCAAGAAGTGCGCGCCCAACGGCAAGCTGACGCTCTACATGGCCAAGCGGGACTTCGTTGACCACATATCCTTCGTCGAACCGATAGGTTTGTAGTGGGCTCAAGACCTCGTTTAGCTTTTAATGAGCAATTAAACTTTTATGTGTTTATGATGTGCCATTAAATAATGAACTTGTACAGCATAAGACGTTCAGTTTTAAATGTGCGATACTCATACTGCTCAATGCATTCAATTGTTGCAGTTTTTTAAATACTTTAATAAATTAAATAAAGTAAATTATGTAAAAGTTGTTAACGTCATTAGTACTTTTGAAATCCATCGTGACGTCACAAACTAAATACGCAATTACAAAAATACTGTAGGTAGAAGAACAGGTAAAATAATAATAAAATCAGTATCCAAATAGATGTTTCAAAAGAAAATTAGGTTCGTAAAATCTCAGAGACTACCTTTTAATCATTGCGACAGTTACGAGTGTACTAAAAGTACGCGGGTTCGTATGAACGTTTGCAGATGGCGTGGTGCTGCTGGACGAGGAGTATGTGCGCGGGCGCAAGGTGTTCGGGCAGGTGGTGTGCACGTTCAGGTACGGCCGCGAGGAGGACGAGGTGATGGGCCTCAACTTCTACAAGGAGCTGTTCCTGGCCTCCGAGCAGATCTACCCTCCGCCCGAGAAGAAGGGCTTCGACCTCACCAAGACGCAGGTGCTTCGTCAATAATCGCTCGTCAGATGTGGCGCACGGCACATCGTCTCTCCCATCAGATTGCATTGTGGTCCAAATCAGCATGAAGATCTAATCTAATTATTTATTTGCTTCATTTTATGTTAATCGGTTCATTCCCAAGGCCACAAAAATTTGAAAAAGAAACCAACCAATATACAAACACCTAAAATCGCTTTCACATTGATTCACCATTCGTAATAATCGATTAGTACAAGCAGTGGGAGATGAAAAGTACATATTACGGTTGGTGACAGGAAAGGCTCGTGAAGAAGCTGGGCGAGAGCGCGTACGCGTTCCAGCTGAAGGTGCCGGCGGGGGCGCCCGGCTCCGTGACGCTGCAGCCGGGCCTGGAGGACGAGGCGAGCCCTGCGGCGTGCACTACTACGTCAAGCTCTTCGTCGGCGACTCCGAGATCGACCGCTCGCATCGCAGGTATGCACGCGAACCAACTGACGTAACGCATAGAACGTCGCATGACCTGATGCACTATGCGGTGTGACAGGAGCACGGTGGCGCTGGGCATCCGCAAGGTGCAGTTCGCGCCCTCGAAGCCGGGCCCGCAGCCCTGTACCGTCGTGCGCAAGGACTTCGTGCTCTCGCCGGGACAGCTGGAGCTAGAGCTCACGCTTGACAAACAGGTGCGTCACATTACAATTTGAATTATTTATCATGAAGTAAATACATAGTTTTTTTTTCTTTTTTTTATTGCAGGAGTTCAGCAGACAGGCGGACGGCCCACTTGATGGAAAGCGGTTACCATCGCCTATGAACATTTGCAACACCAATGGTGCTACAATTTGCGCTGCTGCTCTCTTAAGGGAGACTGGAACCTGGTCACTAATGCCGGAACACAACTTAAGGTTGTTTTGGCGACATACTCTAGACCAGGAGTGGTAGCCATCCAGTCGGGCACATGCCCTACCACCTGGCTGTGGGTTGTTTTGTCGCCTCTTACGACAGGCCGCCCGGCCGCAGGAAATTGTTCTTTCTCCGTTCCTGCACGGATAGTGGCAGTACATAGATTCTTTTTAATCATGCTTTCACTGTTGAAGATCGTAACTTAGGTGACAATGAACAGCGCTCTGTCGCTGAGATTTTGAGCATAACAGAGAGCCATATTTTACAATTGTCCAAGGAGGTCCCTGGAAAAACCAGATAGTTAGCCTTTTTGAGTCTGTTCATAGTATTTTGCGAACTATGTTGTCAGAGAACTCTTGGTGTCACTGTGTCGTATATTTATTGTACCACTTTCTGCCGCATCCACAGCTGTACATGCACGGCGAGACGGTGGCGCTGAACATGTGCGTGCGCAACCACAGCAACAAGGTGGTGAAGAGGATCAAGGCTTCCATCCAGCAGGGCGTCGATGTGATGCTCTTCCAGAACGGACAGTACAGGAACGTCGTCGCCAGCGTTGAGACGCAGTCAGTACCCAACATCGTGCATATAATGCTGTTACAGTGACCGTGGAGCCGTGGCACCTGACGTTGTTTGTTGATTCGCAGGGACGGCTGCCCGCTTCAGCCGGGATCCAGTCTGCAGAAGGTGCTATACCTGACCCCCGCCCTGGCCACCAATCGGGACAAGAGGGGCATCGCGCTCGACGGGCAGCTCAAGCGCGCAGACACCACGCTCGCATCCACCACTCTGTATGTCGTGGGCCCCCTTTCTTCCCTTTTTTGCCCCTTTGTGGATTTTAAGCTGTACTTCTATGGCTTTATAATTTTATAAATGGGAAAGTTTGAACGTTTGTTGCTCATTCACGTCAGGATGACTGAACGATCGTATTAAATTTAACACAGAGAAGATTATAGTCTGGAACAGCATATAATCTACTTTTTATGTCGAAAAATGTTTATAAAATCTAAATTACAAAAGCATCGATATTTTTCAAAAAGTAAATTTGTTTAAATGTTTTGATCGAGAAAGGGCTTTGCTTGAGTTGGTTATCGTGGAATTCCAGATTGCTGGACCCGGATCAGCGCGACGCGTTCGGCATCGTGGTGAGCTACAGCGCCAAGGTGAAGCTGTACCTGGGCGCGCTCAGCGGCGAGCTGGTGGCCGAGCTGCCCTTCATCCTGATGCACCCCAAGGTGATGCTCCAATCACAATTATAGCTGTTGTCACTATCCCACAACTAAAATGTTGATGGTAACTATATGGGAAAATAAAGACTTAGTAGGAAGTAGATTTCATTTTTACTTTATACTATACTCGTAAGTATATAAATTATCTTGGACGGTATCGAAAAGATGATAAGTGCTTGAGCACTCCTTTTTTATGTAACTTGTAAGTCCTATTATGAGTAGACCAAGTATTGTTCTAGCAGTTATTTTCCACGACACAGCATTTACCTGACCCGACACCTGTACACACTTCTTCCTTCGTTGACAACTCCTTCGCAGTACAGGCTGTCCGTTTATGGAACACACCGCCACTCGACATCAGACAAGCTACGTCAGTAACCCCTTTAAAATCATGGATTTTAATTATTTTTAGTCCTCACTACTTATTTTGTATGTATTATGATATGCTTATGTAGTATATAATACTTATATTTTGAATGTTATTATTTATTGTCTACACCGTCACTATCATGTTTTCATATTTTCCTTAGTTGAGGAGTTGCCTGGAAGAGGTCGCTTTAAGCGTGAAGACGTAGTTTTAATTTTGGTGAATAATGAAGCGTTTTCATTCATTGCTGGGTGGTGTTGCGCAGGAGGGCCGCGCGAAGGTGATCCACGCGGACAGCCAGGCCGACGTGGAGATGTTCCGCCAGGACACCGTGCACCACCAGGAGAGCGTGGAGGTGTACTGATCGGCCGCCGGCACCTCGACCCAACGCCAAAGAATATCGCCCTCCACATTTCGATAAATGTACATATGATATCTATTAATTAATCTAACGTGGTAATTTATATATTATTTATTATTCCTATTTTATGTATATCTTCCTGTACATCTTTATGCCTTTCTTAAAATTCGACAAAACCTATGTGTAATTTATACCGAAGGCAAGGCAAGCGCATGAATAGTAAGACATAGGAACCAGCCATAAATAGAGTTAAGAGTATTGTGAACTGTCCTATGTTATCCTTTTGTATTTAACTCAACGTATATCAAATATTGTTAACGAAATAAATATGACAAATAAAGAATATTATTTTTTACGTAATATTTTTGTTGATAAATAAATGTATGCAACCCACTCCATGTGTAGGTACAGTGGAAGTATCTTAGGGTGTCGATGCCACATGTGAAACCGTTATTGGTCTTATGCCAGTATATGTCTATTCGTCGAAACTGCCCGTACAGATGATAGGGAAAAGACATTTAATTTTAACCTGATGTGCCAGGATATGCCCACGTCTTTGTGCACGACTGGCTTGAATTTCCCGTCGGAGTCCCGAGACAAAAATATAACACATTTTACGACGTAAAATTTGCTTTCGATCAGCGAAAATTGCATTGAAATCGCCCCAGTAGTTTTTACGTGAATCTCGAACAAACACACAAAAGGACCGTGTTCTGCATCGTTTATTTAATATATTTCAGTTGTTTTATTTTCAATTTTATAAGACTATACATATTGGGTAAGTACTTAGTAGTCTGCATGATGAGGCGCAGTAGACGTGACAAACGCCCACTGTTTTTGTGGTTTGTTTGTGGAACCAGATAAAAGCATTGAACCAAAAATAGTCTACAATACATTAAAAACTATGGAATCTTTTGCTTATAAAGTATTTTTCAGAACTAATTTCACTACTCTGCCAGTGAGGTGTGCAGTCTTCCGCATTTACTGTGTTCACGTTACTTGGAAATAAGGCCTAATATAAACATACCAATAACACAAAACAGGAGATAATAATACAACATAGAAGGTGTTTAGGTTTTTAGACAATTTGGATGTATAGAATCTTATTGATGTATGGTACCATAATAACATGACATTCGTTGCGACATGCATTTATTTAGAAATTTCCGATTTATGCGGGCAATAACGACGCTAAGTCGCCGCGAGTTCGCGGCCATTATCACTTTAATGGAATTGGTTTCCCGAGCTGCCGCTGGCCGCTCTCGCGGTTCATTCCTACGCTACTCCTGCGTAATGAGTGTTGTCATCTCGTCGTGCGATTCTCGTCTCTATCTCGTGGGGCGTAGAGGCGATCAGCTCGCAAACCCACCACCCCGCGACAGGCATTCTCTGGCGAAATATATTCGGGGCTTTGTCGCGTCTCCGCAGCTAATTCCGTGATGATTACGTCGGCTTTAAACATGCGACCATCAACGTTTATTATGCCCTTCTTATACACACTTTTTGACTTTGTAAATCCGTTATTCCGTTTGACGCCATTTAAAGGTGGTGTGGCATTATGGAGCATCACCTCCTCCTGCTTAGCAGTAATCTTGTCAAACGTGCACTTGTAAATAGATCAGTACACAATTTGGAGCGGCTCGTCCTCAGTTAGTGAACCAGTTCCAGAGCAGAGCATAAGCGAAACAAAATTTTGCAAGATCAGCAGGAAAAAAGGCACAGAAGGAACACCCCAGTCACAGCTTAGACGGAAACCTCTAGTGAGAGGTATTCGTTAAATCGTGGGTTTTCCGTGCGATTTAGCAAAGTTTCAAAATGATTCCATGATAAGTTTAATTGCTAGCAGACTTTGAGTTCCGAAGATACAGCAGAACAACCCTTGAAAGCAGTCTGAAATGTGAATATTTGCGGTTTTTCAGCCAAAACTTTTTGTATCTAATGTGATTTTGGTTATTATTTTTGCGTTAAATTTATTATAATTTCAGAATAATCTCATATAAATTTCATTGGTATTAAATTTTAAGTTCTGAAGATATAGCAATAAATCTATAAAATCGAATAGAAATCGTTGTAGTGATTGATGTCTGTAACTTTTTCGTTTCTTAACCAAGTTTGATGTATTTTTTCGATTCAGAGTATTTTCATAGTAGCTTAGTATAAATTATAATTAACTAGAGTTTACCCCGCGGCTGCGCCGCGGGTTATCCTCTAGTGCGTGTCTCTTGTTTATAAAGCAAGTGCTACAGGTTATATTATATTACATTTTTATGTATTTGCGCACAGAAGATTCACTTCATTTTATATCGTTAATTATATATACCATCCCCCGTCTATCTGTCAACAAAATAAATTACAAAACTTGACCAAAAAGGCCAAAATGGTCTAAATGACCGAATAGGCCAAAATGACCAAATAGGCCAAAATGACCAAAAAGGCCAAAATTACCAAATAGGCCAAAATTACCAAATAGGCCAAAATGACCAAATAGGCCAAAATTACTAAAAAGGTCAAAATAACCAAATAGGCCAAAATGACCAAATAGGCCAAAATGACCAAATAGGCCAAAATGACCAAAAAGGAAAAATGAACAAATAGGCCAAAATGACCAAATAGGCCAAAATGACCAAAGAGGCCAAAATGACCAAAAAGGTCAAAATTATCAAATAGGCCAAAATGACCAAATAGGCCAAAATGACCAAAAAGGAAAAATGAACAAATAGGCCAAAATTACCAAATAGGCCAAAATTACCAAATAGGCCAAAATGACCAAATAGGCCAAAATTACTAAAAAGGTCAAAATAACCAAATAGGCCAAAATGACCAAATAGGCCAAAATGACCAAAAAGGAAAAATGAACAAATAGGCCAAAATGACCAAATAGGCCAAAATGACCAAAGAGGCCAAAATGACCAAAAAGGTCAAAATTATCAAATAGGCCAAAATGACCAAATAGGCCAAAATGACCAAAAAGGAAAAATGAACAAATAGGCCAAAATGACCAAATAGGCCAAAATGACCAAAGAGGCCAAAAAGACCAAAAAGGTCAAAATGATCAAAAAGGCCAAAATGACCAAATTGGCCAAAATGACCAAAAAGGTCAAAATGACCAAAAAGGTCAAAATGATCAAAAAGGTCAAAATGACCAAATAGGCCAAAATGACCAAATAGGCCAAAATGACCAAAAAGGTCAAAATTACCAAATAGGCCAAAATGACCAAAAAGGCCAAAATGATCAAAAAGGCCAAAATGACCAAAAAGGCCAAAATGACCAAAAAGGCCAAAATGACCAAAAAGGCCAAAATGATCAAAAAGGCCAAAATGACCAAATAGGCCAAAATGACCAAAAAGGTCAAAATGACCAAAAAGGTCAAAATGATCAAAAAGGTCAAAATGACCAAATAGGCCAAAATGACCAAATAGGCCAAAATGACCAAAAAGGTCAAAATTACCAAATAGGCCAAAATGACCAAATAGGCCAAAATGACCAAATAGGCCAAAATGACCAAAAAGGTCAAAATTACCAAATAGGCCAAAATGACCAAATAGGCCAAAATGACCAAATAGGCCAAAATGACCAAAAAGGTCAAAATTACCAAATAGGCCAAAATTACCAAAAAGGCCAAAATGATCAAAAAGGCCAAAATGACCAAAAAGGCCAAAATGACCAAATAGGCTAAAATTACCAAAAAGGCCAAAATGAAAATTATCCCTTGTCCATCCTCAATATTTAATGTACATACGTACCGAATTTCAGCCAAATCGGTCCAGTAGTTTTTCCGTAAAAGCATAACAAACACACGGACAAATATCATTTTATCCCGGAAACTCCCATTTTTCGGGATAAAAAGTATCCTATGTTCATCCTCGGTATCGAAAATATATATATACTGAGTTTCAGCCAAATCGGTCCAGTAGTTTTTACGTGAAAACGGAACAGACAGACAGACAGACAGACAGACAGAGTTAATTTCGCATTTATAATATTAATAGGGATTGCTATCGGATTTGAGTTTCAAAGATGTAGCAAAATATCGTTAAAATCGAGTAAAAATGTGCATTGGATTTATAGTATAGCTTCAAAGTAGTAATTACATAAAGTCAAATAGAAAAAGTATTGAAAATTATTGTGAGGCTTATAACAATCCCAGTAGGTACCTCATTAAAATCAATAACGTGCTGAACTAGACTCGACTAGGAAAGGAAAGCGTACAATGGACATCGAGAACGAGAAACAGCGAGATAGCGTAAATTGAGTTGAATTCAGTCGTATTTAGAAAACATCGACGACCGGAGCTGAGATTCAAACGAAAATGCTGTCCTGGTGACACCAGACAATGGGCGAAATCATTTAATTAAGCACTTACACCAATCGGACTTTTGCCCATAGAGATACCCGATGTGTCAAATCCGCCGCCTTAAATTATTATATGTGACGGGTATACTATCCCGAGCCCAGCTATGGGAATATTGTGGGACGTTATTGATTGATTTAATTGAACCATAACGAGGAAGAGCTGCCGTAAAGCACTAAGCACAGTATAGCATAATGAGGAGAATGGGCCAGTTGGGCCCCATTAGGCAAGACGACGGGGTTGCGCCCTTATTGTTCGTCCGCGGTGGGCAAACGCACAACAGCGCCGCCTAACATCCGATCAACTAAACACATTAATTTGGAGAACAATAAAATAGTTGACGGGGCAAAGGGGACAAGACAGGGGTAAGGCGGTGTTCACGACAGCCATCCTGCACGACACCCATTGTATACAGCTTACACATTAGAATAAGGCATAGGCAATAATTTATAAGGTAGGTGAATTATCCAAAATGTAACGATTTTCCATCACTAGGCGGGTGAAGCCGCGGGCGCAGCTAGCCAGAAACAAAACAAGTATAGCACACACATACCCACAAAAAATCCCAATAAATAGCGATTTAGGGCCTTACACACTTACTATCTGATATTTTTCTTAACTAAATCTTATATATATAAACTCGTGTCACGATGTTTGTCCGCGATGGACTCCTAAACTACTCAACCGATTTTAATCAAATTTGCACACCGTGTCCAGTTTGATCCAACTTGAAAGATAGGATAGTTTTATACCGTTGGAACCGGTAGGTGGCGCTGAGATCGGGTTCTAGAATCCTCTTAACAACGGGGAGCGATTTTGTTTTTGTGTGTTTGAGTGGGTCCCTGGATGGTTTAAATCCACAATTGGAACCGGTAGATGGCGCTGGGATCGGGTCATATTTTTTCAGAGCAGGACAACGTCTGCTGGGGCCGCTAGTTTTTTTATATATTTCAATAAAGTTTTACAAGATGTATTGAGAAAAAATCACTTTAAAAGACAAACTTCTCATATAACTTTTAAAAATATCATAAAAATCATTTTAATTATATTTAAGCAATTTAATGCGTTTTTCGATTCCTGTCATTTGTACAAAATGATGACATCATAAGTTTGTGTCAAATTTTTGAGGCCTTAACTTTTTGTAAGATGATACACAGTGTCTCAATTGGTTCGAGTACCAACTACCCTATTCTTAATAAAAGTAATCAAATAAACACCTATACAATTCACTTAATAGGATAGAAGCATTCTCGTATTTCCTCGTGAACATATGAAACAATCCTCGTTGCACACGTTTCGCCGCGACGCTTCCGTCTCTTGCGAACTGTTGGATGGATGCTTGTGAGAATCGGAGATGAGTCCTCGTGGATCTAAATTTCAATACAATATTGACTTCACCCGAGAATACATTTCGATCGCATCCAGTTCCCACCAAGAGTGTTTTCAACTATATAAATTCTCTCCAATGTAAATGACCTTTTTTGGATAAATGGATTTTTGTAGAAGGAAGCAATAGATTTAGAAGTGACAGTAGCAATTTCGGGTTAATTTTGAGTGTTTGTTCTTCTTTCCTTAGTTGATATTTCATACGAATTCTTGGAAAGCATTAACCATTTAAAGATTTCAAGAACCAGTGGGTGGCTTATTGCTATGAGGCCATGTCGAACTAACAAATGGATGAGGGTCGGTCAGTCGGCAAATGCGCCAGCTGTGTTCTGACTCCAAACGAGGCATTACCTAGTGCACTTTCGGAGCGACTATCTTATACAGCGTGTTTCATTTCAAATGACAATAAATCATAACTTTAACGGTTGTACTTCATACAAAATTTTTTGGTACTATTAAATCAACCGTAATGTCCAAATCAAAATTTTGAAATTTCCGAACAAATTAATTACGATAAAATGGGAATAAAAAACAGAACATCTTGTAAGTATTGGTTCGCGAGCGAGAGCGTAAGAATGAACCACTTCCGCGTTTAATGATGAAGAGACGAGCTGGCAACATGATACATTGGTCACTAACCTACCGATTTAGACACAATAACTGATACATGTTGTTGTAATATTCTGAAATGAAAAATGAGGTCCTGTGGCTAAACCAAAGAAGTTACCTTGATTCATTTTTGTATTTGGGCAGAGTACGTCATGAAGATAACGTGGTCTGATTTATTGTCGTAAGGTCTGAAACACGCTGTATGTCTACAACTTTGCGCGATTTATGTGATAACGATTTTCTGCCCTACGGTTTGGTTTTCTTATATTCGGCTATACTATAAACTTTGTTATAATTTCATCGGCATTTTCGAATATACATTCTAAATAATCCTCGACAAATTCGTAACAATATCGAAATCTAAAATTTGTACAATGCGAATTACATTTCGTGCATTTTTGTGAACTTGGAATTGAACATTAAGATGATTAAATCCATTACGTAAAGTCTTCATCATCCCAACGCTAAATCCCGGTTGCGTTCGGACAAACTTACACCATTTCCTTCCGTCCACTTGGCGTGAAAGACCTGTAGGTGAATCTGGTGAAAATGGTGGAGGTTGCGGGAAATGAAACCAGTCGTGTGAGTACTTCGAAGACAACCTTTAATTTCGTCCGAAATAAATAATGTCAACAGGAGGGCGAACTCTTTGAGTTGTTTCAAACTTTATAACAAATCACATCTTATAAATAAAATTACCTAATTTATATTAATATCTATCTACAAGTTGAGGGTTTTCAGTCAGCGCCACCTGGTGGTCTTCGAGTGACACCCACGCGGATATGTAGTGGTTAGCCTTGATATGTCTGCTCATATGTTTGCGGGTCATCGCCAGATGTCGCCTCAGGCATGCCGACGCTCAGTGTGTCATGTTGCCAATTGCCGAGTTTCTTTCACTTCCCCTATGTAATGTATGTCACGTATATAAATTGCGGGTAGTTTGTATTTTACCCAATGACGAATAAAGCAGCCTTGTTACCGCCGCCATTGTTTCAGTTTTCCTATAATGGGAGGCACCAGCCCAGAAGTGGGACATTTATGGGCTGATATTATAATTATATAGTACGGTAAGATGATAGACAGTAGAAACCTGGTCTGGTTAAGTACAGCAGTGGAGACTGCAATTCGTTAAATATAACAGAAAATAATTTTCTATGGAAAAACTCGTATAACTTTCTTATAACAATACCTTTAAACAACTTACTACGTTATGAATAAGGGAGATGAAGTATAATAAAATATCCCGTTTTGAAATCTACTCCACTTTTTATGATTGGCACACTTGAGCGCAGCATCGCCTGGGCGATCTTGATATGGAAGATCAAAATGGCCGATTCATTGTCAGCACAACCTGACTATAACACAGTATGTCATTCTTTCGCACTGTGCAGTGCTTGGGAGGCCTTCGCTTGCAACATGTTTGCGAGACATCTAAAACTGCCTCCGCCATTTGCAAATGGTTCTCCTAATACCTCATTAAGCCTTTTAAATCCTTAAAGTCAAGTACAAACGTTATTTACATAAAATTAGATTTTATACAGTTAACGATGAATCCATTATGCTATCTTTAAATTGTAATTATTTAACTAACTTCGTAGACATGTAAAAAAGTGGCAAAGACTCACAGTCGCTTACTGGCTACTATTTACATTATACAATCCAACATCAACTCATAAAAGTACTAAACATTTCTTAAACAATGTAACAGAGCTCCAACTTTCACCTTACCACCACTTTTAGGGCCCTGAAGCGGCCGCCTTTGGGGGATTGCTTAGGTTCAAAACAGCATAAAGCTCCACTTCTAATTTTGATACTTGTCATATTCGTCATACGAGTCTGCCAAAGATCTCACACCAAACAATTATTCTGCAAGTTATACGTTTAAGATCGCATTACATTATTATCTAGTGATAGAATCTAAGCGCACTGCACTCCACAGACGTATGAATTAAAAAACTTAAGAAAACACCGTTTGAGTTGTGAATTACAACGAGAATGGGATTGCAAACTACGTGTAAACACCTATTTTCAGATACGTTGAATCTTACCCCCATTATTCATAATAGGTATACGATGATTACGGGATAGTTAAAAAAGTGATTATGAAGAATGTTTTTACGTCGTTGAATATTATAACAGAGTTAGTGTATAAGTAAATATGATATAAAAATCTCGAATTGAAGGAGAATCTAGAATCGGTACAATAACACTAATCAAGTTTCTAAAATGGCGATTTTATTAGCGTCATGTATGCAGTCGTTTCCAGGGGATCCCAATGCGATGTCCGTGTACATTCTATTCCAACTCTTATGAACGCATATTTGAAATATAGCTAAGCACATCAGAGTGAACACTCGTGTGTTGACCTCGAGCGAGTCGAGTGTTCGGGAGGCGTGGGTGCGGTTGTAAGGTGAAAATTGGATATCCCTACGTGAGATAAAGAATGATTGAAATCGTCTCGTGGAGACGCCGAGGGAACGTGCTACCTACAACATTTACATAGGACAGCGTCGCCTGTGCAGGGCCGAGGGCCGAGGGCCGCCGCGCACCCGCCTCGAAACAATTCGAGTGCTCCCGCGTGTGCCAGCCTTTGTATTGCTGCGAATAAGGAGCTGGCGGCGCGGGGGCCGCGCCCGCCGACAGATCGAACCCACCCAGGAATCCTTTCTCGAGTGCCTCTGCAAATACCTACGTGTAATTGATTTTTGTACAACCCTTTCTTATAACAATGTAGGAGGAAAGATTTAACGAGTACTTTCAAGTTGTTGGTGTCAATTTTCACACGAAAAACTCAACTGTAATTTTTTTGCGTCTGAATTACTGGGTGTAAAATATTGTGCTGCCTATATTATCAAAACTAGAATATATGCCTATAATTTGCATGAGCTTTAATTACGTAATTGAAAGAGTGGATATGTGTTTCTCGAGGGGTTCGATCGTATTGGCATTATCGGGGGACAGCGCGGCGGCCTCATTGGAATCGCTCTACGAATGGAACTAGACGCATGACTCCGGGATCCGGTGGTCGAGCAGTTTCTCCTTGATGGCGTCCACGTTGAGGTCGGGCGGTGCTCGCAGCGTGGCCGAGGCGCTGCGCCCGAGCGCCCCCGACGCCCCCGCCGCGCGGGGCGCCCCGTCGGGGGCCGGCGGCTCCCGTGGCCGCGCGCCCCACGTCCACGACGCCCCCGCGCCAGGACCGTTGCACGCCTGCGACAATAAAACGATACATTAAAGTCAAACAAAATACAAGAAACATGTTGGGAGTAGGCTAAATAACAACTGACATCTTGGTGTTGCGGAGACAGTATAAAATAAAACGTCGAGAAGATTAATTAACTCCTCTTCCTTTAATGAGCTAATAGTATAATTGAAATTTGTGACGGTGGATACAAAAATGGTGCGTCACTATATTAAGCGCCTGTAGAAGATGTAGCGCGGACACACATGAACTAAATTGCTCTGTAAAATAAATAGGCGCTCCTTAACACTATGCCGCGATCACGGCTACTGCAAAATGGCCGAAACGTTAAAATAAATAAATTACAAAGTAGTTTTAATTATATTGCAGTCAGTTCCGGTTGTGGCCAACATTCGGGATTCTCAGTAACCACTCGCGTAACCTGTAGTTTACTTGCTAGCGAGAATCATTTTTCTCGATGATATAACTATGTACATGGTCTTATTTATATCTTGTAATTCACGAATTGTTTATACATCTTTCACGAACATAATTATATATCCATTTAGAAAAAAATATTAAAACGATTTACATCCTAGTCTCAGAAATGGGGAGCGAGGGCGAGTTGGGAGGACGAAGGGCAAATAGCACAAAATTTAAACAGTTCAAGAAAATCGGTGTCCGGTCTAAAGTCTTTCCATTGGCTGAAACTAGTTATGATTGCAAATAAAGGCGAGCACTTAAAACAAAGGCCGCTACACGAACACTGATCTGATTAACTTTATCTTTATGCGCGCCACTTTGTTTCACCACAATGGGGCAGCTGAATGGCAGCAGGTGCCGACAAAGTTAACAACACCATTAAAAATAGTTATTATTTTGGTACGGTGGCCGCCGCACCGACGATAACTTGGGGCCACTATTGGGGCCCATGTGTGAAACAAAGGGAGGCCTAATTTACAGGTAGGTTGTGGATAAACTGGACCATCTGAGCACGGGTTAACTGCCCCTGGAACACTGTTCCAGCTAAATCAACCTTAAAGTCAAATTTCACCAAAAAATTATAATCTTAGATGTAAAGCCTAAAACTATCATAACAATTTACCACTCAACAAAATAATAATTATACCAATCAGTTTAAATACACTTGGTTTACAATTTGTAGACGATAACATAAAATGCAGCTAAATTAAAAAAAATGCAAGCTTAAAGTGCATTGTACAATATTAAAATTTGTTATGGTTGGTGGGACAGGAAAAATTCTAAATTTACTCAAATTAGGGTTTCACCTCTATCGCCTAATGAAAGCCAATAAACTACAGACTCGTAAAAACTCTTCTTTAGTTTTCTCAAAGTTGTTCCAAAAGCTTCATAAGATCTCGTGTCCGCGTCTAAACACATTCAAGGTGAAAGCAGCCGAAAAACGGTTTTTCTATCTTATTTCCTATGCAATAATATATATGTATAATTGTTTTTTACAAGTTGTTTCGTTATCTTGTATTAATTTTCTATACATTCATGCGTTATCACGATAGAGCGCAAAGGTGCGCAGTCGCCGTCGTCGTCGCAGTGGCGCATTTCAAGGTCAACCGGAAATTTATATGTAATTTGTCATATTATATAGCCCTGCAGAGTCTGGCGCCCAATTCCGCTATTCAAAATCGCTGGACACTATCATCTCTATCGTAGGTATGCCTGATTTCGGTATTCTGTTAAGTCCAATGGTGTGCTTGCGGAATAATTTTTTACTATTTATCTATTACGACGTTATCGAGAACATAATTGTAGAATTAATAGAATAAAATTTTTTGACACCATCACAATAGAATTTTATTTTGAAGATATTAAATGCAGAAATGGGAAACACATTAGCATCGACTACAGTCGTGGCCGATATCGCAGCACGCGTCTCCACCCAATTAGGCGAGCCATTGTCAGCGCGACGCCATCTTGCATTAGATCTAATTAAGAAACAAACGCCTCCTCTTAAAAGCTAACGAATTGGTTCAAATGAGAACGACACATTACTTGGCCTCACTGAAGACTTTAAAAAAGCACCGAGATACTTAGTCTCTGTTGAAAAATTTAAGGCCTAGGCATCGCTTGGCTCCTGAAATACTGATTACGAATGGGTCGATGTCATCGTATTTACTTACATAATTTAACGAAGTAAGTACTTGCTTGCACTAGAAATGAGTTTTATATTTATTATATGTTTACTAGGTGTACCCGGCAGACGTTGTCCTGCCTTTAAACAAAAGCGTTTAGAAGGAGTATCGCGGCGCCACCTACTGGGTCCAATCGCTTATTTAAACCATTCCGGGACAAACTTCAACACATACAACAACAAAAAGAACACCTAAATTCCGGTAACCGATTGCAGCGCCATCTACCTGGTTCAAATTAAAATCTAAATCATCCCAGTAGAAAATCATAAAAATACTAATATCGCTATTAAAAAATAGGGGTTGATCGTAGAGGGTTGAAAATTTAGGGTTATATGTATTTTTTAATGCTGTATCATAAAAAAAACAAAAATAATTATCTAAATATATTTGGGGTGGACTACCCTTAACATTTAGGGGGATGAAAAATAGATGTTGTCAGATTCTCAGACCTACCCAATATGCACACAAAATTTCATGAGAATCGGTCAAGCCGTTTCGGAGGAGTATGGTAACTAGCACTGTGACACGAGAATTTTATATATACCTATAAGACGAGAATTTTATATATAAGATTAAATTACTTCCATGCAGACAGAGTACATAACGGATGTAAATACATATAACTGTGTTCATGGGTGCAGTAAAAACATTCATATTTATAGTATTTCACACTGTGACATCAGTAGACCCTAAGAACTTGAATAATTCATTTCGAAAAAGGACGACCAGGTAATGATTGCAAGCATCGACGTTTTGATGAAACTGAACAGTGTCTTAATAATTTCCAGTACAATATTTTTACAAGCTTTCTATTAATTTGCAATGGATGTATGTAATTTTGGGCGAAATCTTGCAAGTTAAATTTGACCAACTTCCCGTTTTCCGATTGGGCTGAAATTTTGTACGCCTTTATCGTGTGCCAATGCAATAATATGGTACCATGCAGCTGATCTGATGATAGAGTCGGAAGGTGGCCATAACAACTCCAGTACTAAACAAGATAGACCCGTCGTGTTTGGGCTCTCTTTAGGTATTTGTCTTGGCTAGCACTCTGCTGCTATATGATATCCAGGATCTCAAAAGCTTGTATTTGAAAATCTTAAAAAAAAACTTATTTTATTTAGACTTTATATTTCACAAAATTCAATATAAAATGAAAATTCTATTGACGTTGCTGAATGGGGGATATGAGGTTTTTTGGAGGCCGTGCACGTGATGCGTGACAAACGAGGCGCGCGGGTGGCCGCTGTCACCGCCTCCCTCGTCACGTGCCGTCTTCCCGTCTCCCCGCAGCCACCGTGACAAGACGTCACCGCGACCTGTCTCCGTCGCCGGCGCGCTGATGCTCACTGTTTATCGGCTGTCCGCCGACTCCCGGGAACGCCACACTGCCCGGTGGACTACGGTTCACTAAGAAGTACAGTGGCGAAAGAATTGTATCACTCCTTTGACTCAGAGTGGATAGAGCGGCGACATTTTAATTATTCTCACTTACATAAATAAAATAGTTTTTATTTCGTTTGAATTAAGGTCAAAGGTAATTATGCAATGTTTTTATTGTTTTATATAAAAAATCATCGTACATAAATATAACGATTTTTGAATCTCACAATCTCCGTACTACGGCCAGTATCTATATACTTGAAATCGCTAAGTTTATCCAATTCAATGGGTCTTTGAAGAATTTAACAATGTTAACGCGCGACTTGTGACGCAAGTAAAAGTAACCTTCTCTGGATCTCTTCAGACTGTATTTACATGCCTCCCTCTTATTTATAACTCTTTGCCAACTGATATTAAAAACGTACCCTCAAGAAAATTCACCGTGGTCTTAAAAAAGTGGCTGATCAAGGAGTGTTTCTATACTGTAGATGAATTTCTTTAAAAAAAGTGCTTGTCGTTATTATCTGTATGGAAAATATTAGCAATCTATTTGTTACTTTTTATCATTCTATATATATATATATATATATATATATATATATCTAAATATATATAAGCAAAGTTTGTTTTCTTTGTCCGAGGTAAACTCGAAAACTACTGGACCGATCAGCATGAAACCACAACCATTCGACGCGGAATTAATCGTGGATGGTTATAGGCTATTTTTCCATGTTTTCTCAATTTGTTTGTTTGTTTGTTATTCGCCGGGCGAAGCGGGCGGGAACGGCTAGTTGCTTCTATATTACCTAAGCTAAATTGTCTTATTTAATTTGAATATTTAGGTAAATTAAATTATAATTTTTAACTGATATTGTATACCACTATGTGGTAGGATGTACCGTGCACCTACGATTGTACAACAACTGTACAAATAAAGATATTGACTGATTGGTTGATATATGCTTAAATGTGCCATCTTTATTTTTGAACGCACAATAATATGTATTGCTCTCTATGCATTGACAACATTGTGTTGGGAACTGAGCGATTGACCAGTTCCTGCTGTTCCTGTTCCTGCGGTTCGTGCTATTCTTTCACTTGCCTTACATCTGTGAATTTTTAAATTACTTGTCAAAGCTTATGTCAAATGTTTAACCGATAATAGGCAAATTAGCAGTAGTAAGATATGAGAACCGGGTCTAATGAGTGTAAACGCTGATATTGGTAGAAACCGGATACATAAATTGGCAGTCTATTGTCCAGCCTTTGGTGTGACTATTCACACCAACAGTAAGCAATGAATACCGTCTACACGCCTCACCGCCTTTTATACGAAAATACTACGAAACTACCCTACCAAATAATAATATTATCACATTGCTATAAACAGCAATTATATCATAGTGTTGCCAGGATCATATTGTTATCTATGACGATTGTCTATGTGATATTAATATACTCTATGACTGCTGTGATGGACATCGCGTAACATTCGAATGAGAGATAAGTTTTGAAATGGGATATACCTAGCTCATTTTTATTTTTCGTTCACGAGCCGCCCAAGTCTACAGCCGGGGGTACCCGCCAGCAGGTGCATTATATGTGGTCTGGTGCGTGATCTACTGAACAAAACGGAAGGTCGGGTGAAAAATGATTTCACCAGCGGCCGACGGAGGCGCCAGCTACAAAATTGAACGCACAAATCAAATTGGCCTCTCATTTGGGGCCAACGAGCTCGTTGGGGCGATCGCTCGCAGCCCTTCATCGGGATAGCTAATGCTTTTCCACTATGCAGCAATATGACTACTAGATCACACATAACGTTATATTTCTTTTAGTAATAGCGAGAAGATTTATCTAGAAATGCCAAAAGAAACAGATTTTAGATTAAATATTTTTGAATCATTTTTTCCTTTGATTTTATTTTACCCTCTATATATATATTCAGTCAAAGCTGAAATCAAGCCAATCTATATTTGTAGGAAACAAAAGGTGCCAATGACAAAGGTGCGAAGATGTTTTGCCATTTCCTGGCATATGAATTGATTCGTAATCAATCAACCAGTTTAATTGAATTATAAACTAAATAATTATGATAAACATAATGGAACTCGTAGATCTTTAACAAGTTACAGTGCTTAATATCAAAATTCACCCCGTCTGTTACTCTATCGGTTCGAAGTGAGTTGGAAATCTTTGATTCTGTTTAATGAGGACTCCGCGAAGTTGATTCGTGGCGGAACTTTGCGCTGCGGCAAAGTTTCGCGCCGCCGGAGATCGGTAGGGCGCTAATCTTTGAAGGGCCGTCACGAGCGGCTGCGGCCCTCCAGGGGACCGTTCTGCCGCAAACGAGTTGCCGCCACAGGTACACACAGCATCTTAGCTACACTATACGTACTGTTGAATACGCCATAGTGACACGGAGCTGATGCTCCATCAAGAAGGTGAAAGTAACAGGTAGAAGGCTGGTTTTTGTATGTAGTACTAGCTAATCTGATAGACCTCGTTCTGTGTCTGAATTTTGTTTGGGGCGGCTTGGCAGGTTTGACGCATCGGTTATCTCGTGTAGGTTGCATCACGATGTTATCCTTCCGTTGTTAGCATGTGGTAATTGTAACAATATCCACATTAGAGTAGAAAACTGCCTAAGTGGTGCATGCGTTCAGACTAGAATCGAACCCACGCCCTTTGCGTTAGGGTCGCGAGCGCTAGCCATTACGCTACCACGACTTGTTTGGATTTATTAGTTCCAAAAAGGGGCCTAGTTCTGAATATAGAAAAAGTATTTTCCCGCTGTTGTCAAAGGAAAGTTACGAGCTGAGCGAGCGATCCGCCAATAATATTAGCAAAAAACCGTCTAGTCCATTTCGGAGATAACTCCGGAGCCAATATATCCGCGGGGGCCCATTACTGTCGCATCAAGCAGCGGCCTCGTCTATCTCGGCGATATGCCGCTCGTGAGGAGCGATGACGAGCTGCGAGGCGCGGACGAGCCTTCGGGGCGCGGCGGCCATCTGCCGCGGACCCTCTTGGCGATTGGCCCCAAATATTCGAGTGACGCACGACGAATATATTCCGCACATCGCTATTCTAGTACAGTTTTCCACAAAAGATATACTTTGGCACAGTCATCAATATGAGATGAAGCATGAATGTAGAATGAAGATCTATCTTTCATTCCGATTGTAATAACCATTTAAACAGATATTTAATTAAATTAACAACTCTGTCTGTATGTAGTTCCATATCCCTATTAATATTATAAATGCGAATGTAACTCTGTCTGTCTGTCTGTTCCGTTTTCACGTAAAAACTACTGGATCGATTTGGCTGAAACTCAGTATATATACATTTTCGATACCGAGGATGAACATAGGATACTTTTTATCCCGAAAAATGGGACAGTTTCCGGGATAAAATGATATTTGTCTGTTTGTTTGTTATGCTTTTACGGGAAAACTACTGGACCGATTTGGCTGAAATTCGGTACGTATGTAAATTAAATATTGAGGATGGACAAGGGATAATTTTCATTTTGGCCTTTTTGGTAATTTTAGCCTATTTGGTCATTTTGGCCTATTTGGTCATTTTGGCTTATTTGGTCATTTTATTCTATTTGGTCATTTTGGCCTTTTTGGTAATTTTGGCCTTTTTGATAATTTTGGCCTTTTTGGTAACTTTGGCCTATTTGGTCATTTTGGCCTATTCGGCCTATTTGGCCATTTTGGCCTATTTGGTCATTTTGGCCTATTTGGTCATTTTGGCCTATTTGGTCATTTTGGCCTATTTGGTCATTTTGGCCATTCATTTTGGCCTATTTGGTCATTTTGGCCTATTTGGTCATTTTGGCCTTTTTGGTCATTTTGGCCTATTTGGTCATTTTGGCCTTTTTGGTCATTTTGGCCTATTTGGTCACTGTTACTTTTTCGGTCATTTTGGCAATGTCGTTCAGTTTGGCCTCTTTGGTCATTTTGATAATTTTGGCCATTTTGGTCGTTTTTGCCTACTCCGTCATTTTGGCCATGTCGGTCACTGTGGTCTTTTGGTCATTTAGACCATTTTGGCCTTTTTGGTCAAGTTTTGTAATTTATTTTGTTGACAGATAGACGGGGGATGGTAAATATAATTAGCGATATAAAATGAAGTGAATCTTCCGTGGGCAAATACATAAAAAATGTAATATAATATAACCTTTAGCACTTGCTCTATGAACAAGAGACACGCACTAGAGGTTAACCCGCGGCGCAACCGCGGGGTAAACTCTAGTCCTATAATATTTTGTATACTACCTTTGACAAATATAATCTGTTTTATTCCTGCCACGCGTTGTCTGGAAGAGCTTGTTACCGATAAGACCGGCCATTCTGCACATTTAGAATATTTTGAGGCTATAAGTTTTTCTGTAATGATGTACGTACAATAAACTGTTATCTCTCTCCCTGTCTGTCAAATAACTAATATTCTTAATTTTGTCCTTAAAATTGTTTATGAACGGGATGTATTTTTCTTTGTGTTGGTACTTACATTTATAACAAAAGAAACTACCCTCAAACATTTAAAGTTTGTAGTAGCAGAATATCTGCTACCAAGTGAGAATCTATACTGGATGACCAAGCAAGTGTTTTTAATAATCCTTAATTTATGTGTAGGTAGGTACATCATTGTTCTGTTATATATTTTTTATTGTAGAAGCTCAGCAGGCAGCGTTAGCTTGCTGAACCACTTAATGAGAAGCGGTTATCATTGCCTATAGACATTTGCAACACTGAAGGTGCTACAAATGCGCTGCTGCTTTATTAAAGAAGATTGGAACCTGGTCACTAATGCCGAAACACAACTCAAGGTTGTTATGGCGACATACTTTAGACCAGGGGTGGTATATTATAGCTGGTAATAACCTATAACCTGGCTGTGGGTTGTTTTGTCGCCTCTTACGACTAGGCCGCCCGGCCGCAGAAAATTAATTGTATTCTTTCTCCGTTCCTGCACGGAACACATATTTTGTATATCAACCATTCATGCGGGATGATTGTACTTTCACATTGTTCACACATCACAGGGTCATGGCTAAGAACTGGCGTACAAAAATATTATCGAAATATCTTAACAAACTGTTTTAGGTGTTTGGGTTCTTGGGTAGGGCCGCGGCCGCAGCGCACTCCCTCGGGAGGAGCCAGGACTATGATCGTGTATCTGTGACGGGACATAAAGCAGGCTTATTGAGAACGACCCTAATAAAGATACGGCTGTCCGCGCCCCTCGCCCCCCGCTCCCCGCTCGCGCCACAGTACCGTACATCGCAGTAGTGCAGTTCCGTCGCAACGGGAACTCTAACAATCATTTACAAACAGACTACGAACGCCTATTCTGCACTGCCGTAAGAATGAATAAACTATTATTAATTTTCATATAAATGTTTGTTAACGGTTGAACACACACAATTAACGTTTTACGTTTTGTCACTAGTTTTGTTAAAAGTCAATGTTTCCCTTTAGTTGTACGTTTGATATACAAAAATGATCTTCCAAGGCACACTAATGGTTGACGTAATAATACAATGTGTGTCATTTTTTTTAAGTACACCTGTTCGATTCCTGACTAGGGTAATCAGTTATTTAAAAATCTTATGATAACGTTTTAGTTTACATCAGAATCGACCCCGATGCTCTTCAGAATATATTTTTTTATAGTTTCGGATGTAGCCCACTTGAAAAATTCACTTGACGCTTGTATCAATTAAAGCACTGTCAGGCATAACGAGTTTCATAAAACATAATTTCATAATATGACGGATTCAAAGAGGGCTTTTATTTCGAAAAAGTATATTTAATTCTTCAAGTTACTTGAAGTATAATAATAATACCTAATGTATCTAAAGACTTGACCCCTTGACAAATTTGATACAAGTGTGGCGTGAAACTGACCGGCGATTATCCCTGTCTACGCCATATTAAAATGCAGCCAAGGACAAACCCCGGCAGTGCAGGGTTATTGTTGGAGAAAAGAATAAAAAGTCACCGGGCTATTGGGGTGAACTGTTAGTGGTAATTATTATTAATACAAAATTATTATTATTTTGGACGAGCAGCAACTAAAGCGCAACAGACACAACATTTTTCCAGTACAGTATACATGTTATTTGAAAATTTCCGTTGACATTTTGAATTGAGTGGCGCCAACTGCGCACTGTGCGCCGCGACGGCTGACGGCCGACTGAGTTGTCGATTTCAATAAAATAACCGTCAGTTGAGTGGAGGGTAGAAGATAAAATCGCGCCGACGCCGCTCCTGCGATCCGCCGAGCGACGAGTGCCGCGTTTACGAGCGGCACAACTAATGCTACTACACTAATTAATAAGCAACTCTACATAACCTTAGCATTTCTCTGTTAACATAGTTTTTTTATATATCCTGCTCGGAATGTTTTTTCTTGAAATAGGTTTTTAAACAAAATTTTATTTCCGAATGCAGATTGATGACGAAATATGTGAATTTGTTAATATTCCCTTGTATGTGTATAATTTTAGACTATGAATGTTTTTTTTGGTTCCGGATCGAATTTAGTTTTCTTGTTTGATAATTAGATGAAACCATCAAGTTTATAAAAACAAACCACATTACGAACTATTGGAATATCAACGATGTATAATAAATATTTAGAAATATCAAAATTGTTCAAATGGTAATATGATTTTGTCAGAAGCATTTACGAGGACCAGTAGGTAAATATTTTATGATGTACATAACTATTAATTATTTAACTATATTAATTTCAGTTCAACGCTCATCTCCAGAGCCTAAGTAAGACTTATAACAATAATAATAACAGCCTATGTTACATTATAGAGGAACAGACAGTAATATACGCCACGCTTATGCAAGGCGCTTTGGCAGGTTTGACATATCGGTTATCTCGATGTGCAGGTGTCATTACAATGTTTTTCTTCACCATTAGCACGTGGTAATTGTAGGCAAATTGCGTAAGACAAATATCTAAGTGTTGCATGCTTTCTGGCCAGGATTCAAATGATCCAGTATCAGGACCAGGATCCCTTTGAGCGTGGGACGCATGCTCCAACTCTGAAGTTAGATGGTAAATATGGGCCTGCAATGTGAAGATATAGTATAGTGACACATGCGGCCAAATCACCGGATTTTGGGAATTTAAAAATACAGGTATAGGCAATACCGATGTGTGCGTGCAATTCTAAGGGAGCGACGCATCAGTGTTGCCAGGTGACGGATACTGGGTTACTTATTAAATGTGCCCGCATAAATTATGCAATTGCCACATTTAAGGAACATACACATTTTGTCTTCGTAGCGCTGCCGATGTTTACGCATGAGACTGGTATGTATTTTAAAATGGATGCTCAGTGATACACTATCCGTTTAAGCTTGTATTGATTAAAACACGTATTATACTAACCCGAGAGCATGGAAATCTAAAACTTATATAGTTTTAATACACGGTTATGTATATATATAAAACTGAGTTCGTATGTTTGAAGTTGGCTTCTTGGATAATACGTTTATCATGATATTAAAATTTACAAATCCACATACACACACTAATGTATGTATGATATGTCTTATTTTTGTACAGTATATAAAGTATATTATTATTTATTTTATTTACACTTATTCTTATTATTTATTGTCTTCACCGCCACTCTTGTCTTAATACTTTCCTTAGTTAAGAGGGTTGCTTGGAAGAGATCACTTTAAGCGATAAGGCCGCCCTTTGTTCAACATGTACTGTACTTAGTTTTAATTTTTGATGAATAATAAAGCATATTTATTCATTAATTAATTCATTATGTACGTAATTTGGCAAATACAGATCAACATAGAAAATTATATTATGAAAAATGCACAGATTCATCAAAATAAGAATCATTATTACGTTAATTATTTTGAACGAGATATGTACTCAATAATATTCTACTTGCCAATTAATGTTGATTATCGCTATATTTAGGCAAGTATATCGTTTGGATATGTATTATCACAGGTGGGGTAACTTCAGAATAACATATAGTAACGTGGCAAACATCGTGCGGTGTTTATTGCGTCGAAGTTGCGTCTGTCCTTAACGTCGTAGCGTCGTAGCGCCGCGGCTACGACGCTACGCGGCGAGCTCCTAGCGTAATGAAGTGCGTGCCCGATTGATGGGCGCGCGTCGCGCCTAATGGCCGGTGCGCCGCTGTATTGCACCCGCGACGCTCAGGGAGGGATATACTGAACTTCAGGCCCATTTCCAGTGCCTTCCTTCCTTCCTTCCATGAACATTCCTAGTGGTCGCGCGTATTTCATTTAATATTTATATTGAAAATTCTTAAAGTAATGGAACGAATCGTAATACTTCAAATCATGTAAAACCACATCCTATCTTTTTTTCCTCTCCGGTACATACCCTAGCGAGCAGAAGAAAGGAGACAGCATGAGACGTCAACTGCATCGCTATAGTGGTCATCGTATAGAATTGATCTTCTCGCTTACGAACTGCAACGCATACGCATCGCTTTTGAACATTATAAACTATTTTCGTCCATATACTTTATATACATAGACTTTACTAGTTTTCGTGAAATTGTGCTCGTCGTGCTAACTTCAAGAATCACGGAGAAACCATCGCTTCACTACGCAAAGGTACTGTGCCATCCTTCCTTTATATAACTGCCTATATTTCCCCGTGTACTGTGCAGCTATATTTCCATCATTGTGGTTTTACATCGAAATGAAATGAATATGGGTAACAATTACCAATTCGCGTAATCATTAATGGTACCATACGAGCCGGATCTAAATATAATAATTAGTAATTTCTTCAACACAGTTGTATTGCATTGATTCCCGTGTTTTGCGAAAGTACCTACAATCTGTCGTATATTTTTCTTATTTAATATAGTATTTGCGTACTAAAGGCTTATTTAGTTAATCTGTTTTAATTAATAGGCTGTTAGGTTGCTAATTAAAATCAATTATATAAATATTTATTGATAATTGTTCGAAAACAACTTGTTTTGAGTTACGTATTAAAATTCAGCACAAGTACCGGCCAGGCGGCCATCAGCCGTCTGAAGATAGAAGTGCAAAATATATTTTCAGTATTTGTTTTATAATTAAAATATATAATATATATATTCACAATATTATATTATTTATATATCACACATTATACAATAACTTAATTTACACGTACGTTGTATATTAGCAGTGGGCAATATTAGGAATAGGTATCTATATTTTGTTAGTAATTGTGACGCTTATAATACATTTTTTCTATAAATTGTTAATTTTCTATAAATCCATTCTCCAAAGCTTTACGTTATCACTGTACTTGTTATTTGGTAATAAATCTGTAATTAATTGAATCTTGAATATTTAAAAATGGCTACAGGTTCAGATAAAGGCACTTTGGCAGTTGATTCAAAGTTAAAGATCTTATATGCTAAAAGAGATCGAATGTTTAGTCGTATGCAGAGCATTTGTAATCGCGTGAACGATCTTCATGAGGAATGTCATCGCGAAAGGTTTCTGTGCGAGCTAGAAACTGTAGACTTATTGCGCTCAGACTTTGAAATTGTGCTAGACAAAATTAACGAGTTACAGCTATTTTCGAATCCTAAATATGTACTAGATTATCAACCGCTCTCGTCGTTTGATGACTTGTTTAGCAGTGTAAAGCGCGCCGGTAGAACGTTACAACAGTCTGCACTCAGTATACAACCTATTGTTCAACATAAGTCGCCTAAACTACCTCCTATAGAGATTCCCGAATTCGACGGAGACATCAAGCACTGGCCGTTATTCCTTGCCAGTTTCGAAAATTCAGTGCATAACAATCCATCCCTTTCAGAGTCGGAAAAGTTATACTACCTTATTGGCAAGCTTACGGGAAAGGCTCGTTCCATCTGCGCTGGTATAACGCCCTCTGCACAAAATTATTCGTTAATTTTCGACTTGTTAAAGAATAAATATGAAGATAAGCGATCGGCGGCTTCTTCATACCTAGACCAAATATTTGAATTTAAAAGCATGTCTACCGCAACAATTAATAATTTAGAGTTGTTTTTGGATAAATTTGCGACCTCCGTGGCAGCCTTAAAAAACTTTAAGTTGGATGACTTGTCGGATTTCATATTCTTACATATCGCACTTAAAAGGTTAGATTCAGATACTGCGCGATCTTTCGAGTTAGATAGCCGTGGTTGTGAAATGCCTGCGTTTGGGGATTTGGTGCTCTTCGTGCGCAATCATATAAAAATATTACAACGTACTACATCGGTTAAACAAGAGGCTTCAAAGAAAAATACAGACCGTCGACCAGATGCGTCATATAGACCACATACGTATGCTTATGTTAACGCTGACTCCGACACTCAATTTAGTTCCTGTTCCTTGTGCGATTCAGCTCACGAACATATATATAATTGTTCGGTATTCCATAGCTATAATCCCAATGAGCGATTTAAGTTTGTTAAATCTAATGACTTGTGTATCAATTGTTTAAGTAGAGGCCATCATGTCTCAACGTGTAATTCCAAGTCACTTTGCCGAAAATGTAATAGAAAACATCACACGTTGATTCATTTCACAGAGAACAACGATAGCAAGCGTGATAATTATTCCCCAGTTGTCAATAGCTCAATAGTTGCGCACTCTACACCGCTGCGGGCTCACGCACCCGCTGCATCTGTTACTGAAAAGGACGGCGCGTGCGCTTGCACCGCACGCTGCATCCGTAGTGATGACGTCGCTCTTTGTTCGCTCTCACCAAAGGCAGCAACCAAAAAAGTTACATATGAATCTACTACTGTACTACTCGCTACCGCTCGTGTCATTGTTATCGATTCGCATGGTAGGGAACATAATGTTCGTGCTTTATTAGACAGCGCCTCGCAAAGCAATTTTATTACCCAAGATTGTTGCCGGCGCCTAGGTTTGAATTTAAACACAAGTCTTTGTTCAACAGTAAAGGGAATTGGGGGTTCAACGAAACCTGTAGAGGGTTCCGTGAACATTACCTTTTCTTCACGTTTTAATCGTAATATTAACTATAATATGAAGTCATTAGTGGTTGATAAAATAACCGAACATTTACCAACTATTTCTGTAAATGTTTCTTCGCTATCGTCATTTTCTACTTTGCCTTTAGCTGATGACACCTATTCAATTAGTAGTGGAATAGACATCTTGATCGGTGCAGGAATTTTCCCTCATCTTCTTTTGTCTAAAAGGGTTCAAGGTTCGTCTTCGCAACTGTCCCCTATTGCGTTAGAAACAGTTCTAGGTTATGTTATAGTTGGAGAAGCTGTTGCTAATGTTCATAGTAAGATATCTGTAACATGTTGTTCTACTGCCGATTCTCTCGATTCCACTCTTCGTAAGTTCTGGGAACTTGAGGAAGTTAATGTACCGCCTTTACCTAGCACTGATGATATGCTCTGCGAACAAATTTATACTCGTACAACTACACGTAACGAGGATGGTCGTTACGTTGTATCTCTTCCATTCAAAGGTGACATTAACACTCTTGGTGATTCCAAGGAGGTGTGCAAACGTAGATTTCTGTGTTTAGAGAAGAAAATGCTCGCGTCCCCATCATTAAAAACTGCCTACGATGATGTTATAAGGGAATATTTAGAAAAGGAGTATATCGCGCTAGCAACCACAGAGTTAGAAGATAACGAGAAAGACCCTTCATATATTATTCCACATCATGGGGTTCTTCGAGAAGATAAAGTTACATCAAAATTACGCGTTGTTTTGGATGCCAGCTGCAAGACCAGTTCTCATGTATCGCTTAATGATATTTTGTACAGTGGACCTAATCTGCAAGGGAATTTATTAAATATAATTATAAACTTCCGTTTATTCGCAGTAGCTCTTTCTGCAGATATTCGCCAAATGTTTCTCAGTATTGGTGTTAACCAACATGATCATAAATTTCAACGTATATTATATCGATTCTCTCCCAATGAAGCCCTTCAAGTATACGAATTTAAACGTGTCTGCTTTGGCATTAAATCAAGCCCTTATATCGCGCTGCGAACTATTAAACAGCTTGCATCTGACGTAGGTGATCGATATCCTATTGCTAAGGCAGTAATTGACTCAGGCTTGTATATGGACGATTTTGTCTATAGCGTCCCTGACGAATCCACGGCTATATCTTCAGCGTCGGAGATGATAGGACTGATGAAGGCTGGAAAATTTGATCTCGTTAAATGGACGAGCAACTCCCAAGTGGTTCTGAATTCTATTCCGGAATCGCATCGCCTCACTGCACTAAAAGAATTCATCGACCCTGATTCTCATAAAATACTTGGTTTATGTTGGTCACCTCTTACAGATAAATTCAGTCTTAAAATTAATGATCCTGCGTCTTCTTGTACTAAGCGCAGCATTTTATCTTGTGTCGCAAGGTTATGGGACGTAATGGGTTTTGTGGCACCCGTTGTCCTGTATGCTAAATTACTTATCAAAGAACTTTGGTTGTGTGGATGTGATTGGGATGACACTCCACCTGAAAATATTGTTAAATTATGGTCTCGATATAGAAAAGAATTACCCTTACTCACCAATTTACAGATTCCGAGGTATGTGGGAATTAATCAAGATAGCGTTATTAATGTTTTGGCTTTTGCGGACGCTAGTGAAAGGGCTTACGGAGGAGTAGTTTATTTCCACGTCAAAAATAATGATGGTATCGGTTTGTATCTCATTAGTGCCAAATCTAAAGTAGCTCCTCGTAAGGTTATTTCTCTTGCTAGATTAGAACTTTGTGCTATATTACTTCTGGTTAAGTTGATTTCGTGTATAGTTAGTGGATGTGAAAACCGCATTAATATTCGTAATATTTTTGCATTCTCGGATTCAAAGGTTGCTCTTTGCTGGGCCCATTCTTCCCCACATAGATGGGACACATTTGTTGCGAATAGGGTTACAAAAATACAGAGCTACTTACTACCAGGAAATTTGCATCACATAGATGGAAAAGATAACCCGGCGGATTGTTTATCTCGTGGTCTAACACCTGCTCAAATTATAAAACATTCTCTTTGGTTTACGGGGCCGTCATGGGCTAATTTAGATTCAACACTGTGGCCAATTGAACCTTTTAACCCTTCAACAGTTTCGGAGGTACCTGAAGAAAAAAGGCATTCGTTAGTTACTGCACCATCTGCAGAAGAATCTTTAATCATTTCGTTAGCTGACCGTTTCTCGTCTTGGACTAAGTTTTTAAATTGTTTGGTATATATTTGTAGATTCGCAAAATTACTACCTCGTCGTAATCAAATATGCTCGTCTGATTTAGAATTTGTTGAATTATTAGCCTTTCGTGAACTCCAAAAATTTCATTTTGGAGATGTAATTTCCAGACTACATGCCGGGAAATTTTGTGATCGTTCAATACAACATCTAAAGCCATTCCTAGATAATGGTCTTATACGAGTAGGAGGACGCTTATCTAATTCAGATCTATCCTATGCTCATAAACATCCAATCATGTTACCGCGAAAAGGTCACATGATAAATTTACTTATAGATTATCACCACAAAATCAATTGCCACGCAGGTCCCGATCTTTTAATGTCACTTTTAAGACATAGATATTGGATTATATCGGCTCGTCAAGTGATTCGGAGTAGATTACATAGATGTCTTCCTTGTTTTCGGCTCAGACCTAAACCATCCCTTCCCGAAATGGCAGATCATCGAGCATGCCGTGTAATACAATGTGTGAAACCCTTTATTCACACTGGAACAGACTATGCCGGCCCATTTAGGGTATCGTTGACACGTGGGCGTGGTATTCGTGCAACTAAGGCATACATTTGCTTATTCGTCTGTCTCACAACCCGTGCGGTGCACATTGAATTGGCTGGTGATTTAAGCACTGCAAGTTTCATGGGAGCTTTCAAACGATTTATTTCACGTCGTGGGCCCGTAAGTAGAATCTATTCCGATAACGGAACTAATTTTATAGGCGCTAAAAGGAAACTATCAGAATTACATGACTTACTGTGTTCAAATAATCACAATACAGAGTTTGGTAAAATTCTAGCGGAAAATCGTATAAATTGGACACTAAATGCTCCTGCTGCTAGTCATTTTGGTGGAAATTGGGAGGCAAACATAAAGAGTTTAAAGGTACATTTGCTCCGGGTAATTGGAGAACAAATTTTAAGTTTTGAGGAAATGAGTACTGTACTCACCCAGGTAGAAGCAGTTATGAATACTCGACCTTTGTGTAGAACACTCTCGAGTGACCCTTCAGAATCTCTTGCGTTAACTCCCGCCCATTTTTTGAATCTGACCCCTTTAAAATATTTACCTGCTAGCACTATTAATGAAGGCATTCGAACTCTGATGCGTTACGAGCTTTTAGACAAACTTGTTCAATCTTTTTGGAAGCGTTGGAGAATGGACTACCTGCACACATTGCAATCACGTTATAAGTGGAACACACCTGTGAACCCGATTACGATTGGCACTGTGGTGATTCTTATAACAGATAATTGTCCACCTCTCCACTGGCCCCTGGGCATTGTTGAGGAAGTCTTTCCGGGTTCTGATGGTGTAACTCGTACAGTGCGCATCAAAACTGTGACTGGATCTTATTTGCGTCCAGTTATACGTCTTTGCCCTATACCCAACCAATAATTTATAGAGTTCCCTTTATATAATTATATATACAGATTAGTTAATAGATTAGAAAATTTGTATCATGTCGTATTAGTTGTATATCATTTAGATTGCAATGCAATTTTGTTGAAGCCGTACCTTCAAGCCGGGGCGGATGGTCGCGCGTATTTCATTTAATATTTATATTGAAAATTCTTAAAGTAATGGAACGAATCGTAATACTTCAAATCATGTAAAACCACATCCTATCTTTTTTTCCTCTCCGGTACATACCCTAGCGAGCAGAAGAAAGGAGACAGCATGAGACGTCAACTGCATCGCTATAGTGGTCATCGTATAGAATTGATCTTCTCGCTTACGAACTGCAACGCATACGCATCGCTTTTGAACATTATAAACTATTTTCGTCCATATACTTTATATACATAGACTTTACTAGTTTTCGTGAAATTGTGCTCGTCGTGCTAACTTCAAGAATCACGGAGAAACCATCGCTTCACTACGCAAAGGTACTGTGCCATCCTTCCTTTATATAACTGCCTATATTTCCCCGTGTTCTGTGCAGCTATATTTCCATCATTGTGGTTTTACATCGAAATGAAATGAATATGGGTAACAATTACCAATTCGCGTAACCACCTAGTATACTAATTATACGACTGACGTTTCCTAACACGAGAAAATATGTTTGTAACAATTATTAATAAATAAAGTTATTGCTCGCATTATACGTTATCAATTTTCTGTATGGTATTGTTGTACGGTTCAACGTACAGCGTTTTGCTGACGCTGCGGCCTAATTTAGGCTACTTTAATATTACAATATTCGCATAATCGAGTTGCAATCAAATTGCTATAAAATCGCTACTGTTGTCGTAACATGCAACTTCAACTACCACTAAGTTGAACCCAAGGATCAGCATCCAAGAGCTAGTGCTAATAGTACGACAATAAACCACTGAAAGCAATAAGGTGTATTTTCTTCACTACTTTAAGAAAGAACCAGCACTCCATCAATTACTGCCAGCATCCACCACTACAACCAAAAGCTGTACTGTTGTATATTCCCTAGTAGATCACGGTTGGCTAATTTAAAGAGGGTATAAGCTGACTTACCGGTGTGCTGAGAGCCGCGGCGGCCGACCTGGTGGGCGAGGCCACCGTCAGGCTGGGCGCGTTCGCCGCATCGCCTGCAACAGATCAGTTTCCAAATGAGTTGCACACATCGCTGGCGATGCGGAATCGAAGCACAACAAATGTGAACATAAGTGACTTGATTCAATTAAAAATATGAAAGTCTTCATGGATTTAGACTTAAACTGAAAAAGTTCTTACATGACCATCAAGTGCGCCAGGCCGATCTTACTCATGATGCCAGTGCTGCATGATGGTGCGCGTGTGGAGGGTGTGCCTGATATATCCTGGCTGTGTTGTATTTATTTAAGATCTTTTCTATCGCTTTTTTTAAATGGTATAGATATATTAGATATAGTATTTTATCTTCTATTTCTACTAAATTATTATATGTTCACATCGTCTTTGTCTTATGTGCCTGTGTCTGGTATGACACTAATGGCCCTAGTGGAAGATCAGCGCTGGTCATCTCCACCGGCGACTTTGCTGAGCTAGGATCAATTTAGGACTACATTTACTAGTTGTTTTTATTTAAATAGTTTTAGTAGTTTTACATTGTAAAACTAAATTAATGTTTTTTTTCTTTGTTTCAATTCTTAATAGACGGTGTAACGTTGCACTTGCATCATTAAAAAAAAAACCAGACATAGCCAATGACAATCAATGTCAATGTCAAGAGAGTGACAAATAAAAAAAACTGTGACGGCGGTTAATTTTAAAACTCGCTCGAACTTCAAATATAGCAACTGCTAAAAATCTATTATAAATATTACTCCACACTATTAAAAACTTCTTTTAAAGTTAATTAAATAACTACGTGTTCCCGCTGGGGTGAGTTCTTATTCATATAGCTAAAATGTAACTGTTCTGCTACTTAAAACTAAATATAATTGAGCTGATTAGTTTTCTAACGGAGGACACTGTGTCAAACCCTAATGCCTATTATTCACCATCTAATTCCAGGACCGAAGTTACCCTTACCTACCTAGGAGGTGGAACATCTGGACTTGAAGAGCAATAAAGGTTTCGACAGGCCAGTGTACCTTTTATGTAGGGAAGTCCACCGGCTGTTACGGAACCGATTGAATATTGATTGTCTTATAGTGTTCATTGACCCACTTAACTTATTCTGTGACCAAGGAGGAAGACCTGACGATTTCCCTTACGTCACAACGGGTATAATGGTATAGAATGGTACAATAGTCTTGTAGTATTAGAGGCCATTTATAAACTACATTATTTATATTAAGTTGGCATTGTGTGACAAGGGGTGGGAGGTATCCTAATTTACGTGATTTCAAAATCGTATATATTCAAACTTTAAAACACGAAATCTGAACTATCAACAAAAAGATTCATCAAAATATTTCAAATCTATTTTTATGAGCAGTGTTTAGTTTTTTTTAAATAATTTAAACGGAAATAAAACAAGGAAAGGAGTTAAGCGAACAAAATATGATTTTTTTTTTTATAGTCATCTTAAATTACGAAAAATATCTGTATGTAAAATGTATGTATGTATCAAAATAACAAAATCTGCAACTTTAAAATAGAACAACAAATTATTTGGTTTTATTATTTTTATAAATACCTTTTTTACCATAGATTTTATTCACAACAAAATAATATTTAATTTAAAACACGACCGTCTTTGAAATCTCCACCTTCGCCCGAGAATTCCTCAAGGACGTTCGCGGTGTTACAAGCCTCAAACGAAATATTTGAAATTCCAGTTAAGGACTTATTTTGTTTCTATTCTTTGTTTTTGTCCTAGATAAAATAAATATTTCTTTTTTCTTTTTTAAAATTTGCATTTTCAGAATCAGCTGAATTGATGACTAACTCTTCAATATATTTATAGAATGAAGTAAAAAGAAGAGATAGTTCATTTGAATATGTATTGCAGAAGAGCTGGATTAGTTTGAACGAAAGAGCGGTACAAGGTAAACGCGTGGTCAGCCGAAAGGGCAAATGGAAGCGCAGGCAGCGAGGTGTGCTTGCTTTATGCGGCGGCCATCCATCTCCGCGGATGAAGGCGGCTCGGCCTTCGTTGCACCTATATTTCATGCATATTCTAATTTAGTGTTTTCGTTTCAAACTCCGGATTGGAAATTTTAAACAATTCTGAAGCTCCTTTTGTAAAATATTAAAAGTCGTAGTAGCGTAATGGCTAGACACCTCTCAGGCAGTTTTCTGATCTAATTTGGATATTGTTACAATTACCACTTGCAAATAACGTTGAAGGACATCGTGATGCAATCTACACACCGACATAACCGATGTATCAAACCTGCCAAGCCGTCTTGGTCACCACGGCCGTTGTAGGCCAAAGGAAGTCAGGTTCGTATAAAGTTCAAATAAACAAATGTTAAAACTACAGCAAGTTTGTTTGATGTGTTACAATGGTAGGCATTATTAGCCGATTGGTATTCTATCCGTTACTCTATGAACCTAGTTAAATAAGGTATAAAATATATTTAAACGATTAACTGGCAATACTGATTTTTGACAAAAATTTATAACAACAACGAAATAAATTTTCTTATAAATTGGTTTGCGTTATCTAATTTCTTTTAAATATAATTTCTACATGAATATATTTTTGAAATACATAAATTTAAACTTGTTTTTACAAATTTTATTAAAGTACCAGTAAGTACGCTTTGGTTTGATGTTGGATGTCCATATATTCTTAGTAAGTCTTTACTGTAAATGACTACTACTGTAAATGACTAAAACAAAATGCGTCTTCATTAAGAGTAAGACTGCCGACACACCTGCGTCTGATGTGTCATAGGTTTCAAAAAAAAAATCCGTGCGTATTTATCCGAATTTTCCGCCTCCATATGTTCCGCAGATGTATCGTTAGGCTAAAGAACCAAAAGCGCCTGAATTTTTATCAGATAAGTGGGACAGGTGAAATAAGTGCACATGCGACACGACCCGGAGAGGGGGTCAACCGGGCCCCCCTCGGAGCGGGGCCCAGGACAGTGCACAGGGGCCGTGCACATAAATAACCGGCGTCCGGCGAGATTTATCCCGGACGAAGAAAAAACCTGATTAATCACTTCATTCAAAGTCGGAGGCGCAACTCAGGGCCGGCAAGAAATAATTAATTGGCGCGCACCTCCGCACCCCTCCCCTCGCCCTTCTAAGCAAAGTGTTAGTGGATTAGTCGAATGTCCCGATCTCAGCCCTTGCCCTCACAAACCGTCTCTCATGTTTCACTGCTAGCGCACTGTTATATTTAGAACAAGTAATACCCTACAATATCAAAACGTAGCAAGTGTATTCTATGAAATTTTACACCACAACACAAGAGATTTCACGAACTTGAACGAAATGTCATTTCTATACTATTTATTCAGCTTATGACTTAGCAGCGACATTGACACTCTTCACATATTTTGGTAAGCACAATACATGTATGGCAATTTTTTATAATCGCTGTTAAAGTTCTTCTGTCAGATATACTTATACATATCATATCATCATATCCAGTAACTATTATTTGATGGATTCGTGGATGGACGTATATTAACATTTTTATTTGGATTAAATATTTTAAATAAAATGGCAAGTAGAGGGCTGGATGAAAAGGAAATACAAAAATGTGTATAGCAGTATTGGGCATGGTATAGGTGGTACTGGTAGACCGCGACGTACATAATTATCATGATCAAATAACAGAAGTGTTAGAACGAGGTCAGGCGAAAAGCATATCAAATAAACGTGCGTGTATGAAGAGGTTAATGAAAGTAGATGAAGTGTAAGTTGTTTGTCTGTTTATGTATGTATTTAGATTAAATGCCAATTTTGTATGAAATATATTCGCATAATAAACAATACAACAGATCTCGTTCACTCCTTCCTCTTACATTTGATGCGTGAGCAGTAGCGAGAATTTTTTTTGAGTAATGCAAATTTACATTTTGAGCTGTGTCAGTACAAATCTATTTTGTATGGGACAAATATACTGCTTTACTAGTGCAATACTGGAAGTCGCCTCGACCGCCATTTGGAAATATTCGAGTGTTGAAAAGCAACATGAAAAGCACCCGAAGCGAAGGCTCGTCGGGATCATCCCCTGTTACTGCGTTAAGCCGAAGCTTCCCAAATTTCCTCATAAACAGAATATTATATTTATTTTTGAAATTTGATCTCGTAATTGTTTTGCGCAATAACAACAGAATTAATTCTTCATATTAGTCTTTATGGAAGACATTTATTCTTAGATTACGAAGTATAAGAATGCAACAAAGATTTCTTAAAAGAGTTTATTTGATACTTTAGTTATTGCTATTTAACCTTTAACGGTTTTCCTGGACATCTCAGCTGTGTTTATTCAAAACCTAGCAGGTGCATTTAAAGAAATTTCCCACAACAACACACAAATGTCATACACTTCAACAATATACCATTTCAATACTAATTATAACAGTTATTGGGAACGATATCATATTTTATATTGATACAGTCTCTATAATATGTTATGATAAGCAAAATACACAATACGCAAGTACCTATAAGACACTAAATGAAGAAACATACATATCTAAAGCAATGTCAGTAGTCCGCTGTTAAAATTACGCAGCTGAGTTATTCCGTAATAAAATGGTGACAACCCTTTTTGTGAAAGCATTCAACTTGTACACAAGTATAACTTTGATATGCCCGCGACTTAGTCCATGCTTGACTTGCAATTCCGGTGGGATTCCCGGGACACAAAGTACCGGAGCATTTAAAAAAGAATGTAAGGTATCGTTTAGTGAAAACTGTGTTGGAAAAGCTAATTTTTATGCACCCGAACTATTATAAGCCGCCCCCGGGAAAAATCTTATTACATAAAATTTGCTATAGATCAGTAAAAAATCACATTGGAATTCGAAATGTGTTTTTATACGTATAATAAATAATCTGCAAATTCTCGGGATACAAAGTAACGCAAATTATATGTTTCAGAATTAGAGAAAATAGCATCGAAATAGTCCTAGTAGTTTTAAGTTGAGTCTCGAACAAACAGACAAGAAATATAAGAAAAACTACATCATGTTGTGCGTCGTTTATATAAGCTATTTCAGTTGTTTTTTTGAAATAGCAGCAATGTACACACACGACATATTTAGAATGTTATAATATTATAGATTACAATTTCCCGTTGGATGTGCTAATAGTGGATTGAGTCGATTCATTGCATAGATAGCTATATTCGAAGAACCAATATAAATAACTATATCAAGCCTTTTAAGAAAATAACAAAACGCAAAAACAACACATTTTAAACACTATACAAATAATAATTGATGATTGTCTCTCTGAGTCTCAAAAAATATAAAGCCAGGAATAAAAAAAGACACGTGAGCTAGGCCCAATGTATGCCGTAGGCCGGAGCTATAGGTGCTGCATTAATTTATGCGATTTCGCTGATGTTGGCTGCGGCAGTGCGACACGGTAACGAAGCCAAACACCGTGCCCGTCCCTCGCACTCGTACTGTGCACCAGCAGCCGTGAGCGCGGCCGCCGCGGGGCCGCCGCAACCGACGCACTCTGTGGCGTGTTTTCAATTGCGAGTGTCGCCACGCTGAATATTCACGATGCGTATCAATATTCATGAATACGGCGGCTCAGCTGGCCCGCTCCGCTTCCAAATATCCTTCGCTCAGTAGCGGCGCTCTGACGCCTCCGCTCCGCTCCCGGCATCTTTTGTTATAATAACGGCGGCGCCGCTCTTTGTGAAGCAGAATCTAATAAATTTCGTTGTCGGGAATCGCTTCCGCTCCGCTGATTGACCTTCCCTTCCGTGCATTTCCTTTATAAATTTTAACGCTAGATTACTTTCCGCCAAGAATATGGAAATTAAATGTAGGAACGCTGCTTTTTGCCATTTGCGCAATTTTATCTCCTTACATGAGTAGGCAGCGTCGTAAGCGACGAATAATGCGGGGTTTCGAAGCGAATCGCCGGACTCGCATGGTGCGCGTTTCGCGGGGAATGGAAATAAGGCATTAGTGGCGGGGGTCGAGTTCAGTTTGGATATTAAAATATTTCGGAGGGCGGAGTTAACGAGGGGCCGGGGGCATAAATCCAGCTCATGCATCATATTTTATAATGCGGACGCGTTTTTATTGAGGCGAGAACGGCATCGATTGCGGCGCGATTTACGGCGGCTCATGAATATACGATCACTTCATATCGGCCTCCATCGATGCTCTTCATGAGAACTGAAACTGCCCAAACGTTGTTTATTGTGGTCACACGTAAACCGATTACCTAGAGACTTTGTTACTAGGATCGCTACTGTCTTTAAATTAGTGGTATTATTGTAAATATTTTTTAATTCATCTATCAACCCAACCGTCTCTAGATGTCGCACAGTTTTGTTTATTCATTCGGATTCACGTATTTAACAAAACGCGGCTCGATGCAGCCGTAAAATACCGCCAAAGATCAGCGGGATGCAGCATGGGTGTGAGTGGTTGTGGGTGTGGAGGATTGTGATGCAGTTCCATGCCTTACACAAAAAACTAGTGTGTAGGTAGTGATCCCATGAAGTCGGAAACCGAGTTGCACTCTTTATTGTAGGCTTTCCGAGAAAGCCGCTTTGTGAGTAATGTTATTATTATGCCTCAAATGGCTGTAAACAACAAAGCCGTCCAATACTCAATACTACGTACTGTCTATACAAATAGACGAAGAAGAAGAAGAAAGAAATAGGTTTATTTCTAGGACATACACAAGTAAACTAAATACATTCAAAGTAATAAACACCCAATAATAATAAAAAACACAGAACACAACCACAAAGTATCAGGAGATATAATACATAAGTCCTAAAAACTGGATCAAGCTCAGCAATAATGTCGATCTATTAGATCAACGCTGATCTTCCGCTTGAACAGAGGGCGACGTCACGGCAAACTATACATTATATTAAAATAAATAATCATTTTATTCTGCTAATAAAAACAAATAGTTCAATAAATAAAACAAAGTGTTTGTGATGTCAACATAACTAACAGCCTTTTACTAAATGCATATGAAAATATATACGGTACTTATATAAAAAAATCAATGTTTAAAATTATTGTCTATCTGTCTGTCTGGATATTGTGGCTAATCTCTGAAACGGCTGGACCAATTTTGACTGAACTTTCACTAGCAGATAGCTGATGTTATAAAAACAACATACTTAGGCTACCTTTAAAATAGATTTCCACGAAAAAAAAAACGCGAATGAATTAGGAAGCACAGTATTAATTCGCATGTAAATGTGTCGTTATATTTTATAAGAAGGGTTTGCATATGCGATTTTAATGAAGATGCTTAACATCTTGGATTTGTGAGCACAGCTGTGCTCGAGCGTACGCTGACTGTCGACTAAGCTGTCAACAAAGCGCAGCCTAAGTGCATAGCTAAACAAAAACAACTAATCTCTGTTCGAGTCTCCTTTGAATTTTGGAATATCGGTAATGGCGCATATGTGTGCTCAAACGGCTACAATTCTCTCGGGGAAACTGGGGCTAACCGCGAATATCGTTGATGTGTTTAAAACTGACTTTTAAGCATAACTGTGGACTAAGAGAAAATTATAGTTGTATTGTTAAAAATATAAAGACAATTAAACAATGTGAAATTTCAGAATTAACAAGTGGTTACTGATGCTAAAACAATTCCTAAAATATCTTTAGCTGCTAAGCCGTAAGGCGGTTGTTTTTATTTTACAATTCAGATTAATCAATCAAAGTGCTTTATAAAACATAAACTTGAATCATTCAATGTCATCACATTAGTTCAATTTGGTTGATCCATCTCATGCCACCACTACGCGCATGGAGGCATTAAATTATGATAAACGCGTGACGTATATTGTTAGTGTAATGTTAATGTAGTAGAAATATGCAAAATATCTAGAAATTTAATTGGTACACCATCTAACTAAAATTGTAACGGCAATTTGTTTGTGTGACGCAATTTGCAAACTAATTTAGTAAATAAGGTCGGCCCAGTCCTTTGTTTGTTCCCACTATTACTAAAAATACATCTAGGTTAGAGGTAAAAATAGTAGATTATAATAAGATGAGGGAGGCGGGGCGGGGGCGGGGGAGGGGGGAGCGGGGTGCGGGCGGCGAGTGGACATAATAGAGCGGGGTTTGTGGGCTGAATAATGTGAACATTAAGCCAACAAATAAGCCAACAATGGCCCCCGAGCGGGCCCATTGTCCCCTCGGCCAAATGTTACCTCGCCTTAAAACGTTACTTCACTTAATTAATGTAACGAGGCATTTCCAAGATGAAAAGTCATTATAATCGGTTCACATCCACCCAGACATTAATCTATTCTAGGTTTTCGTAGTTATTTTGGAAAGAAAGAAATATTAATGGAATGCTGATAAATTTGTCTGCCCACTCATTTGGCCCTTCATTAAGGAGACTAAATCAGAGCTAGTCATTAACAGCTAACATACACATAAGGGAAAAACATTATCGTAATAACATATTTGTGTGTGTTTTGTGAATATGTATGGGACTGTGTGGTCTTGAAATAAATACATTTTACATTATAGCAACTTTTCTCAAAAGCTACTGGGTTCACATGGATGAAATTTAGCAGAAATGCATAAATTGTAGTTTACTACAAAGTTACATTTATAGAAAAACTGAGCTGGGAGTTAATTCCAAATCACCAACCAAGTAACCCAGAGAAACGTTGCGTACATGAGCGAAGTGGCATGAATTCCCAGTCGAAGACGAAGGCGCCATTCTAAACAGTTCTTCGCAACACTCCCAGTTATACAATCGATGGAATACGCAGAGAGACGCGAAGTCCATCAGAATGAATGGCATTATCGACAACGCGACACATTACATAGTGAAATCACAAATAAAATGAAGACAAGCTAGACCACTCAGGCATCGTACAGTTAACTAGGAATTTAAATTTATTTAACTTCATTTCGTTATGTGGGAAATTGTTAATAAACAAACATCGCAAAGTTTCCGGTTTCCTTCATGCTGTGTCCCTTGGGGATTGAACCCGAGGTAGTCCCTAAGCATGAGCGCCATATTTTCTTCTCATGACATTACAATTTCGTTGAAAGACCATACGTGCTTATTGAGAGAGAGAGAGAGAGAGAGAGAGAGAGAGAGAACACTTCGCTTCGTCTCCAAAATTCAACAACAATATTATACTTAGATAATTAAATACAAACTTCTCGTAGCTTAAATTGACATTTTCAATGCAAAGCACAATACGAATTGAAACTCTATGAATGAATACAACCAAAAGTAGGCAATATTAAATAAATTAACACGTGTGCAGAACTTGTACCAGCGTCCTCGATTCTTGATCTCACAAAATTATGTAATACAATAATCTATATATCATATAATAAATCTGTTGGGAGTATCGAGTTTGTTCAATGAATTTAAAAATGAGAAAGAGTAGGGTGGATTATATTGGGACCACAAACTCTTAGAGTTTTTGACTGTAAGAGAGTCATGTGAAAACTATTGCAAGCATTTCGATGAAACTGATACATATGTATCTGGAACTTATATCGTGAGTCATTACTAAAGATAATTGTTATATCGATGAATACTACGTGAGTTGGACGAGTATAGCTGAAAATATAGATATTATTTTTGTTTTTATTGCGTGAGTTTAACAGACAGGCAGGCGGCCTATCTGACGGAAAGCAGTTACTGTCGCCTATGGACATTTGTAACACGAAAGGTGCTACCAATATGCTGACGCTCTCTAAAGGGAAACTGGAACCTGGCCACTTATGCAGGAACACAAACCAAGGTTGTTATGGCGGCATACTGTAGACCAGGGGTGGTAGCCGTCCAGTCGGGCCAATACCCTATCTCCTGGCTGTGAGTTGTGTGGTCTCCCGGAAGCAGGAAATTCTATTTTTTCTCCGTTTCTGCACGGACAGAAAGAAGGAAATAAAGAAAACTTACAAACATATCGTCATGGCAACGCGAATAAAGTTTCACTGGAACATGCAGTCTAAATTAAAGACATGATAGTTGACTGAAACCCTTGGATTAAGGAGTTCCCTTGCTGATAATGTAAAACACCACAAAATGACTATTTAAATGAAAACAATGCCAGTCCATGGATTCGGACCCACTCGGGCGAATATTTGTAATTGGCGAGCGTGTAAAAACAATACCTTTCCCCGAGTGACTAGGCTTTCCAGCGATTTGTCCGACAATCGGCTCACGGACGGACGGACGCCTCCGCGCCGCGCACAATGGCGCAAGCAGAGTGACAACAATAGCCGACCATATTCACAAAAACAAACGTTAACTGAAATGCAAATACAATCTGCAAAATGCGCGGCAGAGCGCGCACTGTGGAGGGTTTCGTCGAGGTGACCAATGGTGAATGACCACTGTATTTGAATTTAACCAACAGAATTGTAAAAATACCCGCATTTTTAAACTACCTAAAGATTTTTTTTATTGCATGAGTTCAACAGACATGCAGACAGCTCACTGGTGTAAAGCGGTAACCCTCAAAGGTGCTACATATGCGCTGCTGCTCTCTTTTATGCGTGCAGGAACGCAGAAAGAATATATTTTTTTGCGTTGCGGCGACCTGTCGTAAAAGGGGACAAAACAACCCAGGTAGGGTATTTCACAGTCTGGATGGTTACCACCCCCGGTCTAGAGTATGGCGGCCATAACAACCTGTGAGATGTGTGTTCCGGCATTAGTGGCCAGATTCCATTCTCCCTTTGGAGCAGCAGAATTTATATATCATAAAGCACTTTTTATGTTTTACAATAATCTTTATTCATTTTTATCAGAATTTTTAACTACATTACTTTAAAATGAAGGGGAAGGAAATAGTTGTCACGGATTTCGTCATCGTGTCGCCAACTAATTATCAAGGGAAAAAGAAAAAATAAATGGCGAAAAGTATGCGTCCTTCTTTTAAATTATGAACTGGAAAATTACGGAAAAAACAAGATCGTAGACATCAAACATTACTTTCAATGACAATTTATTCGAGTAGTTACGAAATATGCGGAATTTTGGAGTGAATATTTTTTTGGGGTCCGCAACCAAATGATGGGTGTAAGTCACCTCCACAAGAACTCACTACCGAGTCCATAGACGATTATCCTCTATTAAACTTTTAAAGGAAGCTTTACAGCCATTTGTTGAATAGAAAAATCATGAAATAAATATAGCAATGGAATTATCAATAAAAACACCTATAAATATGTTTAAAGCTATATACTTGCCAAGTAGGAAACTAAGCTGAGGTGCCAGTTCAATGAAGCATTCTGGAAGCCGATGGGATAGACCTCGCCGTGACACTTATTTAAACGTTATAATATATTTTTACATGTATTTTATTTAGATATTATTGTATGCATATGTATATCTGTATGATAGAGAGTTTTGTGAAAAATGAAAACCTTATGGATCTGACACTAACGCTACAATTTCGATGAAACTATAAAACCCTTTGGGAGTCAACTAACTGTACACGTGGTTGCCGCAGGCGCTGCTGCCTCACCGAGCGCAACGAAGTGTACACAACTAGTTGAACTAATTTCATTTAGTCCGATTTCAACTTGAATCATTGTAATACAACTACACAAATAAATAAATAGGTTTAATTCGGAGCGCAGTTAACTGTGTAAGGTTCAAACGGCTGACCTTTGCCAATGGCAACTCGCTGTAGCGTGGATGAAACCTATTGTCTCTTGTTCTACTCCGATGTCTGTGTGTACTGACCCGTAATTATTGTATCTGAAAAAGGCTTTGTAGCGTTCAAGAGTATGTGTTGGTTGACGTGGATGATTGTTTTGCCGAGCCCTAGATGGCGTTAGCGTCGACATAATTCGCGCTACGGTTTAAGTATGACAGTTGTATTGGCGACAGCTTATCTCTCAAATATTGATCTAGGTGTGACTGTGAGGTAAGCACCGTTGATTGATCCATTTGGGGTGCCTCGGCCCAGGGAACTCGTACGAAAGGTGTATCGATAGCTTGGTAGAAATAAAAAAGGCAGAACTATAGATAATAATAGAAAAACCCTTGGCCACGTGTTGTTCGTCAAGAGAGGGCATAACGCTCCCTGCGTTATGCCAAAAACAAAACATTGTAACTAAAAACTCTATATAAAACATTAGATTTTTCAATATGAACAAAATTAGACTTGTAATATTCGTAATTCGCGTCGTGGACGGCCATTTTAATTAATAAATATAATTAATAATATAATTAAGAAAACCACAACGTAGATTTGTAAGACCTGTTGGTAGGGAGTTCCTTTGCCGCTTCGTCTCCTTAACACCATTATTGCGCTTTAATTTTGCCATAACAATTTAATAATATACTTTATCGGAATTTTTGTTGAAAATAGAGGAAAATTATGTTTAATAATACTAGATTCTAATTTCTCTGACTTTTATTGTTCCGATGTTTCGGTCACTTTTCAGTAGCCATTGATCATGGAAAACAAACAAACAAAAAGATGACACTCAATTAGTATTGTGAAGTTTTATTTAGCAAACCGGCAACTTGTTCATTTTAATGATTTAGTTTATGTTTATTATTTACTCTATGGTAGTCTAATCTAATTTACCACCGCCCCGCAACATGTTGTGGCTTGAAGAGAAGAAGTGGTAGCAACATGCCTTACTTTTATAATTTTATATAACAATAAAATGGAGGGCTTATACTTAAAATAAATCTGTCAACTTGGTTAACATAGTTTTATTATGAATGCTAGTCGCCAAAACAAGAAATTAGAATTATATTTTCTAGTAAGACATGAGTTGCACTGGTCTATCACATAGGTGAATGGTACTACTGTATAATCTTGCGTTGTATATATAGCACTTACACAAGCGAAGCGGGAGCGGGCGCTCCATTTCGCATGCATGGGCTCGCGGGCGCGTGTCGCGGCATGTCTATTAATGCTTAAATACTCAATCATTATTAATACACCTTCAGTTGGGTTTTTAGTACACACGCGCTGGTAATTCAGATTTCGCTCATCAAATATTCATCAAATTTAGGGGTGGATTGGAGTGTCATGTTTATGTCGGCTCATTTACAGGACTTAAACAATATAAGGATATAATTGTCACGTGTATCAAGCGACATGAAGATACCAACACAATTTTTAAACCTGATCGATTTGCCTTTTTTTATTGCAGGAGTTCAGCAGACAGGCAGACGGTCCACTTGATGGAAAGCGGTTACCATCGCGCTGCTGCTCTCTAAAGGAGACTGAAAACTGGTCACTGATGCCGGAACACAACACAAGGTTGTTATGGTGGCATACTCTAGACAAGGGGTGGTCGCCATCCAGTCGAGCAAATGCCCTACCACCTGGCAAAACTAGTTTTAGTGAAGTAACTTGTACATGCCCCTGTTCCACTTTTCTTTTTTTTTGAGGCGAGGGAAAATGACTAACTGATTTACGCACTCTCTGGGCCGTCACTAGGAAACGGCACGAATCCACGGGGGGCGGTAACGCTAGCAATTGTATGCTTTATTTTGCGTTCCGTCCGCTATGGACTACACAGAGGAGTGTGGAGATTCCGAGTGATGCCGCACGGGCGAGCAACCTCAATACCCACTAAAAACCCCCTCCTCCCTACGCGGCCCTGCGCTTTTGTGTGTTGGAAAGACTGAGATATAGAACATAGTTACGCAACAGTCGATCCAGCGCAATAAAGTGCTTGAAGTGTGCCTTGGGAGAACACACTCCACTACGGAACGGGGGTAGTTGTTAAATCCCTTGCTTTACCTAGTAGCTAAGGGCCCCCGTCGTTCCGGATCCTAACTCAGGGAGGGAAGTAATGCGCGTACCTGCCTCTCCGGGTGCCGGCTGAAGGCCGGCGACCTCGAGAAGAGACCGTAGTACGCGCCGAAGGACTTCGCTCCCTATCCCTTTCTGCGGCCTCTTTCAGAGACATTACTGCCTTACAAAAAGAAACCGCAGCATCCCAGCGGTCGTCGCTCTGCAACATGGCCGTTACCAAGTCGCCGAGCGATTCGACATGCCCCTGTTCCACTTGCGTTAAGGTTTAGTGACTATGACTTAATGCGTTACTTGTAGCGTTAAATAATAACGTGTTAACGTTTGGGTACATTAGTGTACCTATATAAAAGAGTTATCTGTCAAAGTTTAACGTCATTGACAATCTCAAATAACGCATTAAACCCATGGCTATATTTGCATGACACAATCACTAACAGTAAAATTATTTCAGGTGTAGCAGAGGTATAATAAAAATGTTTACTAGACGACTATTCGTAATATTCGCTAGGGGCCGTTCATAAATTACGTCACAGGAATTTCATGATTTTTGACCGCTTCCTCGTCCTTGCACAGCTGGTCACATTCGTGAAACTCCTCCCTCCCTATAAGTTATTAAACGAATACAGCCGTTCTGTAATTAGTTTTATTGCCATTTAAATTATTTAAAAAATTAAACACTATTTTCATACAAATAGAGTTAGAAATATTTTGAAGTTTTTCGTCAATAGTTCAAATTCCGTGTTTTAAAACTTGAATATTAGATTTTGAAATGTAACGTCATGAAATTTAGGAACCCACCCACCCGTTTTCACACTTCCTCGACCCCCTCCGCCTACCTTAAGGCGTGACGTAAATGGATAGCCCCTATGGGTCTTGAGATTTTACAAAAATAGGTGGATTTTGATACATTAACGACTGACGCCAGGCTGATACTGTATGATAAAGACTTGAAGAGTCTGATCTATCTATCTTACTCTAACACCCGTATCATACTATGCTTTATTTATTTTGAATTATATGTTTGTTTTATTATTATAAGTTTTAACACGTCTTATTTAAAAAAACCTAGTTTTTTTGCATTTCTCCTTCATATAATTTTTATATACCAAAATACAAGCTCCGTGCACACAACACGCTTAAAAAATGGTCTAGAGATTCCCCTTTAGCCAGTCAAACTGAGATTATAATAATTGATGTTACATATAAATCTTTTGACTGAAAAATAAAGAAGGGTGAAATGAAATTGCACTCACAGTAATGATTGGGTATTAGGTCTGGTTCGGCGTCGTCGTGTTCGGGCTGCTTGAGGGGCGCGTCGCGCGGCACGAGCGGGTCCGGCGGCGGCTTCGCGTGGCGCGGCCGCCGGCGGCGCCGCACCGACACCGCGCACGCGCCCGCCACCAGCGCGCAGATCGCGCCCGCGCCCGCGCCCGCCGCGCCCACCACGCTGCCCACGCCCAGCGGCGCCTCCGACGCTGGACCCAAATAAAACACCAAATTAGAGGAGACCGGGACTTATGGGCCAAACGAGTTTAGGTATGGCTTAAAAAAAAGTTTGTCTATTGGAAAATGGAATCCATAAGCCAGAGGGGAAATCTTAAAGATAAGGTCACAAAATGAGTTATATTGATTTTTGTGTACGAGTTTCAACAGCGTAAGATTATTTAATGCAAAATTACAAACTCATTACAATTACTTACAAACAAAATATCGCAGCAATAAAAAAAAAACTTAAAATCATACCCATCTTTTTCCAATCTAGATTCAAGATTGTTTAGACTAATTATAAAGAAAGAAAATCGTTGTTACAGTGACTGAGAGATATGCCATGAATTGCAACGACGGCGCCAGCTTTTCGCTGTATACATACATCCATTCCATCGAAACGACTTCATTTATCGAGATAAAATGTATCCTAAGTACTGACCTGGGTTATAAGCTACCTCTGTGTAGAGTTCTATTTAAATCAACTCAGTAGTTAAAACGCGATGTTTTAACAGACAGACAGACACATATGCACGGAAATTAAAACCCCCCTTAATCAATCATTCAAACAATAGCAATCACTTTCCGGCCGCCATTTAGTTTGTATCAACAACTCACTACAGTTGCCACAAATCTTATTACATGTCTGTCTTTTTAACACTGCAAACGAATCCGACGACAAAATGGAGACGCCTTCCTTGTACCAAGGAAAAATTGGGGGGACAGAGATAGATACATTCATATAGATATTATACTATTATACAAAAAGAGAAGGAATATGTATGTATCAAGAGTGTGTATTCGAACAAGAGATGGCGGTGCCATGACTGGAAAACTATAGTTCAATATTACATAATAAACATTGAACATTTGCGATAAGAAAAAAAAGAGTAGGGTTATAAAAATTCGTGACAATACCCCTTTACTAGCTTTTTTCATTGGAATTATTTTGATTGATTGATTGATTATCGTTGGAGTCGTGTACATATGGGCATCGAGTGCTGTGCGTTGACGCGATGTCAATCGAATGCTGCTTGGGAATCGGAGATCTTATGAGCTTTTTGCACAAAGTCTAGTGCACAAAACTCATCCGTCGTTACGTTAATATCTTAATTGAAAAGTGGATGCTTCGAGGCAGCCATCCCACCCCCAAGCTACCAGATCGAACACCGTATTGGATTCGTCAGATTCCCCTTCAAAATGTTGCAATATCTTGATTTAAAAATCCGAATAAGTGGGAACACTTCGAAATTAATTTCTGATATAGTATCATCAATTCAACATTGTTGATATTATATCAGAAATTATTATGTTGTACATATATTTGCAGAACAGTTCTTGCTCAAAGTAGAAATCTAATATTTGTTGATTATAAGTTTAAAACGTTATTCCGTACAATATAAAAGTTATGAAGAAGGCCAATTTTTTCTTCTTCAGCCATTCGGAATCTATTGTGTCACATAGCGGTGTTAAACTTTTGTCGTTAGAAAGGTCCATAGGCGATGATAACTGCTTTCTATCAGGCGAAACACAGAGTTAGAATACAGCCATTTCTGGTTTTCTTTAAACACTGGTATCACTATACTAAAGATAGTGAACAGTAATAGCAAGCGGATCGCAGCCAATCTGTCGATGGAAGCCGCCTCCGCGCGATGTGTTGGAAGGCACATTCCGCTCGCTCCGACGAGCCAAGCGGATGGCAACAGACACCTCGTCTCGACCAAGAGCCCAATTACGAGGTACTTAATTAACATTAATACAGCCTAAGAATGCCCGCTTCGTCGAACTCGTCCCTTTGGTGCTGGCGCCTCGTTCATGGTGGACTTACTCATTCGGACCTTTTCGACTTGTGATTGCCCTGAACACTATATGCTCTCTCTCTAAGGCTAATATTAAACTTTTACTCTTTTTTATCTTGTCCTTACTATAATTAAAACTTAAATCAGAATTATGGTTATATATCAAGGCGCCTTAATGCCTTAAGATGCATGACAAAGAGATAAAGTTAGGGCAATCTGTTCGTCACGACGCGAAGTTCGCGTGAGCAATTAGCGCGGCGCGGTGCCGGCGGTGGAGCCGCTGCCGCGAACACGTTGCCTTCTCGTATATCTACATTGTTATCGCTTATTGTCTTAAGTCATCACGTATATAATAACAAAAGGAAATCAAAACTTTATATAGGTGAATCTTTGGCTTCATGATGTTTTGTGCTTAACACTAAAGAGTGGATCCGTAAGGATCAAAACACATACTTAATTATTACACAAAAACATAGTGCAGCTTTTACAAGCTATAATTCGATTTATAACCAGAGTAATTAATTTATTAATAAAATGCCACTTTAGTTGTCAACAAAATTGACTCCGAGACTCCTTTGAGTATTTAATACCTAAATCGTATACATATCGATAATATTGTAAAATGCAGTATTTGTACATTGAAGCTATCTAAAAACATCTGGAATAGATTACTCGTATATATAAACAATGGAGAACACGACGCAATTTTTTTAGATTTCTTGTCTGTTTGTTCGGGTTTCACGTAAAAACTACCGGGACGATTTCGATGCGGTTTTCGTTCATCGACAGCAAATTTTCAAGACTTAAAATCTGCGCTACTTTTTGTCCCGGGAAACCCGCAGAAATATTCCCGGGACCTGTTTGATGTTGTTCGGATGCATAAAAATTAGCTTATTCCGACACAGTTTCCACTAAAACGATAGCTTGCATTCTTTTTTTTTAAATGCTGCGATTCTTTGTGGCCCGACAATTCCGCGGGAATTTCAGGCAAGCGTGGACAAAGTCGCAGGCATATTCTAGTAGTTTAATAGAGTCCTGTATTTGGATATGGAGGCCGACTTGAAAATCTACCTGTATTGTGTACAAACGCGCTTGCACTTGTAATGTTAGGGACTGAGGATAGCCGGCACTCGTTTCCATGTGGCAATACAACAACCTGGGATCATCTTAATTTAAAATCATTATACTTGAAGCTTTCCTCTGTAGCCGCCCAGGTGTTTTGTTACTCTTGATATTTAAAATGTATGTAATATGTTTATAGGAGGTCTGGGGTCTATTTTGCGCATATATAAGGTCGACCTGCCGAAACAAAATTAATTGAGTTTCAACTGCGATCAAGCCGTTACTAATATTAACTGCACAATCGGAACTTGAATGTAGCATCGTCAGACTTTGCACGTTTTATTTTTTACGATTTTCTTCCTTACAGTATGTACTTGTTTTTGATTGTGTTTATAAAAAAGAAATTTGTGATTTTCCGAAACGATATTTTAATTTGTTTTCCGCGAACATTAATTAACGGGTAATCTTCAATAAGAAAAAGCGACAACAGTGCGGACGGACCCTTAATTAACTCAATTTATGGAACGTGAAGTGATTAGCACCTTCAGTGCTTCTGTCTGTCTCTCACTAGTTCTGCTTTGCGATATCATCTGCGTTATTTTAAGATTTTATAATTTCAACAGGATTAAAGTTCTGAGTCTCTACTCTGATTAGGATGCTATATTCTGAATTGAAATGTATGGATAACACTGAAACCCAAAAGTGAACACATACATATTGGTGAAGGCAGAGACGATGAATACCCACCTGCTACGATCCTGACAAACGCTTTTTTCGCTTCATCAACTTTCATTAATCTCTTCATACATACAGATTTATTTAAAGTGCTTATTATCTGACCTTTCTTATAAAATATTCATTATTTGACATGGTTTCACCCGAGACCCTTAATCCAAATTTTGAATATCATTTATTTTCTAGATTCAGTAATAATTTTATAAATTATTGATTGTGAGAATTTTCATAACATCACCTAATCAATTAAGTTACAAATATTTTATAATAATTGAACTGTGACAATGTCTCTTTCTAAACGTAGAATCACTATAAGAATTCAGATAAGATGTTCGTAAGAGCGAACCCGCCGGGGAGCCTGCTTTATATTTCTTACACATTCACAAAATAAATAAAGATATAGCTGAAGGGGATGAAGCTAATACAAAAGGAATAGACGCATAAGATCGTATGATCGTATATGACTGTATTTATGAGGGAATATGTCTCAGTTTGTAATACAAAGGCAGTATTTTTTTAATATGACCGGTGCGTGTGTGGGAGACACGCGTTCGCGATTGTTTGCATGTGACTCGCACACCGCACAGCACCGCTAATGGACCGCGCTTAGACCCCAATCCACCGGGGTGTCGGGCGGCTAGCGGTCAACGCGCGGTTGACGTGCGTGTCGTCCGCGCTGGAAACCATTGCAGGTCTGTCACTGCGAGTACTATTTCTTTAATCTGATTTAAACTTGACATGTTTGATTTACATCTAAGAAGAAGTTTAAGCGCGCGTGTAAGCGACGCCGCTACAATCGCTGTGAAGTGGATGTCAGCGGAGGGGTAGCGCTATCGGAGGTTAAACAATGAACCTATATATATAGAAATTCACTGAATAACTGCGTGGTGGCGGCATGTCGGTGCTGACATCTACCCGAGCGCTAAAAAATTAGAGGGAAAACCAAGAAAGTGTGTGGCAATCATGCAATCTCTAATTGCTTTGATGAGTTCTAACACTTAAGCGGTAATTTTTGAAAAATAGGCCATTTTCGATTATTTTAAGATTCAATAATTTATTTTGGTCAGCATGTTTGAACTTTTCACAAGCACTAAGTATATATTTTTGATATAGCTGACGTATAAATAGTATGCTATTTTGTTAGTATATTGATATAAAAGTAAAAACTTCGTTTAAAAAAACCGACTTCAAAAACTAAAAAACTAAAATGTATAAAATAACTTATTTCTGAAGCTATTATTATTAATATATATTATCTAAAACATCTTAAAGTCGATGCTTAGTAATTTTAATAATATAGTCATTTTTATGTTTTACTTTGCACCGACTTCAAGATATTTAAGATAATATATATTAATAATAATAGCTTCAGAAATAAGTTATTTTATACATTTTAGTTTTTAAGTCGGTTTTTTTAAACGAAGATTTTACTTTTATTCATTACTTTTTAGTGTCTAGCTATGTATGGGTGGACCTACGAATGGTGCCACGCTTCTTAAAAAATATAGGTCCCAAGAAACCGGAACAAAAGAATGTTCGTACAATATAAAGTACTGGGCCAAACTATGTCAAATTTTTAGGGGACCACATGGCAGTTATTCCGCGTCGAACAAAAAAAGAATCACGTAAATCGAATCATAAATCTCAGAGTAATCGGTGTACATATGGAACGAAAAGGAAATATTTTTCATAAAAAATGTTCATAAAATGAAAACTACTGAGCCAAACTATGTAAAATTTTAAGTGGACCAATTGCAAACTAATCCGCGTCGAACAAAAAAGAATCACGTAAATCGGACCATAAATCACGGAGTAATCGGCGAACATACATAAAAAAGTAACAAAAAAAAAGATTCCGACGAATTGAGAACCTCCTCCTTTTTTCGAAGTCGGTTAAAAATTGCCTTCAGCGAGTGGCAACCAAACAATCAAAACATTCCCGGAGCATAAATGTTCAAGCTTCACAATATTAAAGTGAGAAAGGGCCTTTAAGGGGCATAAATATGTCGTGTTGTTGCGGCCGCGAAGGCACTCGCGCCTGATCCTAGGCCAATTCCAGTCTATTTGTAGGAATTTCATTATGCTAGATTGTTGTGGGCTCTTTTTTTATAATAGATAGATTTCGGTTTGACCTCGATTACGTCCAATGCTGAACGAAGATGGAGCACGCTTACTTAGATAGTGCCTATTCACACGAGACTTGAAGATACCCGGATTGTACTTTTCGGGAAACAAGGACTCTGGTTGTGCTTTGCACAACTGCCGTACATAGAAGGTACGTGGGGGCGAAACGATGGCGAAGACCAGAGCGTCTTGTGGTCCGAAGATGGAATGGTGTAGGGGGAATCAGGTCGAACAGATCAACCGCACGCTCTCCGAAATGAAGCCTATAAAAGACTGACAGAATAGCAACCCGGCGTCGATGCTCTTGGCTTTGAAGCCTTGTACTGACAAGCTGGTCGCTACCAATCAACCTCTTGGCTCTTCAAATCAAATTCAAAATATAATTGAGTAAGTGCTTGACAGACTGCTCACAAGGAACGGTTTCGTAGAAGTGATAAACGTCTCCTGTTTTCCGATTTGACTAAAGAACCTTTAAAAACTATTATTAAATGGAGATTATTTGAAAACATTGAAAGTATACATTTAAGGGGCGCACAGTAGAGAATTATCTGTCTATCTTTATTTTATTCGATTTTTTATTTCATTGTTTAAAAATTAGAAAATTACTCATCACTTATTGATTTAATAAAAAGGTAAGAGTACAGTACATACCTCTGTTATATATACTAAATCTATTTTTTTTTTCTTTATTAAATAGTATTTTAAGATTAAAAGGCTGTATATAATATATAAATTCGGACTTAAAAATGGCACAGTATGAAAAACGATAATGAAGTGGGCAAACAAAACGGATCTCTCCCACTGTACTGTCATACACTGTGGCCAGGAGCGGGCTGACATTGTCTTCCCTCGTTAACCTGTGACGTGATTCGATCTGCTCAATTCCATTTCGAGCTGAGTGCGGGGCCCATTCCACCTGAGCCCGAGCCGCGTTTCCATAATGAGCGCACGTAATCAACGCGCCTCGTCGCACCAATGAAAAGGCAACTAGCCCGGCCAATAATAAGATTCGATTTGTTACACTCTGGCCAATGAAAGTACGGATTGTAAAAGCGCGGCAAAAAAGAAATCTCTATAGCAATTGCCAATTGCCTACACTGTTTTTTATTTCTATTGTACGAGTTCAGCAGACAGGCAGACGGCCCACTTGATGGAAAGCGGCTACAATCGCCTATGGACATTTGCAACACAAAAGGTGCTATAGGAAGACTAATGCCATACCAGATCAGGGGCGGTAGCCATCCAGTCGGGCAAATACCCTAACACTTGGCTGTGGTTTGTTTTGTCGCCTCTTACGACAGGCCACCCTAAGCCAGGAAATTGCGTTCTTTCTTTGTTCCTGCATGAATAAAGGTCAGGGCACGAATGACTAATGGAGTTACACACTGGTTCAGTCGAGCAAAAAAACAGTACGCTCGCGCCGGTGTGTACGCACAATGTCAAAAATCACCTCTGGGAAACGCTCGTAGTCTATGGTCAACAGCCAACATTCGAATCCACGACAGAAAATTTGACGTTGAATAAATCTTATCACATAGATACGCATTCCTCAAGCAAAAGCTGCTTCATTGAAGACTTCTTACGCTTTATTTATGAAATCTGTAGTATTATAAAAATTCTAAACATGCCATGTCTGTATATTGAAGCTAATAAAAAAAACTAGAATACAATATATAAACCAAGGAGAACACGATGCAATTTTTTAAGAATTCTTGCATGTTTGTCGGTTTGTCTTTGTGTTTGGAATTCGAAGCGGTTTTCGCAGATCGACAGCAAATTCTTAGATTAAAATTTGCGCTATTTTTTATCGTGGGGTTCCCGTGGGAATTTTCCCGGGAGCGGTTTATATTAGTTCGGGTGAATAAAAAATAACTTATTCCCACATCGTTTTCACTAAAACGATAGTTTGTGTCGCGGGAATCCCGCGGGGGTTTCAAGTCAAGCGTGAACGAAGTCACGGGCATATTCTAATTATTTTTTATATTTATTTATTCTGCGTCTTTCTTCTGCTGATTATTCCCGTATACGGAAACTGCAAAACAATAACTTCCGCACTAATTATAAAATATTAGCTAACTATTAAAACATATGCACAAGTATACGAAAACAACAAACATGACATTAACATTTGTATTAGCATAGCCATGTAAGAAGTTTGTGAATAATTCAAGAGCTAATAATATTTTCCAAAATTACTATTTTGGAAAATATTAGTACGGTTATAGTAGTACGGTTAACTTGTCGGGTCCTTACTGTGCTAAGTATGACTTTATGTTTTCTAGACCCAATAGCAGCGGCTGGTTGTTACCTTAGAAAACATCAGAGCTCTAGTGCGAGGAGGGGAGCACTCGAGAAACGAGAACGGAACTATCCAATAATATATACCCCATATCAAAATACAGAGAGACGTTATTATCTTATATTAGAGTGAAAGTGAACGCTAATACTTCAATTGTTTCAACCTAAAACCAATACAATTTCAGTAGAATGGAGGTTAAATCAATAATATTTCATGTAACCAAATACGCTGAAAATTCAGCCAACGTACTGTATATGTTGCATCTGGAATATCCAGTAAACATAAAGTACCTATATGTTGTATAACTTTTTGAAATAGTTTGATAGTTGTTTATTTAGGAAGAGCAAATCATTAACAAAATAGTTTAATTATTTATAACTCAATATACCCCTGATTGAACGGAACATGGGGACTTTCATTTATGCCAAAAAAACTGTTGTTCTCGAGAGACGTTTTTTTTTTTTTTTTTTTTTATTGCAGGAGATCAGCAGACAGGCAGACGGCCCACTTGATGGACAGCGGTTACCATCGCCTATGGACATTTGCAACACCAAAGGTGCTACGAATGCGCTGCTGCTCCCTTTAGGGAGCCTGGAACCTGGTCACTAATGCCGGAACACAACACAAGGTTGTTATGGCGACATACTCTAGACCAGGGGTGGTAGCCATCCAGTCGGGCAAATGCCCTACCACCTGGCTGTGGGTTGTTTTGTCGCCTCTTACGACAGGCCGCCGGGCCGCAGGAAATTGTATTCTTTCTCCGTTCCTGCACGGATAGAACGTACGAATATAGTTGAAAAATGGTGTCTTGCAGTTTACTAACAAATATCTTAATTGCATGACGTTATGGATAGTATTATTATTTCATATTGTATTAGTAGGTATATATAAATAGCTTTTGAATTGATGGTGTGTTTTCTAATAAATGTTGTTTTTTATGATTTTTTTATTGTCTGAAGCAGGCAAAAGGCTCACATGATGGAAAGTGGTTACCGTCGCCAATAGACGTTTGCAATGCGTTGCCGAACAGAAATTTTATAATGCGACTCGCGCTTTGTACAGCGCAAGTCGTTGCCGCGGGTTGAAGTACTGCTTGGACCGGTTTAGCACAGCAAGTTTTTTAGAGGCAAGTTCGGCCTTGCCTTCCAGAAGACCCAGAAATCCTACGTCGTTCGTTATACCGACTCCAAGGATTCCAATCCTATTGGGATCCTTAGGGTTATATTATAAGGGTCCTATAGTACACCTTTCGCTTCTTTGAAATTCTTCACAGCGTCAAGTAGACATCCATGCATTTGTGAGATTTTATTTTGTTCAAAAGTAGATTTTATTTCGCTTCTCGTCTACAAATTGTGTGGCGAGGTGTACCGGCGCAGCTGCCGCTCGCCCCGAAGGCCTTCGAGGAATGCCGCTCTTAATTATGGCCTTAGCTTGTAATAGGCAATTTGCATGAAATTAATGTAAATATTAATCATAAGGGTGATATTAATGATTCAAGTTTACCGGAGGACGCGCCGCGCCGCACCACACCGCACCGCACTGCACCGCAGCCGCCCGCGTCTTGGCGCACGCCGCCACGAAATAGCGACGTAACAAATTGTTTACAGCGTCACGTGATTATTATCGTATACGTCGTAAAACACAAGTGTAATATCTCACAAGGCATTATTGAAACGGTACGCCGTTACTAGAATATTCGACTGGCGCAGCCATCCGTAGTTACGCGCTGGTTTTTTGATGGTCTCGTCGCGTTGGCAAAAATAGCAGAATGGATCACGCAATAAATATAAGAAACCCTCTATTGACAGAGGACAGGATACCAGAGAGGACTCACCGATTATTTAACTTGATCACGATGCCGGAAGCCAGAAGACACAGCACTTTTAGATTTTATAGTTTATTAATTATTTGCACAGCAGTTATTTAGTAAGGGTAGCAATAGGGTGGCGCACGCGCACGGTAGTTCCGCCGTAACAGTCGATGACGACTGGGCCATCCGCTAGGTGGCGCGGCATTTTTAAACGGCGAATTATGGGATAAGGAAAGGGTTATTAGGCGCTGTAAAGGTGTGAAGGAAAGGCATATAGAAGGCACTAATATCATTACGCGATCCAATTCTTTAATATGGCCAATACAATCCGCGTAATCTAATACGGACATTTTCATTGAATGAAATGAAATCTGTCAGCGATATGGGTAGCTAGACAACTAAACGATTGTGAAATAACTAAAACTAAAGTTCATCAGCCTAGTATGTATAGAAAGAAAGAAAGAAAGACTTATCTACTTTATCTAGGACGTTATAGTAATTATTAAGTTTTCACGAACATTACACATAATAAAACTAACTTTTGACCGGTTTTTAGTTTTAAGCTTAGCATTTTTGTCCTCCGTAATGTCGTCACGAGTACTGAAAAGTGGTCAAAACGTCTAAAAATATATCAAACAAAAGGACCTCGCTTAAATCCGTTAAAATGTATATTGATTATAGTTTGAAGTTCTCGCATTTTTCAAAGGTTAAACATATTAATGTCGCAGTTTCTAAAAATTACAATATTTAATAAATAATAAAAATAAGTTTTAAGAATGATGAACCGTCGTCCATAGGCGTAGCACATACACAGCGGGACTGGTTTACGTTTACTTTCCAGTCCTGCAGTACCGGGTACAGGGCCTTTCAGACCGTGTACTTAAACTACCATCAACGCGGAACGAGGCCTATTGCGCCCCGTAACGTTTTAGAAACTGAAATTCTTTTTTCACTTAAATATAAAATACTTTATGGATATTTCTTTATTCTTGTGCGGTACTAGATCAAGGTAACTTCGTATTTAAAAGAGTATTCTGTTTTATTAGCGCATCTTAGACATATTATATGAATCTTTTTACTACATTGAACCTAATAAAAGTGACGCCCCCCGCACCATAGACAAGGTTATGTAATTCTTAACCGCACTGCAAGGGAAACACGTTCGCAGCGACTTAGACCCCGTATCGTATTGACGATGTTAAGAGATGGAAAGCCCTCTCTAGACAGTGCCTAAGTATATATATACATACAGAAGTGCAGCTGTGCGCCAGTGAGCACACCCGCGCCATAAATCGCGCCCGATCCGCGCCAATACGACGAAATCAATAATAATTATTCATTGCACTTTATCAATGATTTATTGTCGCGTTATTGTATTTTTCGTCGCGTCGTAATTAATCCGACAAACGGGCGTCATAGCATTGTCCGACAGTGCGCGGGGCCGTGCGGTCTGACGCGATTTTATGCGGATATTATTTGAGTAGACTGACTTTATGATTAATTAGTGTTTGCATTGTTGCCAGCTTGTGCGACGATGTAAGTTTTATAGCATAACCTTGAAAACTTGAATAAAAACTGTAAACTGAACTCAGGACCTAGTTGAATGAATGCAAATATGTATTAAGATTATAAAATATCACGTAGACTAAATTTGATTGCTATCAAATTTTTGATGAAAGATTTTTGTTATAATATGCACTCTACATTCTCACGAGAACGCAAGAACCCGCTCTTCACTCCTGTTCTTCGGTCTTTTCCCGAGTATTCACGAGAATGTGGAAGGTTCTCTAGATGTATTTTGGCAAGTGTCTCCCTCCTCCCCGCGGGTGGGGCGCTTGTTGACATCCACTGGCCCGAAATCACGATGGAAATATTACGAGTATGAATAAAATAAACACAATCCAATAAAGGCAAGGAGGTCACATCGAACGAATCATGGTATTATTAAAAACGACGCCGTAGTAATATTATCAGCGACCTCCTTACTTATATTCAAAGGATATTTTCACCTCAAATAAACGTGCATGTACGAAGAGATTAATAAAACTAAATTGAATCAAAAGCTGAGATCAATATTGTAGTGAAAGCAAATCCGTTGTCACTACTCACCCCTCTGGGAAATAGGTGTGACGATATTTATGCAGTAGTAGTAGGAGTAATACCCAGGGAAAAGCGTTTATTATCTACTGTCTAATCTTAACAATCGAGAGCTATTTAAATAAATACGTCAACGAGTATAGTAAAAACAAAACTTAGATGCTTTGGAGTGCCCCGTATAGGGTATAGGAGCGAGATGGAAAGCTCCTCGGTCTCAAAAGAAGATCTTCCAGCGAGGCTATTGTTGCTCCTCGCAGGCAGAGGCTCGTCTATCATTGTTGGAAATTTGTCTAAATTATTTGAACGTTTCGGGAATCAATTATTGTACAGTGCCTTCTATTAGCTTGTAAGTGTTCCACTACAGGTGTTTACTAAAATCCCTTGAAAGAAATTTTTGGAAAATATTAATTGATTACATAACGCTAAGAAGTTGTCTGAGGTTCTAACTTAGTTTCAGATCAAAGATTCTACACCAAAATAATAAGACATGAAAATTTTGATGCCTAGTAATATAGCATGGAGTTTAATATTTACATACATAGACCTTTAATGGATGTTATATGTAAGCCGAGTAACTATTTCCTGGTTCGTATACCAAATACTTGGCTGCACTGTCTTGTTACATTGTACACTAGCAGTGGGGGGCCAGTGCACATTGTACACCGGCGCCTGAATATTTGATGTTATTATGTAAAAGGCGGACGTAGCGAAATGCGGACGTAAAATGTTGTGCTCAACGGTCTGACAGCGGACGAGGCGGCCGTAAAGAGCGCGGCGGACGCAGATGCAGCGCGGCACTCTTCGCCGACAAAGTGCTCTGTCCTCAATATATATATATAACCACTTTCTACCAATTTGCCTAAGGAACATAAAGAAATAAAAATACTCTCTATGAAGAAATGGCAACTTAAAATAAGAATTAAAAAAGTTGTTGAGAAGCAGCTTATGAAATCCGGTGTGATTTACAAAATCTTCGCATTTTTAAACGCGTAATTAGACTTGGCGATTGATTCACTGAAAAGAAAAGATATATACCATTATACTTGTATTACTTCTTTAGCTCTTTAACAGATTCAGTTCAGTAAAAGCGCTACAAGACATAATACAAATCTGAACGACTCGTCTCGCTCTCGCTCTTTCAAGAGCTGAAACTGCCGAAACTGCTGGCGCGAGCTGTGTCGTCGCACGAAGGTGGAAATATTACTTCTGTGTAGACAAATTATTTTCGATTGTATTTGAAAAAAAAAGGTGATTACACAATACAACATATAATTATTCCTGCCACTTGTTTTTAAGAAAAACTCAAGTGCCAAAGTGTTATAAAGTATATTTTTATCAATTTATATGGATGATGACTCTGCGGTGGCAATTGAGGCGATTGAGTTATGACGTTATTGAGTAAGTTAGAGATAAGTTTCACTAAGTTTCACACTACTAACTCTCGAGGTAGCATTTGATAGCGTACGCGTCCCAAACTTAAAGGGAATGAAGGTTTGATCCTGACTGGAACGCATGCACTGCTTAAGCAGTTTTTCTGATCTAATGTGCATATTGTTACAATTACCACGTGCTAACAAGCTAACAAGATTGAATTAACGATGTGTCCAACCTGCTAAGCTGCCGCTGTCCGTTCTCCCTATATTGGGAGGCCCGAACCTAGCAATGGGACATTTATGGGCTGATATTATTAAATTTCATAATGGGAACTAGTTCATATTTGTCAGTTATTGTTGAGCTACTCAAGCCTAGACGTTTTACGGTATCACCGGTGCCGCCATGCTGGTACGGCACCGGCCAGTGGGAACGACGGTGCCGGCACGATGCCGTGCTCACATTGCGTTACAGGCCTGCATATTAAAGCAGCGACGTTGTATGACCACTCACCCTGTTGTTTTGCGGGCTGCGGTGCTCCTACAAAGTAGTGAGCTCCGTGTAAAACTAATTGTAACTGTGGCTCCATTGTGAAGCTTATAAAATGTACCACGGAATTCGGATGTTTGGCCGAATTGCTAGTTTTATCGTGTGCCATAAGCGGCTATATATAAAGGCATAGACATATGCGTGCTTTTCTATTTCAAGTATAATGTTAAAATCGCTGTACTCGAATTCAACTCATCATATATTAAAACCAGTTTGAACATTATCTCTTTAAAATATTACTTTTACAAAATATGTATATATTTATAATAAAACTACGTTTTAACGGTTTTAAGCGCGGTTATTTATTTTATTTTATAGTAGTTGAAATATATAAGGCTACTACAATTAATAATTAATGATTATAAGGATAAATTTGGATTTTTTTAGATAGTTGGAAAACTTCTTATAATATCATAGACATCCGTCAAGTCACCCTTACGTGACATGACATTCTCTTTATATTCATAAACGTTGGTAGAGGTTAGCGCTGAAGAAAGAAACCTCCGTGCTACAATTTTGGTTTATCCGACGTTTCGGCCGCTTTTCAGTGACCGTGGTCACGTGTACAAGTCGCGAAAACTTAAGAAAATATTATGTATATATTTATTTAAGCTTAGATTCTTTAAATCAGGTAGGAGGCGATGCAATCGGGTACCAGAATTTAGGTGAAATGTTTTTATGTCTGTTTTATGTTGTGGGTCCCGCAATGGTTTAAATTCACGATTGGACCCGGTAGGTGGCGCCACATACTCAGTATATTCCTTTGCCGGAATCATATCCGACACAACGCTGATTTTCGGTGCCGACCTTGATTTTGGCGTAAGATAAAATTGACCCAATTTTGTTAAATAACAATAAATTATAAGTAATAATAATTATTAGTAAGTTTATAATTAATGTCAGCATAAAGTGAAATACTATCCAATACATACAAATTATATATCTATATTACGTCGGTATATACAATTAATGAAAGCTGAACAAAAAAGAAACGTTTAATTGTTGAATGCAAATTATTTTGACAGCAATTGTTTCAGTGATTACAGGAGGAAATATTTAAATGGCGTCGCGAAGCCCGCAGTTGACAACGGCATGAATATTAAAGGGACGGCCGCATCGTGCGGCACGCGGCGATGCGCTGCGGAGTGGTGCGGTGCGGTGCGGACACGCGCGGCTCTACGCTCGGTGGAAATTACATTTATTGGCGTTGTTATGATTTTTGCTCGGCGGTAACTGCATTGTGGTTCGCATCCGCGCCGGGGTAATAAATTCACCGCCTTTATATAAACTTTTATTATATTTAAAACGAACTTTATATTTAAATGGTGAATAATGTACACTGAAGATTAAATAGAGATTCGAATTTTTAATGGACAACGATTTATACGAGAAACCCAACACTTCGATAGTCAGGTTACTTATCACACAGATGTCAGTAAAAAATACCAGAAACGTAGCTCAAAATATAAGAATTTAAGCAAATCGCGAGAAGCGTAATAAATTTGGTTTACTCTGGGTCAATCACAGGCCTACACTGCGTTCGGGTCCCGCACGGATTTGGACGAAAATAATGCGGGCAAACATATCATTTTTATTTGGCTGGCGGCGGCCGTTTGTCACGAGGGTTTGAGCCGCGCGGAGTCAGCTCGCTGCTGCCGGCGGAGCATAAATCAGGGCGGAGCCGCGCGACGAGGCTTACCTTCGTTGCTTATTTGTATGACCGCGCTAACAAAATTGTTTTTAGTTACATTGGATGCATGCACAAAAATGAAATATAAGAAGTGAAACTTCAGAGAAAATACTCACAGATAATTCTTTTCTAATTTTTGCTAATATAATTCCTTTAGCCTACATCCGTCAACATGTTATGATTAAAAACATTTTTTTAAGTATCATTTTGAATTTTTCACTGCTAAAAATATTATTATCAGTTTTATTTCGGTCCAAATGGGACGTATGTTTAATCATTGGTCTTATTGATTATTGATTCTCTAATCGGTGCTTCACAATGTAAAACTCGTATTTCATTCTCTCGCAGGCTTCGTCCTATAGATTTATGTTGTTTGTCTCTTTTTGGTGTCGCGTTTTTCTTTCATCAAGTTTCAAATTATAACGATTCTTCAGAAGCTTCACTTCAACAAACGTTAATGGTCTTATTCCTATTGAATACGTGTGAAGGCTTCTTTATGGTTCTTAAACCTTACAAATTTGCTCTAATTAAATGTGAATAAGACTGTTTTATTAAATCCAAATAGTAAGGACCGATATGTGTTGCAACGCTTTCTAGAAAACATCACTATTCACGCGCAAACAATTGCAGTGACGGTGCTACTTCGACACTTCATTGATGTCGCAAAATATAAAAATGTCAAAATCTTTATGAAATAATAACAAAACCGCTTGAAGTAGGTGCAAAGTAAATCATAAAAATTACTATATTTTGAAAATTACTAAGCATCGACTTTAAGACGTTTAAGATAATATATATTAAAAAAAGATATTATAATTAAAAATAGCTTTAAAAATAAGTTATTTTATACTTTTTAGTTTTTAAAGTCAGGTTTTTTAAATGATGTTTTTTATTTGTTACTTTTTAGTGTCTAGCTATGGGTAGGCCTACGAAAGGTGCGCGCGCTCTAAGAAATATAGGTCCCAAGAAACGGGAATGGGAAAAAATACATAATAAAATGAAAACTACTGAGTCAAACTATGTTAAATTTTTAGGAGACCAAATGGCAACTAGTCCACATCAAACTAAAGAAGAATCACGAAGATCGGATCATAAATCTCAGCTTAATCGATAATTTATATAAGAAGGACGACGATGCTAATTTTTACAAAACAGACCCAAAACCAGCTTGAAATCTGTATGTATGATTACTCATATTGTACCTATACAGTTCCAAGCGTTTATTTTACTTTTAACGTTTGCACGATTATTAATTGATAGTAATGCTCACATGAAATAAATGAGCTAATTGTCGTTCTTTTTTGTGAACAGTGATGTACTGTGAGTCATGTAACGGACATATTAGTCAAACATCGACATACGTAAATAAATCCAAATTGATTTGAAAAAAAAAATGATTAATAATTATTTATAAATAAAGTCCCTTTTTACAAAAAATCGAGTAATGTATGAGGACAATACTAATTGATCCGTCATCGTGTGTCAAAAGTAAAATAAATGCTTGGAAAGGGTATAATAACGTATCTGATATATTTTAAACTTCAAAATGTTGCCGCCGAAAGTTGCAAAGAAACCAGCGAAGACAATGGAGAAACCAATAGTTAAAACTAAAAACAAGAAGAAAAAGAAGTACACCAGTTTTTCAGTATTCATATACATACAAATTATTCAAAACTTTAGCACCTCAGATTGTTCAAAGTCATCCATGCAGATAATGAATAACTTCCTCAATGATTTCTTAGAGAAGATAGCATTGGAAGCTAGCAGATTAGTACTAGATGGAAAGAGGAACACGTTCAGTAGTAGAGGAATCAGTTCAGCTATTAAAATTATTATTATTATTTGGAGAACTAACTCAACACGCCAACATTGAAGCTACAAAGGCACTGTAATCATTCTTCGACAGTAAAGCCAAGGAATCTGTGGGAACTATATAGATATCCAATATATTTAAAATAAAAGAGAATTTTTAATATTGTCGAATGTATATAATACAGACGAAGATTAGAATCGTTGAAACGATAGTCCAACGCGCTTAATAAAAAAAACAGCATTTATATCGCAGCTCTGCTCACAGTATTATGTATGTTTTTTCAAATAAATCGGATCTGTATAAAACGGATCAGTATTACAAGTGTGCACATGGTTACGTATGATTTTGTAATAAAAGCGATCTACAGAATTGTCATAAATAGGTTACCGCTGAATTGGTCTCGTCCCGACTGTCAGCTTCAGCCCCTCATTGCATAAAATGCAGTTAACAAAATAAAATCCAACGCGTGCACTAAAGTTGTAAACGGTCGGGTTTGTAGCGGGATGCGGGAGAACTCATTCCGCATCCGTGCATCGATGAGCCGCGAATGGCGCGGGTGCGAACTTGTGCGGACGGCGGCGACGCGCCGCGATGCGCCGCGATGCACGCGAGCGTGATGCGTGAATTATCGCCCCGAATATTGCATGGGAAGAGTTTGATAAGAGAATATTTAGATGTAGGTACGCTATTACATTTATAGCATGTGCAGTATACACATAGGTCTGCGTTCGCCCGTAATGGTGCGACTTTATCTGAGATGCAGATATTTTACATAGTAGCAACGGAAGGTAGAGGTTAAAATTAAATGATACTTCAAATGGCAGAGTAGTTTTCAATGTCGAGTGCTGATGTGAACTGAAGTGAACCTATTTTTTTTATTGCGGTAACCTTAAGTACAAATATTAACAAGTCATACAGATATCGCACTGTTATATATAGTCTATGCACCCCATTTGGCCGATCCTACACCTTTTCTGTCTAATCATCACTTTCATGCCTTAGCTTCCCATCTGCTCATCGACACACACCTCAGTCTCCATCCAACCTCTAATCGAGACGGTCGTCCCCTAAAATATAAACTTGTTTTAATTATCCTTTTTTTAAAAAGGGGTTAACTCGGTCCCGCATAACATTTTGGTGGCAGCGGTGGGATCCGACATCCCCTACGCAATATCCACGCGCGGTATATACGCGGTAACCAAAGTAGTGGCCGTTCCGAACCGGTCCAGAACATTAAATCCAGTGTATCCAGTTTCCACGAAGTCCAGTTACAGAGTCCAGTATACAGAGAGTCCAGTTTTTACGTCCAAGATCCAGTGTATCCAGTTTCTACGAAGTCCATTTACCGAGTCCAGTATATAGAGAAATCCAGTATACAGAGAGTCCAGTTTCTACGTCCAAGATCCAGTGTATTCAGTTTCCACGAAGTCCAGTTAGCGAGTCCAGTATACAGAGAGTCCAGTCGTCACGTCTAAGATCCAGTGTGTTCAGCAGTATCCACGAAGCCCAGTTAGCGAGTCCAGGATACAGTAAATCCATCGTCGAGCGAGTCCTGCATCCAGAGTTCGAGGCATCCTGTGTTAAGAATTATCATCATAGAAAACCTAAATGTATATTTTACGTTTATTGTAAGTCTGTAAGTCTGTAAGTCATTTTAAAATTATTTAATTACCATCGTCTTATAGTATTATAGTGTAACATTATACCATTCTTATCTATTGTGACTAGTCTAAACATCCTCGAGGCAACCGGGCTGCACTGCGCCCACGCGTTTATTCCTATCGTTAAGGTGCCTATACACTCGAAGCTTTGATTTATTTTTTATACATTTTACAACGGACCTAATAATAAATAATTACCTACTTAAAACTTAAATTTAAATACTTACCTTTCTCAAAATAAATTTAAATACTTACCTTCTTAAAATAAATTAAAATTTAAATCGTCTTAAATAAATATAAATATTTACCTTTCTTAAAATAAATAAAAATACTTACTTTTCTTAAAATAAATTTAAATACTTACCTTTTAATTTCCATTACCCGAATTAATTGTCTGACGAGCCACTATGTCGAGAGGAACCCGGAGCGAGTTGAGTATTAATCTCCCAGAGGGACAGTCAGAATTTAAAACACCAACAACCACTCCATCACCAATTAATCTACCAGTTCCTGAACTTGATCTAAATATTCTCACAAAATTTATAAAGCCGTATGACGGAAATCGTGACACTCTTAACTCCTTTATTATAAACTGCAACAATGCTTTTGATTTGGCAACAACCAATCAAAAACAAATTTTATTCAAATACATCCAATGTCAATTACAAGGGAAAGCTGAAATAGCTTGTTCCATTAAGGAGTTTATTAACTGGGACCAATTGAAGGAATTTCTGAAAACACAGTTTAGCCAACGCAAGCATTATGCCCATTTACTAATGGAATTACAGGAAACTAAACAGGGTACTAATGAAAATGTTAGTCAGTTCTCATTTAAAATCGAAACTTGTCTATCTCAATTATTTACTGAAATCTCCCTTTCAAATTGTAAAAAGAAGGAAGTTGATGGTAGGATAGCTGCTATGGAAGATTTAGCTCTCCATCATTTCCTCATGGGACTACATCCAAGAGTATCTACAATCGTCCGATGCCGTAGCCCTAAAAACCTAAATGAGGCAATTAATTTCGCGTTATCCGAAGAGAAAATTCAACAATCATTTTATAAAGGCACTAGTTCACACGTCAAGCCTAACCAATTTGTTCCGAATAGAAATATTGTTAATAAAAATTATCCTAGACAAGTAAGTAATAATAATAATTATAACCAAAATACGTCATCGTCCCAAAATATACCATTCTGTCGCTATTGCAAGAAAGCTGGACATTTCCTGGAAAATTGCAAGCTTCGCGAATTCAATAATAATAAGCGTAATTCAGGCGGATTTAATTCTTTCACTCCTTTACAACCGTCTACTTCAACGTTCAAGCCCAGTCCTCGCGTAAATCATATTGAAGAGGAAAGCCGAGACGAAGTTGATAATAATAATGAAAATTTAAACTATTAAGAGTCCCGTATAGGTGTCGCACGGGGCGAGTTCACTCCCAAGTCGATACCACTCGTATATCTAAAATGACCTGCGGACAGGGTAACCAGCCCCAAACTCAGGGTCATCCTCTTAAACCGACCTGCGGACAGGGTAACCAGCCCCAAACTCAGGGTCACCCTCTTAAACCGACCTGCGGACAGGGTAACCAGCCCCAAACTCAGGGTCGCCAATCTAAAATGACCTGCGGACAGGGTAACCAGCCCCAAACTCAGGGTCATCTTCTTAAACCGACCTGCGGACAGGGTAACCAGCCCCAAACTCAGGGTCATCCTCTTAAACCGACCTGCGGACAGGGTAGCCAGCCCCAAACTCAGGGTCATTCTCCTCAACCTGCCAGTGAACACGATAATCAGCTCCAACCTCAAGAGTTCTTAAAGAAATCACCTAATTGTCCTGAAAATAATAATAATAAAATTTATGACATTATAACGAAGAAAAGATTCTTACCTTATGTAAAAGTCCGAACGTCTATAAATGAAAAACCACTTACGTTCTTGATTGACTCCGGTGCATCCATCTGCGTCCTGAAGAAGAATTGTGCTAGTAATCTTCCCCAGTTAACCGACACCTGCGTTAAAGTTAAAGGAATAGATTCCAAGGAGCATATTAAAAGTTTAGGTAGTTTGGAATTACATCTTGAATTTAATCCAGAATTTAAATTATCACATACCTTTCACGTTTTAGATAAAATTGATTTCCCGTATGATGGAATTATAGGCACTGACCTATTCATCCAACACGGCTGTCGAATAAATTACAGTACAGAATCTCTAGAAATAAATAACAGAATTATCCAACTATCATTCGATGAACCCTCCTATGTAATCGAACCACGAACTGAAACAGTGATAGAATGCTCCATTAAAAATCCCGAATTAAGAGAGGGTGTAATACTCGATCAGCATATTTCCGACTCTGTCCTTATTTCAAATTGTCTAGTAAAGGTAAAAGACAATAACAGAATTAATTTGACAGTACTTAACTTATCCGAACAAACAGTTACCATTAAGTCTAACCTATCACTTACCTTATATCCTGTTGACCACTCTTACTGCGAACCCTTTGGTTTCCATAATACCTCAACAGATAATTCCATTGGAAGAGTCCGTACTTTGTTTGATCTCCTAAAAACATCCCACTTGAATCCAGAAGAAACAGAAAAACTTCGCGCGATATGCAGTGACTATTGCGACATATTCCACTTACCTGGGGACCCTTTGACTTGTACCGACATAATCCAACATGAAATCAAAACTTCCTCATCCCAACCTATCAATGTAAAATCTTATAGATTTCCCGAGATACATAAAGAAGAAGTTAAAACACAAATAAACAAAATGCTGAACGAAAATATTATTAAACCGTCTAGATCTCCATGGTCGTCACCCATTTGGATTGTACCTAAGAAAACAGATTCTTCGGGACAGAAAAAGTGGCGAATCGTTATAGATTATCGCAAGCTTAACGATATTACTATTGGAGAAAGTTATCCAATTCCCCAGATCAATGAAATTCTAGACCAATTGGGCCAGAGTAAATATTTCACGACCCTAGACTTGGCCTCCGGTTTTCACCAAGTTAAAATACATCCCGACGATGCATCTAAGACGGCATTCAGTGTCCCACAAGGTCACTTTGAGTTTAACCGAATGCCGTTCGGATTAAAAAATGCGCCTGCAACATTCCAAAGAATAATGAATACAGTCTTATCAGGTCTGCAAGGTATGCATTGTTTTGTATACCTAGATGACATAGTTATATACTCTCATGATCTCACTTCCCATATGGAGAAAATTTCTGCCGTGTTTCAAAGACTGAGACAATTCAACCTCACGTTGCAACCCGAAAAATGCGAGTTTTTGCGTAAGGAAGTTGCCTATCTAGGACACATAATTAGTGACGAAGGTGTTAAACCAAATCCTGAGAAAATAAAATCTGTTGTACAATTTCCTACTCCTACGTGTCCAAAAGATATTAAATCTTTCCTCGGCTTAGCCTCATATTACCGTCGATTCATACCGACATTTTCAAAATTCGCAAAACCTCTGACTAACCTATTGAAAAAGGATGTCCCATTTGTCTGGACTAATTCCCAACAGTTAGCCTTTGAACAACTCAAAGAAAAATTAGTAACTGCCCCAGTTCTTATATATCCTGACTTCACAAAACCCTTCCTTCTGACCTGTGATGCATCTAACTATGCTATTTCCGCAATCTTATCCCAAGGTGAAAACGGCAAGGACAGACCAATTGCCTATGCCTCTAGGACACTCAACAAGGCTGAATGTAACTACGACGTAACGGAAAAAGAATGCCTGGCGATTGTCTACGGAACTAAAGTTTTCCGCCCGTACCTTTTTGGCCGTCATTTCACGATCATTACCGATCATAAGCCACTAAATTGGCTATTCAATTGTAAGGACCCCGGGTCCCGTCTAATCCGATGGCGTCTGAAATTGGAAGAATTCGACTACACAATCCAATATAAGAAGGGAAAGTTAAACACCAATGCAGACGCCCTCTCTCGATATCCTGTAAATCCTATCCATGAAGAAATATCCTCCGATGATCAAATTGTGGCAGAAGATCCTCATGTCCAAAACAATCCTGTAAATGTTCCTGAAAATAATCCTGTAAATGACAATGAAAATCCTCCTCAAATATCTGTTGATAATCCAGAACTCCAGACGAGTCCTGACGTCCCAGACTTACCTGAATTATTTGACTTACCTGACGACTTTGTAATCCCTGAAGATGTAGAACTCCCCGATGACTTTAGTATCCCAAGTCCGCCATCTTCTGAAGAATCCACCAGTAGTAATGATACTTACTCCAAATGTCTGAAAACAATAAACAACAAATCATTAACGTTTAATAGTAAAATAGAGGAACATAATGAAAACCTACTCAAAACAAAAATAAAACATATAGTTATACCTACTTCTATCGATTTAGACGAGTCAAACCAATATGTAGAAGAAGTTATTAATAATCTTCCTAATTCCAAAGAACTCATCGCACAAGAACGAACTCTGTATTCGTTCATCAAATCTGAAAAGGATGACGTAACATACTATCTATTGTTTATAAAGTTTACCATTATGACAGTTGTAATAGTTACGAACATGTATTTAGAAGCCTGAAAAACTTAAAAATGGAGTTGTTATCTAATAACGTATTAGAATTCAGTATATCGGATTTCAGAAATCCATTTGATAATCATTCTTTTATTAAGATATATAATATAATATTATACTTATTCCATAACACTAGTATAACTATACATATTTATAAAAACACTATTATCTTTCCTGCGATGAGTGAAATTACAAAAATCTTAAAGGAAAATCATGATATTCCCATTTCCGGTCACTTAGGAGCAAATAGAATGTTAAATAGAATCCAAGAAAAGTATTATTGGCGCAATATGCGCACTGATATTGAAAATTATGTACGTGAGTGCCGACTCTGCCAGGAGAATAAAGCACTCCGTAGGACCAATCGTGCTCCTATGCAAATAACTTCTACTTCAACTCAACCCTTCGAAAAGATAGCATTAGATATAGTCGGACCTCTGCCTGAAGCTGCTCACACGAAATTAAAATACATCCTTACATTACAAGACGACTTAACAAAATTCTCTGCTGCATATCCTATGCCTAATGCTACGGCTGAAGAAACATCAGAGTGTTTAATCCATTTCATATCTCAATTTGGCATTCCCAAAATTATTATCACAGACCAAGGTACGAATTTCACTTCCGAATTATTTAAACAAATGTGCAGCTTCCTTAAAGTTAAACAATTATGGTCCACTCCTTATCATCCGCAAACTCAGGGCGCCATTGAAAGAAGCCATTCCACTTTAAAAGAATATCTGAAGTCTTTTGTAAATGAGAATCAAGACAATTGGCCGAGATTTGTATATACTGCAATGTTAACATATAATTCTACGGTCCATTCCACAACAAACTTTACTCCCTACGAATTAGTATTTGGCCATAAGCCGTCTATTCCATCCTCCGTCTACGAAAACTCACTGGAACCCACTTATAATAGTTATGTTCGTGTACTACAACGACGATTACAAATATCTAGAGAAAAAGCACTAGAAAATATCCTGAAATCCAAAATATCATCAAAAAATTATTATGATAGACACACCAGGCCGGTGAAATATAAAGCAGGTGATATGGTCTACGTTAAGAATCACCTTCGGCTCCGAAAAGCGTTGTCTCCAATATGGAAGGGTCCATACAAAGTAATAAGAATTAATGGTAACAATACATTGACTCTACTTATAAATAGACGACACGTAAAATACCATTATGACGAAATTAAATTAGCAGTAGTTGATGTACAATAAAACAATTAGTCCTTATGTTAATAACCTTATCGTAATCTTTATATTATAAAATATTATATATAACCAATTTCCTTAAAACATAAATCGTATTTCAGAACCACCATGTTGGGTGTCTGCGTTCTTGCAACGGAAGTCATAGAAAAGATAAATAAAGGTCCAGGTATATATTTTGACCCAATTGGCGAACTCAAAATTAACGCTGGATACTTGGATGTAGTCACCCCATTCGATATCTCCCACATTGGACCTCATATTCAAAATCTTAATTCAGTATTAGGTACAACTCGGTTTTTATGTGGTCAAATTGAAATTGAAACTACAAGCAAATTAGAGTGCCACAACATATTAGAACCGCTTACTATCAGGTACCAAGATATGGTCTCTGAGTATTCTTCCATAGCCCATCTTACAAATAGTAATAAGTTCAAACGCGCAGCGTGGATAGGCGGCATAGGCACCCTATCCAAAACCATTTTTGGAACTTTAGATGAGAATGACGCTGTCAAATATGACAATGCCATACAAAACATTCAAAATAATGAAAAGGGTCTGGGTTCATTAATTAAAGAAAATATTTTGGTTACAACTTCAACTTTATCGAAATTTAATGAAACCTTGCATAAAATAAAAATTAACGAAGTCCGACTGAATGAAGGCATCGATAAACTATCATTACAACTAAAAAACTTGTCTTTCATTACGGAAGAACTGAAGATAAAAGCAAATATTGACCTAATATTTAAAAGCTTGGAGGCCTCTGTACTCACCCTATCATTCCAGTTAGAAGACCTAATAAATGCAATTATGTTTTGTAGTCAAAATATACTTCACCCAGCTGTGCTATCTCCCACACAGTTGTACCAAGAGCTTGTTGATAACTATAGATACCTACCTGCTGATTTGAAATTGCCCGTCACTTTAGAATTAAGCTATATCCATACACTAATGAATATATCAAATGTTGTTTGCTATAGTTTAAATAATAAGATTGTTTTTATATTAAGAATACCTTTAGTATCACCTAAAGAATATAGGCTGTATCACAACATAGCGTTGCCAATTCCACATAACGTCATGAAACCGAACTCATTTAGTTTTATAATTCCCAGTAGTAGATACATCGCAATGGCTAAAGATAAATCAGAATATTGCAAACTTGATTCATTGAAAGAATGCAGAATGATAAGCGTTCACGAGTTCATCTGTGACGTCATGACTATGTACCCTACCGGTGCAAACCCAAGTTGTGAAAGCGAGCTAATTTCTAATGTGATAAGTACATTACCGACGCAGTGTCAAACAGACTTCATTCACGGAGATTTAGATTTATGGAAACCACTTAGTAATAGTAATTGGATTTATGTACAATCCCAAAACAATAAATTATATATAGAATGTCAGAAACAGAAAAGTTTAGAATTAAATATTGTCGGAACGGGAATTTTGAATATACCAAATAATTGCTTTGCCTATTGTAAAAGTACTAAATTAATACCAAAATCTAGCAGTATTAAAATAAATATTACTGAAACACATTCCGACTTTAATATAATAGATGACTCTTGCTGTACTTTAGATAAGTTTCAAAATGTAATAAATAATGAACCTCGTATAAAATTACAAAATATTGACCTAGATATCTTTACACCGGAAACAAAATCGAGATTAAAATCTATGACCGATAAGACAGATGAGATAATTAACCAACATCAGATAATTAAATACGAGACTCATTATTCTATTCTGTTAGTTTTAATTTTTTGTATTATGTTTCTATATTTTGTAATTAAGTGTGTTTTGTATATTAAATCTCACGACCGTCTCTCCTATATACTTCCCATATTTTCCCGATCAGCTCCAGTAAATTCCCCAGAATCTCTACAGCAAACGCCAAACCCTGATCCTGTCATCCCTCTTAAAATCATGAAAACCCAAAATCCAGAAATCATTCCATCTCCTAGTACTAGGAGAAATATATAACTTTTCCTATTGTTTTCCTAAACTTCGAAATTTCAACCCCGAAGTTTAGTCTACCCCGGGGAGGTGTTATATATAGTCTATGCACCCCATTTGGCCGATCCTACACCTTTTCTGTCTAATCATCACTTTCATGCCTTAGCTTCCCATCTGCTCATCGACACACACCTCAGTCTCCATCCAACCTCTAATCGAGACGGTCGTCCCCTAAAATATAAACTTGTTTTAATTATCCTTTTTTTAAAAAGGGGTTAACTCGGTCCCGCATAACAGCACGCTTAACATTATACAGACCTAAATAAAAATGAGGCATACAATTGAAGAACTTGATATTTTTAATTAGGTGTCTATAGTTCTAAGGGATATAGTACAGTGTGTGAACGGGGCGGATGATGTGCAAGCGAGATAGAGCAACTATTAATAGCGCTCCCGCGTTGCGCTAGCCAGTAGTGCGTTGTCCGCTGCGATGACAAGACGTATGCATCTCCCATAATATGTTTCGAGTACGCGTTGATAAATAGCACCGTTAACGCATAGCCACATTAGTGTTAATTTTAAATCTGTCGCAAATAGGAGATTGTTTATCTCAATTTTTTGTAAAGGACAAAACGAAAAACATTTTGGACGGGTTAAGAGGACATTTGACGGTCATCCGATTACGAGAAAGGCAAAAAGGCACAACAAAGCCCATACATCACTCCCGTTTGTAATTTAATAAAAGCTTTTAATAAATAAATTGTTTACCGAAGAATGAGCACAACTTTTAATTCGGAGCGGCTCCGCGGGAGGGGTGAGGGGCGGGGGTGCGGGGGTGGCCTCCGAACATTACGCCGCGCCGATAATCCAAAGGGGTGAACCTTCGGATTCTGTCAATTTGTCCTGAGGCGTAATGGCGGACCTGTTTACTACCAAAATTCAAACAATTCTGACATTTCATACTTGAAAATTACTAAAAACCGATTATTCAAACATCAGATACAAGTTATCAGTCGAATAATATATACTAGTGGTCGCCCGTGGCCGAAATTTGACCACAATAATAATTAATGTCAAAGACTATACTTCAATAATCACAGATTTCGCCGAGGCTGCACTGTTAGTTTGACTTCAACAATAAACAAAAGAGTATATATGCATGTGTGTGTCAAATACATGGTAGTGAGTGTAATGTTTTTTTTATGAATTTAATGTACTTTTTACGGATAATTAAAAAAAATATTAACATTCGCAGCATTCTTCTCTATATACTATAAGTGTGCGAAATTTCAGACTTATTCGTCAGCACAATTTTCGTAAAAAAGCGTACAAAGTTTTTGCTTTACGTATTAATATTAGTCTTTACCTATGAAATTGGAGATTTTTATGATAATTTTAAAATACAAAAATTTTGGTAATTTTTTTATTTCAGCTAATCAAAATACTGGCCCAAATTATCTACACTATTTTTCCATTTTGATGGCAGTTTGTTTAACCCTTTACTGTAGAAGTCTGCCGGACGGGAGGCGATGAAGTCAGCGAAAGCGTTTCGTACTGCCTCTAGGGTATTGAATTTTTTCCCACTTAAAAAATTGTCTAAATTTTGAAAAAAGTAGAAATCTGTTGGAGCAACGTCCAGTGAGTACGGTGGGTGACGGAGAGCTTCCAGCTGTAATTCTTGTAGCTTTGTGATGGTCTGTCGTGAAGTATGAGCTCGCGCGTTGTCGTGGAAAGCAATGGGGAAGAGCGATTGACTAGTCTTGGTTGTTGAATTGCGAGCTTCTCCATCATTGTTTGCAATTCTTGGCAATAGACATCTGCCTTCACTGTTGTGCCATTCAGTAAGAAGCTGTAATGTAAAAGTCCGGCACTGGTCCACCAGACAGTTACCATCATCTTCCTATGAGTAATCTTTTTTTAACGCACTGATTAGGTGCTGTACCCGGGTCCACTCGCTGAGACGAACGCTTACAGTTGTCGTACAGGATCCACTTTTCATCGCAGGTAACAATTCGATTAAGAATTCCCTCGTTTCTATGCCGATTCAGTAATGCTATGGATGCGTCGACGCGTAAATCTCGCTGTTGGTCGCTTAGTTCGTGTAGCACCCACTTATCTAGCTTTTTTATCTTTCCGATTTGACGCAAGTGCTTCAATGTTGTTTTGACACTGAGTCCAAGGCCCGCAGCAAGCTCAGCCGTAAATTGAGTTGGATCCGCTTCCACTATCGCCTCCAATTCGTCGTGGTCGACAATGGTTACCGGCCGACCGCGAGGCTCGTTCTTCAACTCAAAATTTTCAGATTTAAAACGATTGAACCAATAATGGACCGCGTTTATCCAAGCAGTGTTAGGCCCGTACAAGTCGTTAATGTTTCGTGTTGTTTGCGCAGCGGTAGATCCACGTAGGAATTCATATTCGAAAATTGTACTAATTTTCAGTTTATCCATGGTGCCAAAAACTACCACAATCTCACAAAACAAGAAACTATCTAAAAACAAATGACTGAATTTGAAAGTAAATTAACACATCTTTCAAATAAGATTTATTTGAATTTTGAGTTACGCGCCAATTCACAGATAATTAAATCGGAAGATGCTGGTTATGGAATCTCCAATTACACAGGTAAATGTTATCTTTGTCTTCCGTGACCACGGCCACTGAAAAGCGGCCGAAACGTCGGATAAACCAAAATAAAATAAATTGCCGCGTTTAAAACCTTTAAAACGTAGTTTTATTATACATAGGTAAAGACCTATTATAATGATAACCTGAGTGAATTCAAAAGTGTTCAACTGTTTTATTTAAGCAACTTGTTTATGGGCGTGCTGCGTGAAACAAAAAAATATACTGTATTAATTAATTTACAAGTTTTTACATTTTTTAATATAAAAAGATATTTTTTTATAAAAAAATAGATCACATTATTCTTTTATAAAAAATCATTATTATTATTATTTACTCGTCCAATATCTACGTATCGAGGTCGAAAGCACCGGCGGTCCTTAAAGGCTTTCGGGCTAAAATCAAAGGAGCTATATTAAAAAAGGGTGTGGACCCCGCGAGGCGGCAAACGAGGGCCGCGTGCGGACGTCGATAGCACACCGCGTAGTTTTCACGCTTCGATTGGTGCCGGACGGCGGCTCGTCTTACATCCATTCCACCTCACACGCCTCACAGTAGAAGATTGATGGCTTTCAATAGCTGTTGCCACTTTGATTATTACATCAAATGTTGTGTGACGGAATTAATATTATAAAAGATATTCGGACCTCGCTAGCATACCTTTTAGTTTGAATTATATAAGTTAAGTAATTAGCTATGTAAGCGCCATTTGCTCATTAATCCGCTCCTTCCCATTCCATATTCAAAATCTCCCTCCTACCTCCTGTTTCCAAGAAAAGACATTTTACAACTTGCCCGTAACGCATGGTTACGAAGTTACGAAGTGGAATTCGTCCACTGCAAACCATCGACCATCGGCAAACCTTCTTTGCATGACTGATGCCTCGCTAAACCTAAACCTGCGTCCCATATCCACGCGTGTGTTGGAAGGCAATGAGGTGAAGAACATAGTTACTCACATGTGCATCTGCGCATTAGCAGAGCTTTGTTAACACCCCGAGATGCAGAGTGACCATCCACCACATTTGAATAGATACATAGACAACACTTTATTGCTCACCAAAATAAACAATTCGAAAAACAAAATGCATAATGACAATACTTCTTGGCAAAACAACATGCGGCTTTATCGCTAAAAGCGATCTCTTCCAGGCAACCCAGCTTTAAAGAAATTCCTAACTAATCTGGCGATGTAGGTGGAGCAGAAAAATGATAGGACTCTACAATTTAAATATACATACTTACACTACTTTATTAATTTAATACATACATAGATCCAGACACATTTATAGAATACCAATATATACATACATATGAAATAATCTAAAGAAATATGTTGAATCCTCACATTTTTCTAATGTGGGTAGTTTTATAAGTGCCGCTAGCTCTCTGTTTCGCCGCCATTACGTGGTGGCGAAACCAGTCTCCAACGCATGTGAGGCCTGTCCGGACGTTCCGTTTTCTCCGTGCATGTGAACGTTTCACATCCCATTCTTGGAGCTTTTTATTGAACTTTACATACAAGCCGTGCTTGCCTTTTTGTGTGAGTGTGCCATACGTAACCAACCCGAAGTGCCATTCGAGGACCTGTTCGTGCCGTGCACTTTCAGGAGCTGTCTAGCTGCCCCATTGGAGGTGGATTCCGAGGTTAGTGGTGCTTATTACCCCATTGGTTTTGTGCAGGATTTGGCATACCTCTCACTCTCTCAAATCAAACCTATACAGTCCACATATTACTAGAACCGACCAGACTGTGTGATGGATCCGTGATCCAGCACTGCACAGTTTTTTTGGCCTTACGAGCCGTGATTACTCTAAATTCCTTCCTTTTATATTATATACTTTATTGGCCGTGCCAAAATATCATTATTTTATGTAAAAAGTCCCATATTCATAGTTCATTATATTTTATGTAGGTACTTTTTATTTTCACATATTACTTATTTTACGTATTTAAGCCCATATTACACGTATTATATTGTATTTGTAGTGTTTATTTATATATATTATACGTATTTCTTGTCGTACAAGAACATAAATACGTGTTTTTACGTAAAAAAAAGATATATTTTTTGTCCTCAAAGAAGTAGGTAGGTCATCAGTTTCACAATGTCGAAAAAGCGCGTAGATGAATATTCCTCTCCTATTTCACCTGAACTAAGATTACTTATTAGTCAGAAAGAAAGATTATTTGAAAAACTTCAGAAAACATATAATTTATCGACAAACCTTATCGATAATGATTCTGAACAATTATTTTTATTACATTGTTCGGAAATAGACGAGTTACGTAAATCTTTCGAAAAACAAATATTTAAAATATATGAGTACGAACTCAATGATAATGCTAATGCAACAATTAATAATCGAGAATTAAATAGTTTTGACGAGATTTACTGCGTCCAAGTTATTGCCTACAATTAGTGGCAATAAGGTTGAAACTCCTTCGGAATTTTCTCATTCTCGACCACGTTTACCGAAACTAGAATTACCTATATTTGATGGTAATATTGAAGACTTTGTGACGTTCTACGAGACATTCTGTTCGTTGGTGCATAATCAACCTAATATACCAAAGATTGACAAGTTTCATTATCTATTATCATGCACAAGGAGTTCCGCTTTAAACATCGTAAAAAGTGTGCCGATTACTGCGAGTAATTACGATGTTGTTTGGCAATCTTTACTTGACATATATCAAGATAATCGCATGCTTGTCGGTAGGTATCTTGATAAAATGTTGAACTTTTCACCTCTTTATAAGGAGTCTTCATTTCATTTAAATTCATTTTTGGAAACATTTGAACACTCCTATAAAGCGATTCAAGCTTTAGAAATTGATAATTTAGATAGTTACATACTTTGTCATATCGCCTTAAGAGCTTTAAATATCGAAACTCGGAAGTCATTTGAACAAACTTTAAATCAAAAATGTTTACCCGACTTTTTAGATCTAATTTCTTTCGTACACAATTAAATAAAGATTCTCGATCATAGTGAATCTTATAACATTAATTCAAATACACAAGAAAATAAAAGACAACAAAATAATAATTTAACTAAAAATAATAAAAACATTTTTAATAAAAGAGTTTCGCATTCTTCTTCTTCGCGTTTGAATGTTTTGCATTGTTTGCATTGCGGTGGAAATAATCACATGATTTATCGTTGTGATAAATTTAAAAATTTATTATAAATTAAAATTTATTATAATTTAAATATTTATTAAAGATCGGGTCAGCCGTGCTGACGCGCTTAAATTATGTCACAACTGTTTAAAACCCAATCATAATGTAAACAATTGTCCTAGCGAATATAGATGCATAGTGTGTAAACAGCCGCATCACTTATTACTGCATATTGATATCGGTGATTCGGCTGATAAGAAAACCGGTTTCGCGCGTCGCAGCCGCACGCCTCCCTTGCCGACCGCGATGCCCGCATCGCCCGCGCCGCTGACGCCTACCACCACCGGCTTGAGTACTTACCATGCGTCATCGGTTCAAAATGAAAATAATGCAGTTATATTAGGGACCGCACTTGTTCATGTTTTAGATGCGAATAATAAGTTTCAATCATGCCGTGTTATGATTGATTCCGGCGCGCAATCTAATTTTATTTCATTGTCTTGTGCACAACGGCTCGGCTTACCAGAACGTAAATGCCCTTTTAGTATTTACGGTTTAGCCGGGGAAAATGTAAAGAACTATGGCATGACCTCATGCATAGTACAACCTCGCGACAATAGCGAGCCGTCGTTTAATGTTGATTTAGTCATATTAAATAAATTAACTTCCGATTTACCTACCGTCCAAATTCCAGAACAAGTCATTAATCGATATAAAAATTTAAACCTAGCGGATCCTTACTTTCACATTACGTCACCGATTGACATGATTCTAGGCAGTGACGTATTTCCCTACGTTTATGACGGTAGAAAATTTATATTTAGCCGCGACATTCCTATTGCATTAGGAAGTGTTTTCGGTTACATTGTCACTGGAAACTTGTCCGTGTCACATTCCAGTGACAATGTGGATTGCCATACAGTTGCAACCACATCTGTAGTGTCGTACACTACTGGACACAATACAACTAATGCGACTCTTAAAAAATCTTCTATAGAGAAGTCTTCGCCGTGCGAAGTTGTTTCCAAATTAAATACGACAATTACCCAAAATTTAAGTACGGAAAGACAACAAGACGCCACGAGTCTTGTAGTCTTGCCTTTGTCAAATGAGTCACCAGAGCCAGGGCTCAAGCGCCGTGCGCATGTTGGACGACGTTCTGTTCAACCCTTAGATCTAAAAACAAATCATTTGCAATGTTTTTGTTAGTAACCTGCTTGGTTGCGCTTCGCATTGAATGACATTATGGTGTAGTACTGCAATTTGTTGACGTTCAACTTTAAACCTTTGTGAGGCGTCCTCACTAGGAATTGCAATTACTTTTAGTTATTTTGTAATTTAGAAATGCCGAAGCTTAATTTTACGTCAAGTTTAGATTACTAATTAATAAGTTTAGGTAAGTTTTAGGTAAAACTTTGTATTTTTAAATGTAACATGTTGCGAGCGGCCGTGCTGCTTTATTAAAATTGTTAGTTTTGTCGTACAAAACATCAAGTAGTTATTTGTAACCCTTTACATAGTCACTCTCAGTGAGTGAACAATAGTTTTATCCTGAACTTAAACACCTACTTATGAACTAAAATCTTTTATAGCTAACCGTGTTAGTAACATAAAATAAAAATAAAAATATATAAAAATTATAATGTAATTTACTATGTTGTTGGCATCAAAAAGAAGCGAAACATATATTGTAGATATCTACTCTTGTGGCTATCTCGTAGATTAGACCAAGGATTAGATTCATGGTTCCCTGTGGCCATCGTTCATTTTGGACCAGGGCATACAAGTATATCTACTTTATATCCCAAGTAAATTACTAAACAAATTATTTATTATTTAAAATTAGAATTAATTGAATAGTTTGATCTAAACTTTGATTTACTTTATGTTAAAACAATTACTGAATTGTTTCAAATTATAGTTATTTAAATAAATTCTTCAGGGCGGGGGGTTACTAAGAGTTTTCTAACCGACCCCTCATTTAACATTTTGTTTCGCATTAAATGTCAACCAACAACTATAAATAAATAATTAAAAAAAAAATATCTTAAAATTATATTTATATGTAGAACCATGTACGTTACATGGCAATTTATGTAAACAATATTTATTTTGTCAATTAATGTTCGAAACGTTATTCGATCAGTTCCATCCAATTATTAATTATTACATTTAATCCCAGAGGTTCTCAACCTTTGTTGGGTCCATGACCCACCTCACGTCTTGAACCTTGTAGGGTTGTCAGTCACGTTGGCTGCGACCTAGGCGGTTATTCATATACATTAATTAATTTAAATATTTAACTGTATTTGACTGGTTCGTAACCTGTCTTGATATTTATAATTGTTTACTACGACTGCAGATCAAGTATCTGCTGTGCGTAAATTATAAAGATAACTTAAATTTACAATTTAATATTAAACCCATATAAAGTCTTTGATGAGATCTCCTTTATAAATATAATTTCTAGTATTTGTAACAATTTGCTAACTTTAAGAAGTTGATTACAATAATCTGCGTGCCTTCGAATAGATTGTCTCGATAGCAATTATTAAAGAAGGCATAGCTTCTGGAGACGTTGGTCAGAAGATTACGTTCATACTCTTCATCAAAGAGTGAAATAGTTTTCTTTTGCTTTATTTGCAACCATTCGCAACCTCAACCTTTTGAAGTCAAATGTAACCAGACCTTTTTAATGGTAGTAAACAAAAGTAGAGGAGATTCATCTAAGTATAAATATTTTTCGTATGTGCGTTTTGGAACATTACGCACGAATTTGGTCTCTTTCTAAGAAGACCCATCAATAAAATCTATCTTTTCCCCTATATTAATTATCAGACCTTAATTTACACAATTATAATATCTCATACTTTATATTTATTTATGTATCGGTATGAGAATATTATTTGTTTTAATTATATTATTATATTTTACATTATTACACTTATAATACTCCCACATCCTACCTACGTTAAATTTGGTTTTCTGGAAATCATCATAGTGATTTCGGCGCGGGGTATGTTGAATCCTCACATTTTTCTAATGTGGGTAGTTTTATAAGTGCCGCTAGCTCTCTGTTTCGCCGCCATTGCGTGGTGGCGAAACCAGTCTCCAACGCATGTGAGGCCTGTCCGGACGTTCCGTTTTCTCCGTGCATGTGAACGTTTCACATCCCATTCTTGGAGCTTTTTATTGAACTTTACATACAAGCCGTGCTTGCCTTTTTGTGTGAGTGTGCCATACGTAACCAACCCGAAGTGCCATTCGAGGACCTGTTCGTGCCGTGCACTTTCAGGAGCTGTCTAGCTGCCCCATTGGAGGTGGATTCCGAGGTTAGTGGTGCTTATTACCCCATTGGTTTTGTGCAGGATTTGGCATACCTCTCACTCTCTCAAATCAAACCTATACAGTCCACATATTACTAGAACCGACCAGACTGTGTGATGGATCCGTGATCCAGCACTGCACAAAATATTAACACTATATATGACAAAATAGATAAATAAGTAAATGTTTCATATATTAGATATATTTATTTAAAAACAGATAATACTTTCTAAGTGAGTTCCGCAATGTAGGTAATAATACATTTCATTGAAGTTATTTCTTTAAAATAATAAACGTACACTAACAACGTTTTTCGTATCGTTCATAAACAAGGCAAAACTCGGGATTCAATGGCCTCTAATTAGAAATAATAGTCTACCTTTGTTTCGGGCGGCCCCCGGCCCCCACTCCGGCCTCCGGGGGCCACTGGCTCGCGCTCCGAATTAAATTAGATCACAATAACGACAATATCGGAACTCTGTTATCTGTACTCCCTCCGGATTCTTCGGCGTCCTTCCACTAATTAGTGCTAGTGTTGGGATAACGCCCCGTTCCCGCTTCATCGATATTCACGGCCAGATCCGCTTCAATTGGATTCCTGCCTGGGATTTTAATAATAAACTGAGGATTCCCCGTCACGACGAGCCCAACACAATATTGAATACGTGGACTCAAGTAAAGCATCCACACTATTGAAATCATACGAAGGGATTGAATTAAAAAGGTTTATTTCAAATAATATAATGTAGCCTTGCTCTGGCATGAAACTTGACGGTTTTTATGCGCATTTTGGTAAAATCGGAATCGTTATAACATTTTGTAGGTAGACGTGTTCCTGGAGAGTTGCTTGCCGCTTCTTCTCTTTAACAGCAGTAACACATTGCGAAGCGGTGTATATAGAATAGGAAATAAAATTATTTTTTACCTTACATGTATGACCTTCAAAAAGTGTTCTCCAGTGGAACTTATTTTGAATTTGAATATAACTACGTGACATGTCCATCTGTGTATGTATATGGACTTATATGGATTATGGATAATTAAATAAATAAATTGTAAAAACACATTATTCTAAGTATATATTATTGCAGAAGTTTGCAGAAGACAGGTAGACGGCCTGCTTGATGAAAAGCGGTTATAAGGGAGGCTGGAACCTGGTCACTAATGCTGGAACACAACACAATTTTAAATCGGTCTCAAGACTCCTTTGAATGTTTTTGCTATTTTATATAGTTCAGGCTTTGGCCTTGTTGGCCCACTTGGGAAATTCACTTGTACATAATGTCTAATTTTATGGTGGTCTTTTTATTATTCAAGACAGTGGAGAAGAAATTAATAAGCCTCCAAACAAATTCAGTTTTACGTGTGTTAGAATTTATGAAGACAATATATTATATAGTTTTTGTATATAACCCCCTTTAAGAGTCCAAAGTTATTTATTTTTGTTCAAAGCTGCCAGCTGCCATCAAAATTGCCGTGCCTAAACCAAGAAAATTATATCGTCTCTATTATTCTAATACAAATTCGATGTAGTTAGAGGGAGAAAGCATCAGTTCAACGTTGGTTTCATTATCGGTATTTGAATACAGATTTATGGTACTTCTTAATTAAACGTGAACAAATTTGTGGTGGTTCCGTCTAAAAGGTACTTAAAGAAAGAAAAAGTATAAAATATCGAACACAATGAGCACGAGGCCATCGACGTTTGGGCATCACTAGGCGTCGTGGCGTCACCGACGTACGACACAGTGGACCCTTAGAAATGCGACTTGTTCGTCGGAAACTGGGCTTTGGGATCATTTGAGGTCCGTTTGACCTTGTTTCGGTGTTATCTTCGACCAGGGTTACCTCGTTAAAGCACATTGACAAGTTGTTACTGGGCCCTTTGTACCATTCTGTTGCGTTAATAAGCTCCTGGATAAGACACGTACAAGGAATGTTCAAGATACACGTATATGCCTGTGGCATGGCTAGCTAGCAATGTTTGTTTAATCTACTTACTAAAAATGCGAAAGTTTGTATGGATGCGAGTTGCTCTATCACGTTAGAACGGCTGAATAGAACTAAATGATTTTTGGCACAGAGATAGGTATAGTTTTTACTAACACATAGACTACTTTTTATCCCGGAGAAATGTACGATTCCCGTGGGATAGGTTTGTTTTGGTTTTTCACAGACGGCGTGTGGTACTCCTAGCGGTTGTTCCTCCACTTTGTCTATTAAATTTATGTGTACTATGCGTCTATATAAGTCTAGTTGTATGTATTGTTTTTTATAGGGGTAGAGAGGGACGATAGATTCTGATTACTACCATCTTGACAAACATTCTTCGCTATATCTACTTTCATTGATAGCTTTCAGTCCTTGCAATCCACGAAAAACGAACGAGCTTTTGTGGTGGTTGCACATGCACATTGTGACTATGTGCATGTCTGACGAGGAGAACAGTTGTTTGAAATCTTTTACAATCTATCTCACTCTATAATCCTGCTGCTTTTGGCATCACACGATATATGTTCTAGCTCACTCGCCTTCGTGAATTGCAAGAACTATAACAAATTACTTATGTATTTTTGTTTGTTTTTAAAGTAAATAATATTAGCATCTTAGCTGTTGTATTTGGGTAATATTAGAGAGAGCAGTAGGTATCGATATGGTCGACTCCGCAAGAGGCCTCGATTAACGGAGCGCGTGGTCGGCGTTTAATTAAAAGGGGATTATCTTGAGGCTGCAGCCACGAAGGCGACGCACCCAACTCCCATCTACCAAGTACTGCCTCCAGCTCTTACTATCGGTTCTCTATATTGCCACAAGTTATCGAAGACAGTTCAGTATCGTCAGCTCTATTAGGAGGAGTGACATCCCGTTTTGATTCATTAGAAATTTCTGCGAAGCATATTTCAACTGAATTAGTTAAAAGTAATTCCTTAACAGAGTATTCGACGTCAGCTTAATTTGAACTATCTACGTCGGATGCAGCGTCCAAGGTAAGGCATAAATTTACTAAAGAAAGTCAACTATAACGTTCTGTAGTCGACTACAGGCACTATTTATTAGTATTTAGATTACACTTGTTTATTAAATGAAAATAGTAGTATCAGAAAAAAGAAAGAAATATTTTATTTCTAAAAAATATCAGCTATTTGTTTAATTTTGTCAACTAGGTATTGATCAATATTACAATTAAAATTAAAATAATGAAGTAGTTATTATTAGATGTTTTCATTTTTCTTTCGAAGTACATTTCCCTTTATATAGTAAATACATTGTATTACTATATAGAAGGTAATGTATTTGGAAAAAAAACCAAACACGTTAGTTAACCCACCCAACACTTGTGAATTTTGCACAAAAATTGTCAATAACTAAATTGTTCTTAAATCTGAATCCAGTGTTGATAAATCAGAATGTGCGTTTAGCCGTAGAATCTTAAGGGAGCAAAACACACAAGTGTAAGGCCGAGTTTAGTATCAATGTAGAGTTATTATGATATCAAGTTAAATCTAGATGATTTTAAGGCGGTCATGACACTCGCATTTCCTAGAGTGTCTTTCTCAAACAGTTGAGTAAAGCACTTGCATCTCAAAACCTCTCTACGAATAATAAAGTAAAATCCGATTCTGTGAAATAGTAGCAAATTAAAAGCAAACAAACATCGAGTCCAAAATAATATTGGCTATCTCGAGATGATGGCGCACGCCCGCTCTGAGAAAGGCAACGTCTGCACCAATATATAAAGTACTCTGTGGTCTGCACTGGCCGTGTGCCGTGCGGTCCTATACATATTGCTGTGCAGGTGCCGGACACGGATTATTGTCGGTTCATTACTTCATTCAGTGAGCGCTCAGCGTGTCAATCAGCAATACGACGGTCTTCTGTTGTTCATTAACGATGAACTATATATTATTAGGAACGGTGATTCGATAAACTTATGATATTATTTAACAAGCTTCGTGCAGGCGTCGTACGTCGCACAGTCTTATCTGAATCGTCCTTTGAACTGACCTGTCCGCTTCTCGGGGTCTCGGAAGAGCAAGTCGTCGAGGGTCGCGGGCGCGGAGCGGCCCTTGGTGTTCACGGCCACGGCCACCAGCCGGAAGCGCACCTCCCACTCCAGCCCGCGGACCGTCCACGACGGCTCCTCCGACGTTAGGTTCACCCTGGAGATATCAAAATTATTTCCATTAATATACTTTACATTAAGATATCACTCTCGTATGTTGCCGCAGCTCGCTCTGCGCACTAGTCAGTACGTCACCGAACTCCACGCTACCGCGATGCACGCAAAGTAGTCGCATATGCCTTCATAACCACACATAATAAGCTATTGAAGATCTCCGCGTCCAGTTACTTACTAGGACATTCGCCTCCACCAATATATAAACTTAAATGGTCAGTGTATTTGCGTCCCTTGCGCCCCGAGGCTCGTGTAGAAGGACCTAGCCACCTTTGTGTATCAGCGGAAAACCCCCTTGAATCAGCGCTATTGGGGGCTGGTTGCTGATTGCGAGGTTGTAAGATTTAATATTCTCTGGGCACCAGTTCTTAATTGGAGAGTAATGGATTGCCATATATTGAGCACATATTCCCCTACCCACTGAGATTGCCTGATTGCGTCTCCAGAAGGGTTTTCCCTATGGAAAATTGGGACCCTTCAAACGAATCGGCCCCATCATTAACGACATCGATCAAGTCTCATAAATAAGTTATCATAAAAACCATATCGGTTGTACGAAATTCAGTGAAAAAGCCATTAACCGTCCGATCCGCCTCATCGAATACACATTAATGTGTAATTTAGGGTTTAATTAAAATACATAAAAATTATCGCCGTTGAAATACTCCGGCGGAGGGACGAACAGACACCTCCATTCGCAATCATAATATTTGTACATGAATCCTTCATTGTCAATAACACGCAAAAGGGTCTTGATCCGTATCGGAAATAACTCACCGTTGCCTGCGGATGTTTGCAACATCAATGGCGACACCAATACGTTGAAGACTTTAATTTTTTAATTTTATGCCAGGCGTTAATTAGCCTAGAGAACTGCAAACTAAGGATGTTATGCTATGTTATCTGACGGAGAATGAATACAAATTCCTGCGCCAGATGGCTTGTCGTGAGAGACGATAAAAGAATCCACAGCTGGTCATGCTACCACTCTTGGTTTAGAGTATGCCATCATAACAACCTCGAGTTGTGTTCGGACATTAGGAGTCAGATTCTAATCACCCTTTAGAGAGTAGCAGTGCATATGTAGCACCTTTATTGTTGCAAATGTCCATAGGCGATGGTAGCCGCTTTTCATCAGGTGGGCTGTCTACCTGTCTGCTGAACTCATTCAAAAAAATAAATGTTACAACATAATGTGCTTTTTAGAGCATCAGTGTTTGTTTTCATATTGTTACAAATTTGTAGGATGTAAATTCGAAAATTCCGTTGCAATTATCACAAGGTTTATTAGAAGTACACGCACGTAATTAACAGTTCTTACAAGTATGGCCGAATGCAACAAAACCAAACCGTAGGGCAGAAAATCGTTATCACATAAAGCGCGTAAAATTCGTCGTTATAAGATATTCGCTCCGAAAGTGCACTAGGTAACGCCTCGTTCGTAGTCAGAACACGATTGGGGCGTTTTCAGACTGATCAACCCTCATCGGTTTGTAAATTAGACATGGTCTCCTAGCAACATGCCGCCCACTGGTTCTTGAAATCGTTAAATGGCCAGACTAATGGAATTCGTATGAAATACCAACAGAGGAAAGAAGGATTTATGACGTCTCATTGCGGCGTGAACAAAGAGATTAGCGTCAACAATAGATCACTCAAATTCAAAGGGGTAATAAAACACCTGCAAGGCCCGGTGTGCATCAATGCTGTTTTCCTTTAAAAGACTGTTTACTGTTGTGCTAAGCTACGAGTACTACAGAAGTCATACACCGCAATACGAAATGCTTTAGTAAATTGCTGGTGGTTGCGAAAGTGAACGAAGCGATGCGAAATTATTTTCGAAGTCGATGAAAAATGCGAGAAGTACAACCGACTTTTATTAGATCGTAAAATGCTTGTTAGAATCGAATTCGCTCGTCGTGTACCCACTTTTATGCGCAGTAAAGTATTCTGTAATAATTATTTTACATCAGCAGCATCCCTTATTGCTTTGTAGTTTTCGGCTTTTATTTTGATGAACGTGGTTCTTTTATTGAAAATAAAATTTTGGTTTAACATTGAAATAACAATTCTGTAAGTGATTGATAGACCGCAGACAAGGGTTCCGTAGAGATGATAAACATTTAGGGCCTTACTTATAATCATTTCTTAAATTTAAAGAAATTGCTCAGCAACTGATTAAAGAAAATCTCACCCATAAACTCCTCTCTAGTCGAATATTTTGGGTACAACCTACGTTAATCATTCAAATTACGTTTATCTGTGCTTCTCATAGGTAGACAACAGGTAATACTCGTTTATAAGTGAAAAAAAGAGATGTTCATTAATTAGGGATTGAATCTGATTCTTTTACTTAAGAGATGCTTAATCGTTTATTATAAGTAAGGCCATTAGTTTTTAACATTTAGCTATATCTCAAAAACTACTAAACAAATCTATTCTACAAAGCCATTGTAAGTGTTTTGGAAGCATATAGCTTGCTCTAATTATGTTTTTTTTCTTCAAAATTTTCCACTTCATAGTTACATACGTCTGTATTCATATAGCTATCTATTGTCTTAAATTAAAAAAAACCCCTTCTGGAATATCGTCATAATTTTTAAAAATCTGATTAATGATACACCGCATAACTGTAGATTGAAAGCATTTTTATCCCTTAGTTATTTATTTTATTTATTTACTCCGGTGGTTCGGGCATGTGGAAAGAATGAATGATGAAAGAATGACTAAACAGATATACAATGCAAAAGTGGATGGATGCAGAAGTCGCGGAAGGCCACGACACACCTTCCATGATCAAATTGATCGTGTATTAGCAGAAGGTGATGTCAGGAGCCTTAAGAATAGACGAGCGTGCATGACAAGAGCTATGAATGTCAAAGAAGCAAGTGAGGTGTGTAAGAATGGGCCTGTGTGGCGCTCTGTTGTTCGTGCCTACCCCGCAAGGGACCTGGCGTGAAGTTATGTATGTATGTAGTTATTTATATTTTTAGTGGCTGCGGCTACCCCAAAGTTTTAGTCGTTTGAAGCTTCTACTTGAATTCATTTTTATAATTCCTTAGCCAAATAATTAAAACAGAGGACGTTGTCACTTTTACAGAACTCTGCATAATTAGTAGACGCACTTGACCTATTTATCTATGTTTTGCGACTAGCTGTGCCCGCGATTAAGTCCACGTGGATTTTTTTCGCGGAACTCTAAAAAAAGTAGCCTTAATCTCTCCTTGTAACATCAGCTATTGGCGAGCAAAAGTCCCGTCAAAATCGGTCCAGCCGTTTCAGAGATTAGCCGGAACATCCAGACATACAGAACTTGTGATTTGAAATTACAAACAGACATTTCAATTTTGTCTGTATAGATATGATCTGATATGTCCGATCGGAAGGTCAATAAATAGAAATTACGCCGACGCCTCTGACACCATACATTACGGGCTCAGTACGATTATTACAATGTATAGTCATTGCTCCCCGACGACCGAGCACAGGGTATATCGAACATTAACAAATTTACATGTTCCCGCAATGCCCGTATTACGTGATACTAATAAAGCAAGAAGTACATCACGAACAGTTCTGAGACGTCTTACACGTGGAAGATTGGTGTGTGGTGTGCACAGCAGATGCGGGCTGTGGCCAGGTGGTAGAGCATTTGCTCGACTGAATGGCTACCACCCCTGGTCTAGAGTATGTCGCCATAATAATCTTGAATTGTGTTCCGGCGTTATGGGCCTGGTTCTAGTCTCCCTTAAGAGAGCAGCAGGGCATTTGTGGCACCTTTGCTATTGCAAATGTCCGTAGGCAACCGCTTTCCATCAAGTGGGCCGCCTGTCTGCCGAACTCGTGCATTAAAGGTATACAATGGTATTGAATAATTCAAGTTTATGTTTATGTGGATTATTTTGGTTGATTCATCCAAATTGAACCGTCTAATATAGGCTTTACCGATCGTTCATTTGCCTTAACAACCAATGTCAAAAGAAAAGGCGTCTGTCTGTGTGTGTGTGAAAAGATGAATGTGCATTTCACTCCGATTGTCGAACAGCTGTCTTGAAAAGTCACGAATTTGCAAGTAAATTTGAAGAAGTCATCCTCTTCTTGATGGCTTTAAATTTTTGCAGAGTATTAAGTCGAAGACATAGCAAAAGAAAATTCAGGGTTCTGTACATATATTCATAACAATAGAAGCAGTTGGTAGATACCACACAGTATATAAGATCTAGAAGCAGATGAACATAGCTTTTTCATGCATTTTCCGGTATCAAGAGTACTGTTGTGTTTCTGTTTAATTTTCAAGCAAATTTAGTTATGGCGTAAACTAATTTGACAGTATGAGAAATAGAGCTACACTATGTATGTATGTATGTATGTATTTGTACACGCCGTCATACGCCTTCATCATCGGACAAAAGTCTGGGATCGCCAGATCGGCATTGCATAGCATAGATGTGATGCTCGTAAACTACTAGTTGCTGACGTGCCCAGATCCGCATACGTGGCCGACGTGTGCCTAATGTAGTTCTAGATTTATATCTGCTTCTGACATGGCGATAGGACAGTCATTTCCATTACGCTCTCAAGTCAATATCTGAACCTTATCCGTGCAGGAACGGAGAAAGAATACAATTTCCTGCGGCTCGGCGGCCTGTCGTAAGAGGCGACAAAACAACCCACAGCCAGGTGGTAGGGCATTTGCCCGACTGGATGGCTACCACCCCTGGTCTAGAGTATGTCGCCATAACAACCTTGTGTTGTGTTCCGGCATTAGTGACCAGGTTCCAGGCTCCCTAAAGAGAGCAGCAGCGCATTCGTAGCACCTTTGGTGTTGCAAATGTCCATAGGCGATGGTAACCGCTGTCCATCAAGTGGGCCGTCTGCCTGTCTGCTGATCTCCTACTATAAAAAAAAAAAAAAAAAACCACTTCCCACAGCCATAATATATAAGTGAAAGGGAATAATATATGTAAGACTAAAGTGAATACGACATTTTGTTCAGAATTCGTTGCGAACAGGGCTGGCACACACTCGTTATCATTATTTAAAGAAAAAATTGTTCAAAACCTACCTACCCACTGTGAAGTGGTTTGTTCGATTCACAGATGCTAAGGAATAAACATTTTGTTTGTAAATAATTACCGTCTGATGAAATACTCAGACAGCATGTAAGTGAAAACCCTGAGTACTTTATAATCGGCATATTTGCCGAAGACAGCGGCCAATGGATGGGACTTTATACCAACCCAAAAACGACCGCGCTAAAATGAAACAAAAAGTGTGTAGTGGATGCACTTACCACGTTTAGTCGTAGATAATTTTATATTATATTTTTGCTTGAAATGTACCACGATCCTGGTTACCACACGCTCAGGCTTTCAACTCATTTATTTTCTTACATTTATAGTATTTCAATTTATTTCTATTGGAAGCTTTTGTAGTAAATAAAACTTTTATTTTAACCCAATTCTCATTTGTAAACAAAAGCTGGTCAAGTTCAAGGTCAGCCCTTTGGCATTTGAGTTTGACGTTTGACAAGTGCTATCGTACAAAATACAGAGCAACAACATTCTGTTAATCTACGGTATATTTTCCATTCATGTTTAAATCATAATTTCTAATCATAAAACAAATTACATATAAATATCTATTTCAATTTTCTTATTTATTTAATTTAATTTATCAACTACATAATTATATACTATTTTGTTACTCAATGCCTATATGCCTATGTTAGCCAGGTCATAAGGATTTGACCAACCAATGAGAGACGAGTATAAAAGTCGCTCTCACTGGTGGGAATTCAAAAATGAAAAGAGGACACCGTTTTTGAATTGAGTTAGGAAGAGACCATTTTGTACGACAAAAAGATACTTACAAAAAGTGAAGATAAAAAGCCAGTTTAAGATTGAAGTTATATTTATTCAAGAACCTTACATCACAATAATAATATCATAGCACACTCTTCAAGTGGACTGTGTATACCTTCTACACTTATTCAAGGCGGGTATATATATATTTATAGGTTTCTCCAGCGTGATAATTGTACCGGTGTAAAAGCAGTGCATTCTTTCTGGCACGAATTTTCAAAGTATCGTCGTTGTCACGAGACATGCGACCGTTAATATAAGTACTATCACTTTAAAAGTTGCTCTAGGATGTAAGCATTACGTATCTGCCTACGAAGTTGTGAATTGTCTGGTCCTGTGCCTTGTGTGATTTGTGTTTTACTTCTTTAACTAATAATATAATTATATTGGTATAGTTTACCTAATACTGATAAACATACTATTGATAGATTGATAGAAATATTATAAACGCGAAAGTTTGTAAGAATGTATGGATATGTGTATGTTTGTTACTCTTTCGCGCAAAAATTGCTGAATGGATTTTGATGAAATTTTACAATAATGTGTAGCTAATATATAGCTTAATATATAGCTAGCTAATATATAGCTTACACATAAGAATAACACATAGGCTATAATTTATATATTATTGTAATAATTCAAAGAGTTAGTAGTAATAAGTAAATTTAATTTAATTACTACCCAGTTTGCTGGTTATCCGTCATGTAAGCACACGTTTCGACAAATGTAACCCCTTCGACAATTTATTAGTACACCGCATTGATAATGATAACTGACGAGTCCCGGGGGAGCAGCAGCCCTAGCGGCGCCGTGGGGCGGGACACGCGCCGCGTGCGAGGCTGCCGCGGCGGGGGCGCGCGGGGGGACATTCGTCGTGTTAATTCATAATTAACGCTGTTTCGCCAACTTCAATGGGGGCGCTTGTTTACATGGAACTCCACTCGCCCCTCCCCGCCCCCTCTTCTCCGGCGCAGGTAATTTTTAAAGCGCCAAGACGAACGCCCCCGAAGCGTCGCACTTTGTCGCCCTTATCGCGAATTGTGCGTGTCGTGTGAATTATGTTTCGCGTTTTAATGTGGTTTATTGTTTTATACGAGATGGGATTATTATTAATTTGTTGTTCCTTGCTTTATCATCAGGGTTGTGTGTGCTTCATAATATATTGTTTTATGAAAGCTTTATTTTTATAAGGTACATTTATTATTTATCATTTAATGGCCAGTCACGTAAGTAAGACACGATGTTTTAAATGTTTTTCAATTAACCATTTAATGGGAACTATTTTCTTGGTCTGGAAAAGTAAAAATATAGAACCCAATTTCGGCATTATCCAGTACAATTGTTAATCTGAATTATCCCAGAACCCACTCAAACACAAAATTTCATCAAAATCAGGCAAGATAAAGAAAGAAGAAGATTTGAGATTAGAGGTTTTAGTTTTTACTCTTCTTTACTTTCAGAGCGTTCATATTTTTCTAGGCGTTATTCCTTATTCATATTCTTGGATAATAATAACCAATTGTACTGGAAGCAAATACACTCGCTTATTATCCTATCCAAGAATAAGAACAATGAATAACGGATGTTGTTATTATGTGATATAATGGATCATCTTTGTTTCGAGCGAAGTTCTCCCTTCATCGTGTTTAATTGTGAAACAGGAACCTCGCAGTGGTACCGGTGGTACTCCAACAACCATTCCCGGGCGGTATTTTTATTTCTTCTTGACGAAACGCGCCGCAAAAATAACAAGGGTTTTTAATGTTGGCCCGAAATGGGGGCACGAGTTACATTTGCGAAATACCCTCTCGAATGCGGAGACTGGCCTCTGTCATTTGTAATGTTATGCGCAAACTTCCCATTATGGGAGAGCTCATACGCGGAATTACAGTTTTGAATTTTTCATTTAAAATTTTATTATTCAACTAGTGAACTCGAAATCTTATGTGGACAATCCAATTAGAATATTTATGAATTTCAATTTGTCTATAATGTGACGAAGCCTTAGGTGAGTAGCGACACATCGGACCCAACTCCGGGTACCAAGACAAGGCCTCCGTGCTTGCCTTAGCCAGCCGGCACGAAGTGGAGATCGCTACAGCCAAGACTCTAGCTCCAGGGGTGGAAGTGATAAATGGCATAACGTCGGAAGTATCTTCGCGAGACACCCCTTAGCCACTCACACCCATGTTGCCCCTGTCTCCTATGGCATTTTGATCTCAGTTGCCAGGTTCCAGTCTCCCTTCGGAGAGCGGTAGCACATCGGTAGCACCTTTGGTGTTAGAAATGTCATTGCAACAGCAGAGTGATACAAGTGGTTATCCATTTTTAACAAAGGAGTGCACGTGCGAAGTACAAGACGGCCATTCCGCGTAGTCGCAATTCGCGCCGCCGTTATGAATGGCGGGGCGTCGCGTCGTTAAGTCCCCGCACGTCGGCCGCTCAGCGCTTCAGCCCTTCAGATTACCCTCCAATATTAAAAACAATGGGCCCGCTGCTGTTACCTAATTCCCTACTCAAACACATTTTTGCTGTTTATCATTCTCAAGTATTCTAGGTTATTACATTTTAAATTATCTTTGCTCTCAAAATATTTTTTTGAAAGAAAGTGTAAATAAACTCCATGTAACGTCATTAGGTTTAGCGACAAACTTCCTTAAGCGTCGAAATCACTTGGTTTTGGTTGGTTAGTTTTATCCGTGCAGTTTTATCAGTTTTATCCGTGCAGGAACGGAGAAAGAATACAATTTCCTGCGGCCCGGCGGCCTGTCGTAAGAGGCGACAAAACAACCCACAGCCAGGTGGTAGGGCATTTGCCCGACTGGATGGCTACCACCCCTGGTCTAGAGTATGTCGCCATAACAACCTTGTGTTGTGTTCCGGCATTAGTGACCAGGTTCCAGGCTCCCTAAAGAGAGCAGCAGCGCATTCGTAGCACCTTTGGTGTTGCAAATGTCCATAGGCGATGGTAACCGCTGTCCATCAAGTGGGCCGTCTGCCTGTCTGCTGATCTCCTGCAATAAAAAAAAAAAAAAGGTTTAGCTTGTCTTTCATACAATGATACACTCTATATAGCCTTACATCCACTCTCGATAACGACAACAATTAAGTAACAAAAGTACCTTTCAAGCTGCCAAAATTAGTTAAACTGCGAAGTGCACTGTGCACGTTCTTATATCGCTTTACTTTCGTAGCCCGTAATAAACTCGAATGTAGGTATCACGCATATCGAAATTTCTGAATACTTCTTTTATCATAAACATAGCACAATATCGCAAGACATGAATAAAATAATAAGTAAAAAATAGAACAACTTGTGCAGCCAAAGACTTCAGACAAAAATAATGCCATAAAATGCAAAATACCTTCGGTGTCGTTAGATAGAGGTTACAATAAAGAGGTTAAAATAAAATTTTATAAACAAATATTGTAAAACAAATCCATACTAATATTTTGTAATTTTATATATACCTATATGTACTTAACTCTACTTATATTTTGTGGGAAGGACGAATACGTCAAATTGTCTGCGATACTATATACTTGAACACGTTAGTGAAATTTGTCGGCTGCAGAAACCAGAGCCGGCAGGAAGGATGATGCATTTGGAAATCAGTTTGATGTTGTGGGTGTTTTCCGGAGCATTTTGCCGGGGCTGCATACTGCTGCAGCTTTTTTAATGTATAACAAAATGAATGACTTCCATCCCTGGTCTAATACGCTGCCATAACAACCTTGAGTTTTGTTCCAGCATCAGCAGCACATTGGCAGCACCTCTGGTATTGCTAATGTCCATAGGCAGCAGTAACCATTTTTCATCACAGTTGAACTGTCCACCTATTTGCTATGCTTCAGCAATAAAAATAATAATAATGTAAATTTTGTGAAATTATATGATTAGCACTAAAAGCCCCTAAATTAGTTTGATAATAAAAATCAGAAACTATGTTTCTCCATGATGCTTTCCCGGACAAACTACGGCACCGATTTTGCTGGAAGGTTTTATAAGTGGTCTCAATAACAACAGGATAAATTCTATCTAGGTCCATGGCACAGATAAAGTAAATTTTTGGGATAAGAATAGCGCCTGGACAAAAGTTTAATGCAATATAATCGTGTGAATGCTTGCTCTCAAAATAAATTAGGGTTTTCATCGCAGCGAAGCCCGGATTAAACCCTAGTTACCCAATACACAATATCCTAATGCAATATATTAAACAGTTAGCGAGGAATAATAGTGTCGACGTTAGAAGCAATCTTCTTGCTCCGAATCCAACTCGGGGAGCAATCCAATTGAAGGCGAGACAAAGTCGAGCCACTCGGGCGGGCGTCGAGCGCTAGGCGTCCGCCGCGGCGACGGGTCGGGAGTGGGGCGGGGAAGCGGGGCGGGGCGGGAGGAGCGGGGATTCCCGTTAAATTCACTGAGATAACAATCACGCATTCCGCACATGTGCGGGCCCTAATCTTGTAATTTCGAGTAAGATCGAGTGGAAGCCGATGTCGCGTTGTGTTTGCGCTTACGGATTACGCGCGACGAGTCCCCGGACTCCGGGACCGCTCACTTCCTTCCCCATTTTATATTATTATACAAATACCTACACATGCGGAGTGGTTTAAGTGCTCCGTAGCTAAATAGCTACGGAGCACTTAAATAAGCAAAAACGGAGATGTAGTAGAGCCGTGCCATTATCTTGGTTATAGATCTTAGCGCCGGCTTGATTAGTGTGATTCCACGCTCTCACAGGATATCGGCGTCAATTATGTAAGCCATATCTACCAGTTTACCAACTTAGTGTCAAACAAAATTAACGCTTATTTACATTTGAAGACGTGAGTGGATGAAGGTGATATGTCGCATATTCGGTTTTTTGCTTTTTTTTCGTAGATGAATGTTATAAGTCGATACCAAATGACTACAGACCTTAGACCATAGATATAAGGCATATTTAAGAAATAAAACGTTGCTAAAGGTGTTAAGTTCAGTTCAGTTTCAAATAAAAGTAAAACTTTTATCTCGATTTACTCAGAATCGGAACTCGGAATTTTGCGACTTATCACCTTCATCGACTCATATCTTCATTTTTTTCTCTAACCCTCTTGCTTTCTAATCTCTTTTTAACCATGAAAGGATTTAAAGCGGTCGAAAGAATAGTTAGGGATCGTGGATCGCGATCCAATTTATCGATGATTATTGATAATTTTGTATCTTTACTCGAACGTATTGCTGGGGAGTTTCTTGCCGCTTTTTCTTCTTAACAGTAATGATACGTGCGAAGTAGTGTACATAGAATAGGAAGTAAAATTAATTTATCCCATATTTGTATGACCTTCAAAAAGTGTTCTCCAGTGGATTTATTTTGAATAAAAACTTTTGAATTTAAATTTGAAAACAACGCTACTTCGAAAAAGATCCGAAACTTTAATTGTGTGCGGACCAAGGTCACCGCTGAAGAATCGTGTCGGGCTTTATATCCTTGACATTTTTGTCCTTAACTCTATGTATTATTCTGTAGTGAGTAGGGTGTGAGGGTTACCTGGGTGAGGTGCCGTCTTCTGTGTAAACCTCTAGCAGGAAGCGCTGCGGCAGGCCGCCGTCGAAGCCGGCGACGCAGGACACCTCCACGGAATCAGCGGTCTGGTTCCACAGCGTGCAGTTGCGCGGCGCGTGCGGCTTGCCTGCACCAAACGCATCGCGACACGTCACACTTCAGTGTTCCCCATACTCTCGCGAGAATATCGAGAGATTAATGGGTTCCCGTGAGAATGTGTAGCACATATTATGTTTTTCAGAGATATCAAAACTAAATAAGTTAATTAAACAATTTGTTTTTTCAAATAGAACAAACGTGTCTTAATGTAGTAAACAACATTGTTAAGTCCTTTTCTTTTACAAAACATCAACAGAATTATGGGCGGTTCTTACATCTTACTGACCGTTCGTTTGACTTAGTATCGGTGAAAATTTAACAGTAGCTTCATACAAGTAATGTCAAAGTTCAACCGATGATAAAGCAAGTGAATGAATAGTTAGATATAGGAACGGGTCGGTCCCTAGAGTTAAGTAAATCTAAAGCCGCGGATCACCTAAGTGTCTAGAGCAAATCCCTTGGTACAAAAGTAATTATTAGTTAAATAAACAATAATATAATTCCTTTTGTCCGCAGGGGGCTTTGTGGCGAAGTCCTTAGGTGAGTAGTGACACTTTGGACCTGACTCCGGGGGCCAAGGCAAGGCCTCCGCATTCGTGCTTGCTTGAGTGGAGATAGCTAGAGGTAAGACTTCAGCTCCAGACGTGGAAGCGATAGATGGCATAACGTCAGAAGTAGCTTCAGTGAAACTGCAGCCCACCTCTCCACACCCCTTAGCCACGCACACCCACGTTGCCCCTGTCTTTTAAGGCATTTTTTGAGGCCCGTGCAGGGAGTGGCGAGTCACAGTCTGGCCAGTTTTTAATGTTCCCCAAACATTGCGACGCAGAGAGGCCATAGTCCCCATATTCCCAGACTCCTAACTCATACCACTAGCAGTTCACCCCCAATAGCTTGGTACTTTTTGTTTTCGTTCTCCACAATAGTCTTAAATTGGCCGGGGCTTATCCTTGGGTGCATTATGCAATTTGTCAGGGGCCTCTACGTGTTGGCCTCCCCATGGCCCCACGAAAGCCCTCCAAAAGTCTTCAAGGACATACAGTATAATAATTACTTTCTGTGGTGTAAACCCGTGTACTAGAAATAACTAACAAATATTTAATTACAGTAGGTATGTATTAGTTGAGTACAATATGAGCATGATAAGGTGAGCTTACCGGCGGCGACCATCTGGAAGACGCAGGGCGCCAGCTGGGCGCCGACCTCGTTGGCCGCGGAGCACGACAGCGTGCCGTAGTCCAGGTCGGCCACGGGCGTGTATCTGCAACGACACGCACAATTATACATTTACATATTATTTCGCAATATCCTTTGTAATATCGCAAGGACCGTTTGTCCCTCTATCAATGACTAAACCTAGACAGGCTAGTTTAATGATAAAGCTCAATTATAGACCGGGAGTTTATAATGTATCTAGCCCTACCTTTAGTTAGTCGGTATTACAGGAAATTTCTACTTTTAAGATGAAGAATGGATTGCATCGGTAGGCTAACCCTACACATTCGGTTAGAGAGATCTTAAAAGACTCAATAATATTATTTGTCATTTTTTTGTTTAAGTCATCAAGTGTTGATATACCCACTTCCAAAGCTGGAAATCGAACTTAAAATCTTTAGAGTTAATAATATGCTACCCATGTTAATTAGACCCATGTGTACTTATATTCCTTACAAACTCTTAATCCTATAAAAATATTAGTACCGAGTTTCATCCACATCAGTATATCCAGTAAATAAGAAAAGTGTGTCTGCAGTTTAAACGCAATACAAGTGAAATTAGCACTTTTCACTAATCTATTTATTGGAAGAATTTTCGCATTTCTATTCTATTATAGACGTCTTTATACTTAGTCTTTATTTTGTCCCTTATCCTAATAATTCAATCTAAATTACACTTTAAATCACGAGCATATTCTATTTGATCTACGTGTAAAATAATATCTGCCTTAAATGTAATTAATATATACAAACAGAGCTAAAATTCATTTGAAATCTTTTAAGTTTTATTTAAAGTCAAAATTAATACTAACGGATAACGAGAAATATGTTTTCTTTCGCAGTAAATAAGTTTTAATTCTATATGTTTATCTCTTCTTAGTGCCGCTTTTTTCGTTTCATCGAGTTTTAAATCACAAAGATTCTAAAGAAGTTTCACTTCAAAAGGAAATTTAAAAAAATCGCCTTCGTTATGAATAGAATAATAAATATCACAATCTAGGTGACATTAAAATAAGAATACACAAGCAAGTTTTCCCGTGGCCAAAAATAGAAACCGCCAGCCGAAGCAGATTGTTCGCTATAGTCGCTACTGTTTGCAGAGGAAATGAAAAAAGCGTCGGAGCCAATTGCGTAGAGCCAATGTTTGCCTTCGAAAACAACACAAGCCGATAACGTCACGCGCAACTCCACAAAAATATCACAAACTTTTGATTGCGTTACTATGAATTACATACAAGCATTGATTTGAAGATATTTCCTAGCTCGTACTCTCCTTTATTTCACGAATAAAGAAATGATGGTTTTGTACGTCTGTGATATTCTGGATTTTCAACTAGTTTAATCGCAGCCTCATTGTCAACCTAAAATTTTGGCAATTCTTTATTATGTGAGGTGCTTGGATAGACGTGTTAGCCAGATGGATTCCCTGGCAGCCTCAATTGCAGCGACAACTTCAGTCTCAGTTGTTGATATGGCTACACTGTCATGTGCACTACAGAGCACTCTGTATAGTAATGCGTAATTATCATTCTATAAAAATAATTAAAAGATCTTGGTGCTGGGGAATTTCTTATGTCTTGTTTACTCTTTGATCTGCAATTAAAATAGCTTTGGAAGCAGTTGTAAAAATTTGCATAATATGCACAATTGTATCTATTTTGAAATCTAATATTTTGATTATTAAAATTAATATGACCTCTAAAGAATCTTCTTGATAACTTAAAACACATGTGACAGAAATCCAGGATACTATTGAGTCAATATCTAAATTAAGTATCAAAGTTTCCAAATCTAGACTTCTAATATTGAATCGAGAAATATCTAGACTGCCTGAACCAGCACCTGATGGAAAGTGGTCACCGTTCCTTATATAATAATAAGTTTGCAATGCCAAGGGCGATATCGAAATATTGCTTATATCAAATCAACTTTATTATGTCTTTCTTAGACAGTATCTTGGAAAACAGCCAGACAGAAGGAAAATCTCAGCAGGAAATTCTATCCTGATCCTTATTATAAGAGGAAAAAAGTTCTGCAGAACCTATGAGAAGTTAAGTATGTGTTTTCAAAAAATGAAGATGATGAAGGAAAGCAATGGGGAGGTGAATATGAAGCAGTGGCACCAAATCAAACAGTGAATTCAGGTCCGGTAACAAACATCTAAATTAAATGCAGAGATTAATGAAAGTAGATGAAGTGAATGATCTTTCAGGATCGTCCGTCCATCTTAATCCCCATGGGAATGGCATGCATCTACAGAATATGATAGATGAGCCTATTAACGATTAACTTTCTAGACCGTCCTGTCAATGTTGACTTACTTAAGACTAGAAGCGCTCCCGTTGGAGGTGTATCTGTCGGCGGCCACGTCGATGGTCTCCCCGGAGTTGTTGAACTTCCACTTGAAGACGGCGGCGGGGGGGTCCGCGTCCACCTCGCACACGATCACCACGGACTCGCCGCGCGCCGCGCCCACCACCGACACGCCGCTGTTGCGACACGACGGCGAGTCTACGAACGTGAATAGAATAGAACACTTCATTAATAATAAACTGTGTGCATAGGCCTGCCAAGTATTTTTGAACAAATAAATTATTAGGGATAAAAAAAGGATTTTTCAAAATTTTATGGAGACACTATTTTTGTGTACTTCTAGTACTCACTAACAACTTTTCATTATCCTATTATCCTTAAATTGTTGAAAGCTATCTTTGCATTCCCAATTTTAACTTTAAATAAACAAACAATTCATTAATATAGATGTCCTATTCCTTTCTTCTAGCCATTTTCAATTCATTACTGAATTTTTGAATGAACTCTTTCAGTGATCTCTGGATTTGTAATAATTCAATGATTATCCATTTAAGTAGTTAATTTTAAGCACCAGAGTAAATATTAGAAATATAGTATTTTCACATACTTTATTTGTACGGTTTGTTACATCCGGGGATATTAAATAACTAGATAGATTAACTTGGAACTATGATTTATTGATATTAACTTAATACTAGATATGGAATGATATGATATGATATTATGAGTTACACGTACGCGAGTCGCGGTGGTTTTACGTGAACTGTTTAATTTGATTGTCGAATATAACGCTTGCTCGCGTAAATGCTGATTGTGCAGTCTGTACGGTTGCACCGTACATGTTCCCGCACAGCAAGATGAGATATGGAAGATGTATGATATGAGCTAACCTAATCACAAGATGAAAAAACAATAGTCCTTAAAACTAAGTACAAAAAAGACCCCGATAATTATACTTCGATCTTAAATCTACGCTTCATTAGAATAGGTGACGTGTTGATAGATTCAGTAGAACGACACTTAGCACACTGATTGTCTGATGGCCCTACATTTTCGCTATCACTCACGCACTCTACACTTGTGTCTGTTTTCACATTTACACTATCATTTACGCACTGTACACTGCTGCTGATGGCGGGCTGGTGCGCGACCGGCGCGGCGGAAAACCGCCGCCGGTAGGCGCAGCCTAGGCCCACTGCTGCTGCCAGTCCTGCCACCGCCAGGCAGTAAATGGCGACGTAGTGGTGCACATCGTGGTAAGACACGTCAACCTGATCCGATGCCGCTTTCATATCTTCTATTCGCTTTCCGAGATTCAATAGTGAGTGATTGATAGAACTATAGTCTAGCTCTGGTCTGATGTTAGGTATCGATATGTTGATAAAATGGTTGACAGGTGCGATTTTCGGAGCTAGTATCTCCGGCTCAATATTAATTTTGTTTATGAAGTCTTTGTGAGATGTGATGGTGGATAAATCGCTTTTGATGACACATTCATTCCACAAAGTGATGACGTTGAGGCCAGTCACCTGTTCGCCGGTAACTTGATCACCACATATAGATCTAAGGGGACATTGTCCGCAACAGCTGATTATAAAAACATTGGTTTTAATTGTTATCCACGTCGTCTCACATTCACTTAGTGTAATCTTACACACGTGGCTTTGTTTACTTGTAACACACAGATTGTCATCTGAGTGTCTACGGTAGACGGGCGTTTGAAGTTCGCAAAGATAAGTATTTAAGTTATACGATATACACTTATCAAAGTCGCTAGTAGACATAGGTATAAATGTATCCTTTTTTAAGTTCATCGCTATATAACTTGATACCGGAATGATGTTCACCATGTGTTTGTCTACTTGATGTGGAAGTGGAAATGTTTTGTAGATATCATAATTCTCTCTATTTATTATAGGAATTTGTATTTGAAAAATAAAATATTGCTGCGTCATTCTAACTTTAACCTTTAATATTTTATAGATATTTTGTAGATCTGTTTGCAGATTATCTAATGGAAGTGCCAGATCCTTTGGGAGCTGTCCTCCTATTATGCTAAGTTCATTTTGTAGTTGAGAAGGAGTAAGAAGATGAATATTGAAGTGCTTGAGGTTTGTGATGGTATCTAATAATGCGTCTTGGATATTTTTTAGATTCAGAAGAATGTTGTTAGCTATTATGCTTGTTAATATGAAGTCGTTTGTAGCTTCTACTTTAATTATCTCTTTCTTCAAACTATTGGTGATTTGATCTAGACCATTGAGGTGTTGATTAAAGATTTTGTGTTGCTTCTCTATCGTATTTCCTATTCTTTGTAATAAATTATTTTCTGCTTCTATAACTGATGTTTGGTTCTTCCAAAGATGTAATAAATGATTTTGATTAGCTTTGACTAAATTAATATCGCGCTCATACTGTTCAGCGAAACGCTCGTCTAAAACACCGAACAATGTATTCGCGATATAGCCGACTCCGTTTACAAGGCCTCGTCGCATACGCCTCGGAGTATCGAATTTCTGATTACGTAACATTCGGTCATAGAACTCTAATTCCTTGTACCCGTGACGTAGTTGGAGTAAAACAATGCTACAATGGTTGTTGTTTTCTGAATTAGTGCACATTTTATCCAGATGAGTAATATAGCTCGTAAGGACCTTTGATCCTTGCCAATAGGGTTGCATATCGTAGTATGCAATTAATTTCCATTGGTCTTGAATTAAGCGCATATCTCTCACGTTGTCGAAAAATATATGTCTATTATTGCTTAGTTTTGTGATATTGTATTCGCTACTTGCGATTACAGCTGAAGTAAGGAAAAATAATAATAAAGTAATAAGGTATACAGGATTGATTCGTAAAACACTGTTTGAGTTTTGATGTTTGCGTGTGCTTGTGTATGATGTGGTGATTTCTTTATTTGATTCTGGATTGTTTGTTGGAAGCTTTGATAATTTTATGATGGGTCTCTTGATTATCCCGTTTTTGGTTTTTACACTGACTACCCGGACGTGGTCATCCGTTCCCGGATGTAATTCGATAACACGTCCCAATGACCATTTTCCTGGTGGTAGATTGGTGTCATGTATTATTACGACATCATTTAACTCTATATTAGTTTGTGAAGTTCGCCATTTACTTCTGGCAGATAATTGCGTTAAATATTCAGCGCGCCATCGTTTCCAGATGTCGTTGAATATTTTTTGTGTAAGTTGCCACCTAGTCCTTTCATCTCTTTCAGTCTCTACGATTGTCAATACTGGACCGCTCGCTAAGAAATGTGAAGGAGTAAGATAATCCAAATCTTGTGGATCTTCGGTTAATGTATTTAAGGGTCTCGAATTGAGACAAACTTCAAGCTGAGAAAGCAGAGTTGTGAACTCTTCATATGTTAACTTTTGATCACCTAAGACTCTACGTAGGTGATATTTTAAACTTTTAACAGCTGCTTCCCATAGCCCTCCAGCACTAGGCCAAGAAGGCGCATTGAAATGCCATTCGATTTTCATTTGATTAAGTTCCGCGTAGAAGTCTTCTGATAGTATTGATTGATGGTTAATAAATTCTTTCTCTAATATTTTGCTTGCTCCTACAAAATTAGTGCCATTGTCACTGTATAGGTGACGTGGGCTTCCTCTTCTCGCCGATAATCGACGTAATGCTGCTAAAAATGCTGAAGATGTAAGGTCGGATACTAACTCCAAATGTACCGCCTTTGTAACCATACAGGTAAATACAGCCACATACCCTTTGGTAGATTTGATGCCGCGGCCTTTGCTAGATTTGATATCTACGTAGCCTGTATAGTCTACTCCGCAATGATAAAAAGGCCTCGTGGGGTTGCTCCTAGCCTCCGGTAGGTTTCCCATGAGTTGTGTATGCTTGATTGGATTGTGTCGCCTGCATAGTACACAACGACGCAATCGATTTTTAACTGCTCTATTCCCGCCCACTATCCAGTACTGATTACGAAGGTAAGAGTGAGTTAATCTCGCTCCTCCATGAAAGGTCGATTTGTGTGCAAAGTCAATCAATAAATTAGTTAGATGGCCGTTATGAGGTATGATATAAGGATGTTTCATGTTGTAAGATATATTGCTATTTTTCAGTCTACCACCAACTCGCAGTAGACCTTCGCTGTCTATAAACGGATTAAGACATAACAGCTTGCTTTTTTGATCCACCTTACCCTGTGTTCGAAGATCATTCAACTCCTTTTCGAACTCTAAACTCTGCACAGAACTAATGATTTTCAACTGACTGCTGCGCAGTTCATCAATTGACAAAAAGGATTTTTTCTGGCGGTCACGAGAAAATGCTCGCATTATCCATGTAAGTACGCGTGACGCCCGCGTGAAATTACTATACTTATTTATAAAATCGCTGATGAAGTTTAATTGAATGTTATTGTTTTTTATAATGACATTTGATAGTATTTTCTTAGACTCTAAATCCGTTTTAAATATTGATTGCTTTTGATATGCTTGATGATCGTATAATGGTAACCAAGAAGGACCTTTCCACCACAGGTCATGTTTTATTAAATTTTCAACAAACATACCACGACTGGCACAATCAGCCGGGTTTTCGCTAGATTTGATATAAAACCAGCACTCTGGTTGTATGATTGCAGTGATTTCTTTCACGCGATTGGCTACAAAGGGTTTCCATCGACTCGGATCACCTTGTAACCACCCAAGGACTGCAGTAGAATCGCACCATGCTAATATTTGTAGATTGTAGTCGCTTAAGCTCTGCTTGATTTTTGTCATTAGTTTTGAAAGCAAGAGTGCGCCACTTAACTCAAGCCTTGGCAATGATATGTCACTCTTTTTTGATGTGGAAGTTTTGCTGATCGGTACTAGTTTAGTTTTTGCCGCTAAGAGTGTGATTTTTACTTGGTTTTGACGAACTATTCGCGCATAGACAACGCATGCGTATGCCGCTAGGGATGCATCGCAAAACCCATGTAATTCGATACTATCATCCTGCTCGCTTCCTATCCATCTTGGAACTTCTATATCCTTTATCTTTTCGATATCTGCTCTCAGTCGGATCCATCTTGTGTACATATGCTCTGGTATGACGTCATCCCATTTGAGATCTATCAACCACACGCTTTGGAACAATAGTTTAAGTTGTACTACTGCCGGTGCTAACCATCCAAGTGGATCGAAAATTTTGGATATTTCGCCTAATAGTACTCGCTTCGTTGGTTTCGCATCTGGCTGCGTAGTTAACTTACACATGAACTTAAACTTATCCTGTTGGGCATTCCACGTAAGACCAAGTGCTTTTGTAGACGATTGATACTTAAAGTCATACGTATTAGGTATGCTTTCTGCTTTATCAACACTCTCTAATAATGATATCTCATTCGCTGACCATTTACGAAGGTTAAATCCTCCTGATTTGAGGAGTTCTATAAGATCCTCTTGCAATTGCTTTGCCGATGTGAGGTCAAACGCGCCACTAAGTACGTCATCCATGTAAAATTGCTCCTCTAAAACCTTCGCTGCTACTGGATAACGACTGCGTTCGTCTATAGCTAACTGTTTAAGTGTCATCATTGCTAAATATGGTGCGGCTTTAGTACCATATGTTACAGTCGCTAAAGTATATTCTTTGAGGTGATGATTGGGATTTTCGCGCCAAACGATTTGTTGATAACGCTGATCTTCTTCGTGTACGAAAATCTGCCTAAACATCTTTTCGATGTCTGCAGTAAAGGCATATTTGTATTTCCTCCATTTTAATACTAATGATAAAATATCCTGTTGCAAATTTGGACCCCGATACATAACATCGTTAAGACTTAAACCCGTATCTGTTTTTTCCGATGCATTAAATACTACTCGCAGTGACGTAGTATTCGAATCAGCGCGATGTACACCGTGGTGCGGCAAATAGTAGGCAGGTTTCATGTTACTTGTTGTTGTTAAGTGCATGTGACCCATATCGATATATTCATTTATAAATTCTTTGTATTTATTTGATAATATGTAGTCCTTTTGTAACCTTTTTTCTAGCTGATAAAATTGGGCACATGCTTTTGGTTTAGATAACCCTAGCTTTTCCTCTGCATCTGGGTGTAGAGGAAGGCGAACAATGTACCTCCCGTCTAGCTGACGAGTAGTCGTTGATTTATAAAGCTCAGTACATTGATAATCCTCATCTGAAATATCTGTGTTTTCGTTAATATCTTCGATAGACCAAAACTTATGCAAGTTTTCTACGTCAAGCATGACTACATTACATTGGTATGATTTCACGTTGCCACATAAGATCCATCCCAGTCGTGTTTGCTGAGCTACCGGTAATGAGTCGTTTTCTTTGATAATTCCTCCCATGATAATAGATGAGTAGACGTCTGCACCTAATAACAGGTCTATAGATCTACGACGATAAAATTCTGGATCTGCTAATTGTATATTTTGTATAAAAGACCAGTTTGGCTTAGAAAATGATTTATTGGGTAAATTGTTAACCGCGTGTTTTATTATAAAAACTCCGGTATTTAGCGAATAATCGCTATAGATAGAAGATATTTTGACATTCATCATGCCTTTGCAAGTATTTCCCTGCGCTTCTAAACCTAAGATTACTCCTTTACAATGCTGGCGTGGGATACCTAGTGTTTGAGCTGCGTTTTCTGTTATAAGCGATGTCTGCGATCCTTGGTCGATGAGAGCACGCATGATAATCTTAGTGCCATCTGCGGCTTGAACTGTCACCAGGGATGTGGCCAAGAGAATTTCCTGCGTGTCCTCTAGTGACACGTGTGTGCTACCTTTCGATTGTTTATAAAAGTTATCCGATATTGCGAAATTTTGCGATGTCATCGGTGAAGTAAATGCTTCATGAACCACAGTATGATGTTTTGCATGACACTTATGACAATCTTTGTTCGAAAAACAATCTCTACCGTTATGATTATAAAGGCAATTTTTACATAAAGATAACTTTGCAATAGTTTGCCTTTGTACCTCAGGTCGATACCCTGCGAAAGTGTCGCAATTCGGTACGACATGATTTTTATTGCAAACTGGGCAATTATGCACTGTTGCCGAGGTATTTTTGTTATTGTTTTGCGATTTAAATAATGGATTTTGATTGCTAATAAATGATTTAAATTTGTATGATTTTTTGAATGCGTTCGATGAAGATATTTGCTGTTGTTGCTGGATGGGTTTTGATTGATCTTGCTTACGTTTAGATGATTCTAAGGCGGTAAATTTCGCCTCTAAAAATGTTAAAAATTCCTGTAAGGATGGCAATTCCCTTGGATTTTTTAATGACTCGATATAGTCATTGTGACTCTCTTGGTCTAATTTCTGTGATAAGATATAAACTATCATCGGGTCCCAGGTATCAATAGCAACTCCTAAGTTTTTTATAGCATTTAAGCATTCATTTGTTGTGTCATGGAGCCTTTTGATTGCTGATGCTGATTGTTGCGGTATAATCGGAAGATTCATGATAATAGACATGTGAGAGTTGAATATTAGCTTAGGGTTACTGTAGCGATGATCTAGTAACTCCCAACAAGCGGTATAATTATCCGAGCTTATATTTAGATGTTGCACCAATTTCTCAGCTTCGCCCTTAAGCTTGCTTTTCAGGAACTGCATCTTCTGTGCGTTCGATAGGCACCTGTTTCTGTGAATAGTTTCTAAAAATAGATCCTTAAAGGATACCCATAGATGATAACTGCCACTGAACGTCGGGATGTCGATATGTGGAGTAGACTTTTCGCGATGACATTCTGACCACATCTTGCTATTTATTTCTTTTTGATTTGAAGGTACCTTTGCTCATACGAGTTGTATGCTTCTTCATATTCTTCATTCTCTTCGAAAAGCTCGCTGTCAATTTCCCAATGCAGAGCATCAATAACGGACCATCGTGTCTGCACTGAGGTCATTGCGTCTTCGAATTCCCATTTTTGGGAAATGATTTCCAGGTCTATGCTCTTGATAGTTCTTTGGAAGGCTTTAAAATTACTACTTTGCTTTCTTAATAATTCTTCCAGTCTACTAGGCGAACCTTGACTTTGAGTCTTCGGAACCTGAAAGGATGTTTCGGAACGCGCGGATGGTTGAGGCGTCCTGTCTACCCCCTCCGCATGTCTCTGCTCGCTTGATGATGGTTGTGTTAAATATCCTGGCGTTTCAGGTCTGATGAATTCTTTCTCCTGAGATTCCGATGGCAAATAATTTATCATATAGGTACGTGTTTCTGAGTAAAATTTTGACGTTCTTTCATAATACCTATTTATAAAATAATCATGCGATTTATTTTCAAATTCACAAATTTTTATGTGATTGCACTGAAACTCATGCCAATACGTTTCCAATGTGCTTATTCGCTTTTTTATATGAGCCGGAGTCTTGCGTTCGACACCGTCTTTTTTGAAATTGACCAGGAGCTGTTCCATGGCTCCCATGATTTGATTTTGTGTTAAAACGAGATCTTCCATTTTCTCGTGATAGTAAAGATAAGATTTCTTAGATAAGATTGACAATGTGGACTCACCGATGCTGCTAGCTCACTTACGTGGCAGTTCCTACCGCGCTGGTACTCCTATTACGTATTAAACACTCGCGAAGTAGGTCCTGCTTAACGTAAAGCTCGAAGGACCATAAAGATGTACGGTTTGTTACATCCGGGGATATTAAATAACTAGATAGATTAACTTGGAACTATGATTTATTGATATTAACTTAATACTAGATATGGAATGATATGATATGATATTATGAGTTACACGTACGCGAGTCGCGGTGGTTTTACGTGAACTGTTTAATTTGATTGTCGAATATAACGCTTGCTCGCGTAAATGCTGATTGTGCAGTCTGTACGGTTGCACCGTACATTATTTTTATGCCAAAGTATATTTATCAAAACCAAAGTAGACCGTGTGTTATTATGAAGTATAGTCGGCAACCTTATGTGAGCATGAAGTTGGTATAAATAGTTTTAATCACTATACTTTCATTAATTCTTATTCAAGTATTTTTTTTGGGTACAATTTAAATGCTCACCAAAAATATTTTTTGTCCCTTAGACTAAGCACCAAATTAAATATAATACTTCATATAAATTTAATCCATTCTATACCGTGGTGCCTAAAAAACAATGTTTTACGTTCCAAAATAAATATACACTCATCAGAATAATTGTACGTTTTGTATTTAAATTCTTTTTGCTTATCAAAATGGATAAATGACCACCAAATATTGTTTTACTAAAACACTAACATTCAAACCGAAAATTACAATTCTAAATAGTTTAAGTGTAATCAAATTATCCAACCTGAATCCAAGAGTGGAAAAAATACATATTCAATTAATTATCGAAGTTTGAAATTCACGACAATGATCTGGTAATTTTGTCGCCGAGACGTTTTTTTACGTTTTTTGACGGGATTTATTTAGATAGGAGACTGTATGTATCCGAAAATTTAAATATGTGGAGTTTTAAACAGTCGGTTAGATTAGATTTTGTGTAGACCAAAGCCAGAACCGACTGGTAACCATTCACTATTTATCTTATATATAAGTGAAATATTAGTGAAAAACAACGCAATATTATATTTGGTATTGAAAATAATTGTACGTTCGACCATTTGCTTTTTTGCCTCAGCAAAAATTACTAAATTGGAAGTGGAGAAACAAAATATTGGTAATATCGACTTAGCGATAATGTAAAATATTTGCTCTGAAATTAGCTTTAAAGGCGTTTATATATTTTTATGGCATAGCATTAAAAGGAAAATAGCTTCATTTCTACAATACTTCTGGAAACACAATTTGGTGAGCATTTATCCATTCTGGTAGGCATTTCGAATTTATTGGTAGTAAAATAGGTGCAATTCTGGTAGGCGTTTAAACACAAGCCTTTTTTTTATAGAATGTCATAAATATGTAATTTAATGGTGTATAAGTATTAACATAAAATGTTTATTTCATATTCAGTATAATGCCTTGTGCAGGATTTGTATAACAAAACACGTTGAATTTGGACTAGACCAAGAGTTTGATAGCCTGCACTTTAGAAGAGTTATCATGAAATGCTGAAGTGTGTGGAATATTTTTAATGATTTAACTTTTTCACAAACACGAAAATCAATATTGTGAGAATTCTGTTTTCGTCTAGCATAATAACATTCTTGGAAAATTTAATATCATCCACTTATTTCAAATTGGTACGATATTGATTCGCTTTCTGTGAAATTCTAGAAAATGCCGATCACGAGAAAACGCCACTCAAAGCAAATTTGGGAGCACTCTGTGATACATTCAAGCAATTTGCCTCCTATGCGATTGTGACCGGTTGCTTTGAACTTAATTTTTGTTAGAAAGTTATTTTTACTTTATTAATTAATGTTTTCAACGTGAAAATAGAGAGAAAAGCAGGAAAGTGTAATAAAAGTGCAAGTCATTGCATTATTCTAAATTACATTGGTTTATTTGGGTTTTAAATTGATGTTAGTTACCTATTTTATAACACCCCTTAACTTCGGGGTGAAGGTAAGGAAAGGACTGCTCCGGTGGTTCGGGCATGTGGAAAGAATGTACGATGAAAGAATGATTAAACAGATATACAATGCAAAAGTGGATGGATGCAGAAGTCGCGGAAGGCCACGACACACCTTCCATGATCAAATTGATCGTGTACTAGCAGAAGGTGATGTCAGGAGCCTGAAGAACAGACGAGCGTGCATGACAAGAACTATGAATGTCAAACAAGCAAGTGAGGTGTGTAAGAATGGGCCTGTGTGGCGCTCTGTTGTTCGTGCCTACCCCGCAAGGGACCCGGCGTGAAGTTATGTATGTATGTATGTTTTCAAATGCGGTAACTAATCGTTAACGTTCTTAAAATTTTAAACAATACGTTGCATTAATGTTTTTAATTAAACAACACATAAAGGAAAGTTCTCCAATAGTGGTCGTCCATCCATTTGCTTTGGAAATGTGACAGTCTATTGAAGTACGAGTATGCGTTTCCACTATGCCCATTTTCATGCCAGCGAGCAGCGAAGTGGCAAAGGAAATGTGCAGCACGAATATTGTAAACTCAACATAAATTTAAATTCAATCGTTTTTATTCAGATGAAGTTCCGCTGGGCTTTTTTTTTGATGGGCTACGTCGTATAAATATTAATTGTTATGTCTAGCTCCTAATCATTGTAGACGCCGTCGCAACGTGTTGTCTAGAAGTTATTTTATGTCACATTATAAAATAGGTAACTAACATCAATTTAAAACCCAAATAAACCAATGTAATTTAGAATAATGCAATGACTTGCACTTTTGTTACACTTTCCTTTTTTTCCATCTATTTTGTTAGTAATTATTGTGATGAATTTTTTTTCAATATTGACCTCATTTAAATGGAAATTTTATGTAATTTTCGTATAATTGTATTTTTTTGTGATTAACTGTTTGAAATACTTTTTAAGTTTATTATTTTTCGTGGAACTTTGATTGATATGTGTTTTAATTTTGTGCCTTATATCTAAGAATATTAATTATCGTGTGTTTCCTAAACAAATGAAATAAATATGGATCATGTCATACTAGCGCTAGTCATTGACCTCGTTATTTTGCTGTCTGCTGCCTAGTGGGCAGAATGCAGCGAGTGGATATTTTGTGGTAAACAACTTTCAAATTACCTCATAGCTTGGATAATGATTAAATCCAATATTTACTCATTACGTTTTGTACTTGAAACATTAATTAATTTAGTAATTGTTGCTACATTCAAGGGGCTATGTTTAAATGGCGTGAAGCGTTGTTACAGTGAAAGGGTAATCTTTTTTAACTGTTGATTTCACAAAATTAAAAAAGGCAATCAACCGAAAAGACCACGTCACTTGAATCAGGTCTAAAACAATAGACAATTAGCATTGGGTTGAAATACGGCCGATTTTGCCAACCGGCTGGAGGGCAAAAGGGTATTTGTTTGTTTGTTATCATAACTGGTGGAACGCGATGACTTTGCTCACTTCATAAAAGTCGGCGTTGAAATGATACACAATTGATTCACATTTAATTAAAAAACGATAAAGATGTTTAGGTTTTTTTACTTGTTTATGTAGTAAAGTCGCTTTCCGCGTCTGTCTGTTTGTATATCCGCTGACTCTGCCTAAATCACGCAGCGGTTTTGTAAGCGTTAGATAATTTTCATTAAGGTTTATATATATCCGCGTAAAATGTTTTTTTGCGTAGAATCTAATCTTTGGAGCTGTCACTCATCGCACGAAAGCTCAAGGCTAACCGTTTCACGGTGATGTTCTGTGAGAGCGTGGTATCACACTGACTGAGCCGACCCCAACAGCTGTAATCAAGGTAATGTGTCCAGGATGGCTCAACCAGGTCATGTCATTTGTTAATAAGAATAAGAATAAATAATAATAACCCGCAGGGAGGGGGGGGGTCTTTGTGGCGAAGCCTTGGGTGGAGATCGCTAGAGTTAAGACTCTAGCTCCAGGGGTGGAAGTGATAAATGGCATAACGTCAGAAGTAGCTTTGGTGAACCTGCAGCCCACTTCTCTACAACCTTTAGCATTTTTTGGGGCCTATGCAGGGAGTGGTGAGTCACCGTCTGCCCATTTTTCCATGTTCCCCGAACATAGCGAAGGGCAGACGCCATAGTCCCCTTATTCCTAGACCCTTAGTACAACTAGCAGTTCACCCCAATAGCCGGGTTCTTGTTATTGTCTTTCCCTACAACCACCCTACACTTGCCATGGCTTGTCCTTGAGTTATTGCATTATTATATGGTGTAGACAGGTACAACCATTTTGAGTAGATTCTCAGTTTCATTATAGTTTTGTGATTACATACATATATAACTTCCCGCCAGGTCCCTTGCGGGGTAGGAACAACAGAGCGCATTCAGGCTTGCACACCTCACTTGCTTCTTTGAAACCACCAACTCTTGCTTTTGTGTTTGAACCAATAATAAACTTTTTGAAATCACGATTATTTAAAGAATCAAAAGCAAGTATTTTATTTATTTTCTTACACGAATATTTGCCTAAGTAACAAGGAAATCTATTTATAAAATCAGTTTTGAAATTTTCTAGTTTAACAATGATGTATTTGTTGCGTTTATCTAGTATATAAAGTTTGTGATAAATATTATTTGACTTCGTTGTTCTAATAACAACGAATGAATAAACAGTTGCCGTACTGTGAGTAACTTATTTTCATGGATCAGCTTTTTAGTTGTTTAAACTGACTAACTTTTAGTAGTCAAATGCGTTCAAAACAACCGTATGACGTTCCCAATAAACTCGTTCCGCTTTGTTTCGTATTCGAAGCGACAGCAACGGAGAAAACATTTAATAAGAGGAATTGGATCCTGTCAGGGCTGATTACACGCTGCGTTTGTTAACCTTTTTGTTGAACGGGACGTGACGTGCGTGGTGGCGAGCGACTCGCTGCGGACGGACGCGGCGTCGCGCGTACGCGTCATTTGTAACCGGGCTTCATTGGACGGAAAATTGCGACAACTCGCGGATACGTGCGAGTGGCTGCGACACGCGTGCGTACGCCGTGCAATTGTCAACTCCAAATTGACAATGCCATCGGCGAACTTTGGCGGATTGTGATTATTTTATTCGTGTCATGTACACAGGCTATTATTGTACCTGGTGAAGAGGATATAGAAAAGCAGCCGCCCTAACTGGTGTCGACAAATCTGTATATACCCTTAGCTCTCCTCTAAATAAGCAAAATTGTAATAGTTATAAGATAAATGTATATTGTTACGAGTCACGGGACAAATTTTAGAATTTACTAGAACTATACAAACACGTATAACACAGGTCCAAATATAACTGGACGCAACCAGTACAAACGTTATGCACGATTCAATAATACGCGCAAAGTCCGTCACTATATAGTTCATCGAATGTCGACTGCCTCACCCCTCCGTTCGGGCATTCCTTTTATCCTGTACAAATACAATACATGTCGATACAATACTCGACCACATAACAATAATTTCCAAGAACCACACCTGGCTAATGCCTATCATAAAGAATTACAATTTTTCTAATTACAAATCTAAAACTTAAAGTAAACAAAAGAAGTCCAAATGCGGGAAGGTAATAAAATGTGTTCTACAGACGCAAGTGTGAACTTTTTCCTTTGTCGGCATTTAGACGTAACACTATTTATTAAGAAATAAGATTTTTTTATTTAAATTGCTAGAACATTTAGGGATACAGTGCAGTGCCAGTGACTTTTAATATGATAGAGACATCAATGCTTTAGAAAATTGGTGTCGAATGCCTCAAGACAGTATATGCTGTTGTAATAATTTTCTAGGTAACGTGAGCGGAGGGTACCGGCTTGTTTCTATGTGTGTATCTTGTATTTTAATATTTTTAAAATATTTTCTACGTTATAGCACAAAGCACAAATGATAATTGCTGAAGTTTTACTAGTAAAGTTCTTTTTAAACGGCCTCCAGTCACACAGTCTGCAATTCGAAATTTAACTGCCCCGTCAGCAATAAACTGCATTGAAAAATTCAATAAGAAAATTTGCATTTTATAGGCGGAGAGCACGAATGCTCTAACATTTACAGTTAAAGCAGTTTCTAACAATAGGTACCACAAAATTTGCACAGTTCAAAATAGTGTGGTAAACAATAGAGACCAGAAAAGTCTTGTTACGTTAACCATAGAGAGTTTTCGTTATAACTTGTCTCAAAGGAAGGGTTATGATTGGGTAAGATACATTATTTCGATTTTTTTTATTGCAGGAATTGAGAAGACAGGCAGACAGCCTACTAGATGGAAAGCAGCTACCAATTACCATCGCCTATAGACATTTGCAACACAAAAGGTGCCACAAATGCGCTGCTGCTCTCTTAAGGGAGACTGGAACCTGGCGGCATACTCTACACAAGGGGTTGTTTTCTCCGTCCCTGCACGGATTTTAGTTGTCCTAATATTGGAAAGAGTCGAAAATAGGGCGCTTCGTGTTTTATTGGCGACACATTATATATATTAATACGTGAAGCAAAAACTTTGTACCCCTTTATACGAAAATTGCGCGGACGGAGTTCAGTTCAATCTAAAAATTTAAATTAATTATGGACCTCTAGTTATGATAATTTCTCATAACCATCGTAGTTTCGTAACATACGTAGCGCTCTACGAAGCTACATTATGAGGAATTATCATAGGGTCCTGGGGTACCACGGATTAAAAATATATTTTTTGATTTGATATAACTTTTTAATTATTTCGATAAAAAATCAAATAATTTACTATGTACTATATAAAAAGAAATAAGGATGGAAGGTTCATCGCTGACATAGAAAGAAGAGTAAATTTGGGGAATAGTGTGAATGGAGCGATAGGTAAACTTCTAGGCGCTAAGAACCTCAGCCAGAAGGCCCAGCTTACCATACACAACGCGGTTCTGGTACCTACGCTCACGTATGGAAGCGAGAGTTGGGTATGGAATAGAGAGCATAAAAGTAGAGTAAACGCGCTCGAGATGCGAGCACTGCGCAAAATCTGCGGAGTGACGCTCGAGGACCGCGTTCGTAATACCGAAGTAAGAAAGAGAGTTGGTCTGAAAGAGAGTGTCGGGGTGAAGGTAAGGAAAGGAATGCTCCGGTGTTTCGGGCATGTGAAAAGAATGTATGATGAAAGAATGACTAAACAGATATACAATGCAAAAGTGGATGAATGCAGAAGTCGCGGAAGGCCACGACACACCTTCCATGATCAAATTGATCATGTACTAGCAGAAGGTGATGTTAGGAGCCTTAAGAACAGACGAGCGTGCATGACAAGAACTATGAATGTCAAAGAAGCAAGTGAGGTGTGTAAGAATGGGCCTGTGTGGCGCTCTGTTGTTCGTGCCTACCCCGCAAGGGACCTGGCGTGAAGTTATGTATGTATGTAAAAAGAAATAAATTCAAATACCTAATTGCATGCTTGAAGCTCGCAAAAGTCAGCGTCATTTTATGATCCTCGCGTCTCGCTAATAACAAAGACTTGTTTGAGTGCATGTACATTTGAACCCGAACCGAATTAACTGCGAAAATGACTTCAATCAAATAGCGAGTAATAAGAAACGAGTTCATTAAAATAAAACATTATTTTGTGTTGTGCCGCCCCGTTGGCGAAACGGCGAGATTTATTGCGACATTAGCCGCAGTTATGCGCCCATTAAAAAATTCCCATCTTATTTTGTCAGGGCCATATCTTACAATTGGCGAAACAGATCGACGGCCATTACTGCTGCCGTCGGCTGCAGGGCCGGATTCCGACACTATTTCAATCTATCAATAATTAAATTACATATAGGCAAAGATTTCTTCAAAGAAAATTGCAAGAGACTTTTTGTTGCCACCCCTGATCAGAAGACTGGCGCATATTTCGCCCAATGAATAAGTATCGGGGCGGTAATGCAGCCAACCTTCTGGGCACGCTCCCATCTCACAGTGATTTGTTACATAGTGTTTAATAAATTTTTTATACGTTACTTTTAGTTTGATATCATAGCTTGTATTGGATTATAGTTCGATGTATAATGAAAGAATGATTAAATAGATATACAATGCAAAATAGATGGATGCAGAAGTCGCAGAAGGCCACGACACACCTTCCATGATCAAATTGATCGTGTATTAGCAGAAGGTGATGTCAGGAGCCTTAAGAACAGACGAGCGTGCATGACAAGAGCTATGAATGTCAAAGAAGCAAGTGAGGTGTGTAAGAATAAGCCTCTATGGCGCGCTGTTGCTCGTGCCTACCCCGCAAGGGACCTGGCGTGAAGTTATGTATGTATAGTTCGATAATAATAAAAAAATAATAACAACGATACGAAAGATCTATGCTCTTCATCTATGTATCGTATTTGAAACAAAAGTATACGTAGATAGATACAGATGTTACTGTGCTAAATTATTGTCGGATCAGATAAAATATACATAAATCAAACAAAATATACAACGCTAACATTTTCTATCTGTTGAGTTAATTAAGTTTATATTCAGTGCGGCTCTGGCAACGGCCGGGCGAAGGAAGGGCAGCGGCCGGGGGGAGGAGGAGCAGATGGTCGATTTCGAGCAAAGAGCCAGAGAAGTCCCCTCACCTGAGCCCAACAAACTAAATAATGCCTGTTTATGCTATTTATTTACCTTTATATTTACTTACTACGAAGTTTAAATCAAGAATTCTGTCAAGTTCTTAAATAGATTATACATAATCTAAGACTGATCCACGGTCTTCTTCCTCTTTATCATCATGAGGAGGTTGGGGCCTTGAGGTATTACCTCTTTACCCCGGCTGCAACTCAGTGGGCAACATCCGACCGGTGACTGGGTTTGGAACTACTGGAATCATCACCGCATGGCGATGGCTTCGCAGCAGCTCTCCTTGGCCAACTTGCGGCGTTCGGTGGCCATCTCGGGCTTTTGGTGGCCTGTCGGCAGCTTTGTGGGTTTACCGACCTCACGCCATCGCCCTGAATAGGGGAGCGTATGAGGTCACGAGGAGTCGGCAGTCAGGTGCGTTTATGGTCTGGTGGCCGTGATGGTCATGTGATAAATTCCTCGAAAAATCTACTAAGCAATTGTGTAGTGTGGGTTGAAAAACTACTCGAACAATTGATAGTCATTACAAAACCAAATTTTTGTTTTAGCGGCACTTGACACTCACATCTAGTTTTTTTGTTCTTAACACTTTCATAGCAAACAATAATTGTTGTAAAAAGTTTCCCTCGTTAAATCTGTGCAAGCGTAAAGCGAACTTTCAACATCGTGGCCACGACCAAGTCACAGATCAAGTAGATACAGAAGGCTGGTTTATAACATGGATTACCGCCAATCCGGGATCAATTCAAAAGTCATTAAAAGAGCAAATCATAAACTATTTCAATACCTTTAGTTTTGTATTTAGATATTTCCAAGTATGGACATTTTCGCATTAAAAAAGCGTAAGAGAAATCTGTCCAGTGTTTTTTAAGAAATTTATATATGAATTAATAATCAGCAGACAAACACACATATCGTATATCCCCAAATTAAGCAAGTTACGCTTGTGTCATGGGAATATGCAATGGACGGGGGGTCCTAGTCTGGGGCCGATCCCAGACTTCCTTACTTCAAAAAGAAATACAAAAACCTTCTGTATCTCTTTATTTTGTGGCTATGTCCCGTCGAGGATGAAAAGGAAATGGCGGATACGAACACGTCATGACAGGATATAAGTTTTGTGATTAGAATCAAAATGTCAACACACGCGTCTTATGTCATGTCAACATGACTTTCAGGACGGAAGTGGCCCTAAACGAGCGAAGCTGTAGTTTAATGTCAGTTGTTTTTGACGTAGGCATTGTTAAGGGTCATTTACATGGAAAGGGTTTCTTGCATCCAAGATACGATTGTCAAATGCAAGAAACAAATAATACGATGTATAAGATGGTGCGCAGAACGTTTGCCGATTGTCTCAGTAGTACGAAGAACTAGGCGACCATGATGTATAAACTAAACATACGATATCGTACGTGGAAGGGCGATAATCGCCTGGTCATTGAATATTGGCGTCTCTGTGTAAATAAAATACAATATAACGAGCTTGAAAGGCAAGTCTTGCATTCAAATCGGTTTAAACTGATTAGTACGATACTCACATAATCTTGAACATATGTCATACGATATTTTCTTAAGTTTTCGCGACTTGTAATACATAATAAAGAGTCGAAGGCGAGCGATATGATTGTAAAATTGAGGCATTGGCACCAGATCAAAGTGACTCTAAAATGACATTTTCTGATATAATAATTTGGTATTTAAAACGTTTTTAAGTAAACCAAATTTAATGAAATTCCGTTCAAATTCAATAATTTAGTAAATACTTTAAATGTCTTTATTTGCACGATACTGGCTACGTTCCATTAGAGACTGCAACGCCCACGTTCACATGCCTGGTTCTAATATTTTATATAATATTAAAACGGGTGCGAGGAAGAATAAAAATTAAATTAAAATATCAATCAAGTTGGTTTGTGTTTCGTTGCATGCAGAAAGAACTCACAGTGTCTTGAGGTCTGGCAGTTGGTTTTTGCTGGGTTTAAGTCTTAATAGTTTTGATGATCGGATCCCAAACAGTTGGTACTTGCTAACCATTTTCTCTATTGAAAATTGCTTGTTTTTTGATTTGACATGTTAATCTGTCCAGTAACACGTGATGGTTTCTCGGCCATTTTGGGTCCAGTTCATTGCGCTCCATATTGGCATGGAATATTAAATTATCATATCTTCCGGATTAATCCGTCCGCAGACATTTTTAGCTCAATTGAAATGAATTCTGGCAAATAATTAATGATGAGCGATGACTCCGGCCATGTTCCGCCAGATTCGGGCTAATTGTTTTCGAGCGCTGAAGCGCTTTAATTAGCCCCATTGTCGGTGGACGGCTCTCTTATTTATCGCTTAACTTTCACCTCGCCGAGGCGCAGATAAGATTGTCCTCATGGCACTCGAATAAACACGACTTTACTGAAATGTACATTGTTGTTCGCGGATCTGATATCGTTAACATTGTACTTTCGCGTTATATTTACAACGTTGCCTGAATAAATCGCTTAAATAAAGCCCATAAAGACTGGTGCTAAAATTATACTTGTAACTGTAAATCTTTTACTACCTGAAGATTTGTTAGTTGTTGAATGAAAGAACGTTAAGCGGGGAGATCGACGGATAGAAAACAAGATTTTTTTCCAGACGGCTCACTTGATGGAAAGCGGTTACCATCGCCTATGGAAATTTACATCACCAAAGGTGCTATAAATGCGCTGCTACTTTCTTAAGGGAGACTGGAACCTGGTCTCTAACGCTGGAACACAACTGAAGGTTGCTATGGCGGTATACTCTAGAGCAGGGGTGGTAGCCATCCAGTCGGGCAAATACCCTACCACCTGGCACCTGTATTCTTGTTTGATGGAGGCTGTGGAACATGGACACATTTACAAACATTTCTTATGTTAGTAAAAATCCTTGTATTTTATTTGTGTGTATTTATTTGCGACAATAAAATTTTTTCTTTCAATGATGGATGGATTGTATGAAAGATGACAAAATGATTGGTAGTGTGGCAGAGTCAGAGGACCTATGACAGAATAGAGAAGTAAGTAAAGAAAAGACATCTTATGCACAGACAGAAAAGAGATTTGTTTCTTGTAAAATCGACAAAGACTAAAACATTCGTCGTTAATAACTATTTTCACTTTTGTTTTAATTAAAATATTTTTATGAATGATTATTTTATTTAAAAAAAATGGCCAAGTGCGTGTCGTATAGACGTTGAAGAGTTCTTTACAGGCAACAAACGTCCTGTTTTTGTTAAAAAGCGTAGAAAGTGAAAGTAGTACACTGAGTATATTTATTACTTAATATATGTAGAATTCGAGAATATGGAAATTAATACATATTGTGGTATATGTAATAATTTATAGAATCAGGTAAAAGGCAAGAAATGTAGCCACCAACATTTTTTTCCAGGAGTACATTTTGAATAAAACTTTTGAATTTGAATAGAAAAGACATACGGGTATGATAAGTAAAGGTCAGGTTTTACAAAAAAAAATAAACAGAACCCTAAAAACCACGTTTCCTTAAATTAGTTGAAATGTGTTTATTTCACTGAAGAATTCAGAGAAAACAATTTAATATCGGCCGTCGCGTGATGAGAATCAGGGGAATCCATTTTGAGTGAAAAGCCTTTTGATAAAGTGACCCCGGGATGTTAGGAGTTATGTTTTGAAACGGTTTTTATTGCAACCCACGTCAGACCCGCCTCCAAGCAAATTTTGTGTACTCTCAATAATGTCTCTCGTGCCTTCGGCGCCGGGGTCCGTTCTGTAACTACGATCTTTCTGGGCGAACTACGCGAGTTTTATTTTTTGAAAAAAATCTTATTATATACTTATAAGTTATTTATTCATTATTGTATGTTAGTAGAAAATTTTAATAGACTTTTAATTTATGTAACTTGTATTATAATACTAACATACTTATATCATAAAAAACTATATTTATTTAATTTTAATTATGGTATTTTCTTTGTTTTCACGTTAATACTATACTCTTAGATAATATATATTAATACGTGAAGCAAGAACTTTGTACCCCTTGTTACGAAAATAGCGCGGACGGAGGAGTATGAATTTTCTCACATTTATAATTTACATAGAGAAGAAGACACTAATGCTAATATTTTTTTAAAATATGCATAAAAGATACATTAAATGAATAAAAAAACATTACACACTACCATATATTTGACACACGCGCATATATACTCTTTTGTTTATTGTTAAAGTTAAATAAGCAGTGCAACCTTGGCGAAATCTGTGAACCAATTATGGGAAAAAACATCATATCTGATGGTGTGCAGTCTAATCAGTCTAAATTGTCAAACAGTAGTTTGACAATTTATTAAATTTTTAATAATTTTTGTAAGTATACAAAAATGTAAAAATATAAACTTTTTAAAAATTAAACTAAAAAACCTTTTACTAAAATAATTAGAAAATAGTAAACCGCAACATTTGACGAAGACTGAAAAAAATCATACATGTAATAACATGTATATATATAGGTATATAAAATATGTGTATACAATTTTCTGCCGATCAGTGAAAAAGTCACAATTTGTCTTTTTTAAAAATCATTCCCAGAAAAAATCCTGTTTAACCCCAAGAATAAAGAGAAGTGCAGATTTTAGGTCTACGAATTTGCTGTCGATCAGCGAAAACCGCATCGAAATCGGCCCCGTAGTTTTTATGTGGATCCCGAACAAACAGACCAGAAATCCAAAACAAAAAATGCATCGTGCTCTCCCTCGTTTATATAGTGTTCCAGGTGGTTTTATTTAATAGCTTTAATTTACAGACATTGTATTTTTAGAATTTTATAATATGCAACCCTTGGAACAGGTTACATATTTAAGCCGTTTGGGGGGAGACTTTGAGCCCATGGGGTCAAGTGCCCACCAATGATTTCAAAATATTAAAAAGTCTGGTCGATACAACAGGAGACCGGAAGGCTGGAGCTGACCTCGCTCAAAGGATTAGCCTCTGTACCCAGCGAGGTAATGCTACCAGTCTTCCAGGTACGATGTCCAGCTCCAGTGGTCTGGTGGGGCTGGGCTTTTTTACTATAGTATATATATTTTCAAGTTAGGTTTATTTATAAGATAGTTTAGTTTTTAGTTTATCATAATAATTTAGAAAAAATGTTGAATATAATCCACTAACAAAAGTTCCGTTTTATAATATTACAGATATTGCTTAGGAAATATTTCAGGGTTGAGATTTGCTAGCTCGATCTGTACTTCTGTCTACACAGAGTACATGTTGTGAAGATTACATGAATACGATCGAAGCTATTCAGCATTTGGTCGCGACGCCATCAAACTTCTGTCGGGAGGTGTTCATGTAATATTCAGGTGAATTTGACGCCGCCGTCTCACACGGAATAATGCAAGACGAGGCCCACGCGTTGGGGCTTGCATCTCATTATGGGCGCGACCTTCACTTAAGGTTCGCCTTGTCATCTGTATGTCACACTAGAATGCGAATATGATAAATTATACCTGTTCAAAGTGACCGAGGATCTTCTTAAGCGTGCTTTAGTAATTTGGTAAATTTGGTACTCCGAATTGTCATTTGTAAATCTGTGACGAAATACATCTGTAGAGAGATCGAATATGTATAGTATACAATGGAGTAAAAAATGAGAAGGAAGGAACGGAGAAAGAATAAATTTTCCTTCGTTGAGGCGGACTGTCGTCAGTAGCGACCAAACAACCCACAGCCAGGTGATAGGTCATTTGCCCGCCTGGATGGTTACCACTCCTGGTCAATGCTGCCGTAACCGCCTTGAGTTTTGTTCTGGCATTAATGGCCAGGTTCCAGTCTCCCTTTAGAGAGCGACAGAAAATTGGTACCACCTTTGGTGTTACAAATGTCCATAGGCGATGGTAACCGTTTTCTATCAGGTGGACCTAAAAGACAGGATAAATAAAAAATCAAGAGGATTCAATAACTGTTTTTCTTTTTATGAGCTCACAGGATAACTGAAATGTATGACGGTGGATACAAGTATAGTGCGTTACAATATTAAGCGCCTGTAGAAAATATAGTACTGGCACAATGAAAGAATAATTGTCTTTCAAAATAAACAGGTTCCCATTAACATTTCATAGAAATTTTATCTGTCCATTAGCGGACAGATAAAAATTATCTATATATGAATACGTGAAACTAAATACAGCAAAAACTTTGTTCCCCTTTTTATGAAAATTGCGCGGATGGAGGAGTATGAAGTTTCGCACACTTATAGGTTATATAGACAAGGAGTGCAGAACGCTAATAATTTTTAAAATTTATGGATAATAAATCAATTAAAAAAAACATTACACACATACATTGCCATGTATTTCATACACACACATGCAAATATACTCTTTTGTGTATCATAGAAGTATAGTCTTTGACAACAGTACCTTAATAATGTTGAAACTTATAATTATTATGGGCGAATTTCGACCACGGGCGACCACTAGTATAAATAAAACGTACGGATATGATGATTTTGTGACGTTTCTATTTTCGCAAGACTGGCTGCGAAACCTTACAAAAACTAGCTACAATGAGATCGACGGAGACACACGGCTTATAATTCATGAGGCGAGAGCAAAGATAATAAATATCTGATTTATGTAAATGTATCCGGCGTCAAAGAGAGATTCACAGACGACGCCCATGCATTCAGATTTATTGAAAGTTTTCAAATAAAGGGCTTCACCCTATGCTCTCAGTCGCTATATGCAATTTCGCTTACAACACACGAAGGCGTTCGAGATTGGGGATATCAAGTTCAATTTTGGTGAGCTTGTAAGGTTTGGTAGCGAAGTTATAATATGGTCCTGTCTATTAGTTAATATTATAATAGAGAAAGTGTGTGAGGACGGATGTTTCTTACTTTTTCACGTAAGAACTGCTCATCAGATTTTGATAAAACTTTACAGTAATATAGCTGATACATCAATATAATATCATAAATATGAAGATAGAATGTTTAGAATTCATTGATTTCGGCCAAAAATGTAAAGAACGGCGGAGAAAATGTTTTTGTTAAACATTTTGTTTGTTTATCGGTTAGATCAGGTTTCACATAAAAACTAGTGGGGCTAGAGATGCAATTTTCCCTGAAACAGCAACGTGGTTTAATAACTTCTTCCTGCACCGTGTTCTACATCTATTAAACATATTATAGTGAACTGTTCGTATTTGCATAATAAGTCTTTATAGTAAAAATAGCTATTTAGGATTTGTAACAACATTTTCGTAAATTTAATATAAAATTCTCGTTTCACAGGTTTCGTTGCCATACTCCTCTGAAACGGCTTGACCGATTTTGATGAAATTTTTTGTGCTTATCCGGTATCTATGAGAATCGGCCAACATCTATTTTTCATCCCCCTAAATGTTAGGGGTAGTCCACCCCTAAATTTTTATTTTTATTTTTACCGGGCAGGACGACGTCTGCCGGGACAGCTAGTATATTTATAAAAATCTATTGACTAGCTGGAAATATACTTTGGTCTCAAATATGACCAAAAACAACTTTCATCTTAGCTACCTATCCAACATGGAGGAAGTCACGAGAGAATAGAAGAATATAAACAATAGGGTACTTACATTTAACCCTAAAGTGCAGCTCGTTGGAGACGGTCTCCCCCTCGGCGTTGAGGGCGGAGCAGGCGTACCTGCCGCTGCTGTGCCTCGTCACCTTCTGCAGCACCAGGCTCTGGTTGCTGTGGAAGACCCTCGCCGTCGCGTTGTGCGCCAGGGGTCGGTCCTGGCGAAACAATTTGTGCTTATTAAAATTATATAGTCTTGTCGGTTCAAGGTAGCGTGGTGGTTATTTCTTATCATTTCCAAAGACAAGTGGAGAAGTTAAGAGACACCACCAATAATAATATAGAACACAGTGATAAGCAATATCAAAATATAAATAATAAATTAATCTTTTTACAATTGTTGTGGTACACATTTTTATGAAGTTATAGTTATTTAGGCGCGTTAGGAAAAAATGATGAGAGGAAATTTTTACGATGCGCGCGCACACCGTCACACGAAAAACCTACACCATGAAGTTATCTATAGTCAACATTTTAGTTTTGAAGTTATACTTTTATGATGCACGCGCTCACTATCACGAAAAACCGACACCCTGAAGTTAGCTATATTCAACATTTTAGTTTTTCTACAAACGTAGAATAAGGCAAAGATAAATTTTTTGAAAAGATTTTTATCTTGATACGCCAAAGAATTATAACTTATAACGCGTGTACTTAAGTACACACACGCACAATTTTTTTCTTCTTTTTTATTTACTTCCGTATTTGTATATGAATGCCACTTGAATGCCCCTAGCGGAAGATCAGCGCTGGTTAAGTTAACCAGCAACATGTTGAGCTAGGACCAACTTAAGCTACATTTGCTTGTTTTTTTTATTTACTGCATTGTACATTGTACATTTATTTATTTATGCTTGTGTAATGTATTCTCATTTGTGTTGTAGTTCGAAATAAATCTTTCTTTCTTTCTTCTTCTTTTTCAACATAATCCTGTTGCTTGTTATATTATAATAATCGGCAGACAAATACACATATTGTATAGCCCTTAATTAAGCCAGTTACGCTTGTATTATGGGCAAGATATAAGGGAGTGACTACTCTGGGGCCGATTCATCAGTGTTTGCTACTAACGCAAATCTTCATTTCATAAAACCTCATTACATCAAAACATTATATTATTAAAAATCACTCATGTCACTCGCCTTACATACGTCTAAACATCAACAAATATTAATTGCTATTAAAACTAAAACTACATATAAAACTTGTAAAACCACAAATATATATATAAATTCGAAGCAGATTTTTCAATTTAATATATCATCAAAACAATCAGTAAATAACGGAAAATTCATTTCCGAAATTTACAGTGCCATCGAAATAATTCTAAATCCATTAATTGTTCATCTTTAAATGTTATGATACTGCTCCACCTTGGATATTTTTATTAGTGTTAATAACGTTAACTATATTTACATCCATTCATTCCATTTGTGCATACATATATTATACTACTATTCGAGGGCGTATATCGCTATAAACAAAGCGCACTTGCCCACAATAGGTACCACCACTAATATAATCCCTGGTAACAGATGGAGTGCCCCATCTATCTGTTATTAAATACATTATTCGTTTAACTATGATGTCTAATTGTACTAACTATGTCAAACAACTAGTTTCTCGTCAAACGAGCATTACAGCCGTATGGCGTAGAGATTAATATCAAGAGGTTTTAAAATATTTTCAACAGATATAATCATTGAGTATATGCGCCTTCATGTGGTCAGAAAAGCCGCAACGACAGTCAAAATTAAATATGTATTGAACTTTGGCCATTGACTGATCACTAGTGATTAATAATAAATTGGTAAACAAACGCACTATACACTATAATTTAGATTTAAGCATGTGTTTTGTATAATGAGACAACGGACAACAATGAGGTGATCCTAGACATTTAGACTAATGGCCTTACTTACAATCATTTGTTAAATTTTAAGAAACTGCTCAGCAACTGATTAACGAAAATCTTACCCATAAACTTCTCTTAAGGATAAGAGGTGGTGGTAAAGTAACTCATAAATAACTGTCAAAAATAATCAACATCTAGAGGTAGTTTTAGTGATTGCTAAAAGGCAAGATGACAAGTTTTACTTGAAACGGCCATTGATTAGGGGCTTAAGAGTATCTTATTTAAGAGATGGCTAATCCTTTCTTAACGAGATTATTATAAGTAAAGCCCTAAATGTGTAAACGTAAATGACAAGATATTTACAGGATTTACCATGCTAAGAAACTAACCTGGGACCTATGCTTCTGCTGAACTACTAAAGCACAGAGGTCGTCAAATGACTAAATGAGTATACATGACATACGGATGTTGTTAAGGCCAAAGCCTTGTACCACGTAAGAAAAAAAACTTAAATTGTCATTGACAAGTGACATTTAGTGATTAATAGTTTTTTCTTCGCCCGCGCTTCATATGTTTCACATCCGTTGATCCACTGATCAGGTGTGTGTTTAATTATTCAGAAAGAAGCAAGACCACGGGCCGGCCCAAAGCAGATCGCATCATCGACAACAAGTAAGTCAGAGAAAACGCTCTTGTAAAAAGAAAACCGGCACCCATACACTCCACCCCGTTTTTAAACCAGACTGATGATTTTTTTTATTGACGAAAAATCATTTAGTCTAGTAAAAGAATTGTAATTGAGTTGATCTGAATATGTAAGTAATTTTATTCTCAGAAATAGTAGTGCCAGCGAACTTCGTTCGCGTTGTCATTACGACGAGCACAAAAAGCGCCTCCTTTTTTCTTATATTGAAAGCGCTTAAAAGCATGCTAAGTATTGACCCGGACATCGACTAACTCTGAATCCAGGTCGATGTTTTTCATATAAAGCTTTCATCAGGCAGAAAAGCAAAAAATCCAAAAGTTGAATTTTCCAAATTTGTCGCTACTTTTTCTTTTTATGTAGATTGTGCCAACTCAACAACCCTAACAGATTTAATATATTACAGATAGATAGATAATTGTGCACATAATCCACTTCGAGAACGTTGAAAAGGTTAGGCCGTAATCAACGCAACGAGCGATTGTTATTGTCAGTTGTTCTTTGTTCAGAGTATATTGAATTAAGGCTCATGTTGCTGCGAAAGGTCGAAGGTGAAGTACAAACGAAACAACTCATCCTTTGTATTTACTTAATAATATTATGATAAGCCTTCACAACATGAGAGGTAACGTAACGTGGTTTTTGCGTAATTATTCTATGGTTATTTTAAATTCAGAAAATAATATCACTAAATCACCTCCTAATTATTGACCTCCAACCAAAAAATATCTACATTTAAAAAAAAAGTGAGATAGATTTTTTTTAATACTACTGTATTCTACTGAAGAATTGACTTCCTCTGTGGTTCAGCGGACTGTCTTAGCAGGTTGAACTCGCTGAAACGAAGATGCTCCGGGTTCGATTCTTGACATGGTAAATTTCAGAAACGAACTTTCTGTTATTTACTACGGTCTGGGTGTCTGAGTTCGGCCTCAGAGTGCTCCGTTGTATATTACGCGTAACACAAAAGTACTTGCTTAGCTTGAGAATAAACAATGTCCGTGTTTGTCTGCCGGTTTATTTATTTATTCCTAATAAAATAAGAAGGCATCTGCAAAACGACCGCGTCTATAGAATCCTCGCTGTCGCTCGAACGTTCAGCACTGAAAAATTCACAAGGACGTGGTCATTGCTACAAGCCTTAAGGAACAACTAGAGCTCTGCTTATGGCCGTCAGCAACGGGTCTAGATCCCTGGATTTATTAGAAAACCATTCATCTATAATCATCGACAGACAAACACACTATTGTGAGGCCGTATTAAGTTTTTGGCCGGATCTGAAAGGAGATGTCGTGCTGTGCACTTTTATTTTCTAAAAATTTGTAAACTTACTTTTTAGATTAGATTTTTGAATTTTTTTAGGCACAATGCACGATTCATTTTCGCAATGAAAAAAATCTGTATCTATAAAACGAATATTCTTGTTAGTAACGAGTCTGGGGGGATACAATTACTTGAATATATTTAGACAAAAGGGCCGCCATTACCGCGTCCTTATAAAAGAGGGCCTCGCCGGACAAAGGTGCTCATTGCCAACGCAGACAATGAGCTCTTTGGTCCTAGGACAAAGGGTTTTTTTTATAATTGCCATCGGTGCATTTAGAGTTAACGTTGCAGCCTGGGGATTAATTACGGTACTGAATCAATTCTTAGCTAAATTAGATCTCTTATTATTAATGATTAGTATATGCCAGCGAAACTGCGTCTGCGTTGCCATAAAGTCGACATATTTATGGTGTTGCACCAAGCAGCCCTCATTTATACATGGTCATATTGTTAAAATTTGGGCCACCTGCATATCTCTAAACAAAGCACATTTATTATCCGTCGGTGTTTGACTTAATATCATTGAAGCGCTTTTATTACCGTCTTCTTTTGTTTACTTTTTATTTAAAATTGTGATTAGAAAAACAGCCCATTGTGTATTGTAATCTTTATGGTAATCATTAGCCAGGTGTGTTTCTTAGAAATTCAGTCTACAGATATATTGTATTTGTACAGTATAAAACAATGCCCCAACGGAGGGGTGAGGCAGTCAAGCGATAACCACTAGCGGAGTAAGACGTGTGTACTACATTCGGTAATCTATTTAGTGACGGACTGTGCGCGTATTATTATGTTTGTACCTGTGTTATACGTGTTTGTATTGTTCTAATAAATTCTATAGTAATTCCAATGACATTTTAATTCGAGTCCTGCAACTCGTAACAATATCATATCATTCTCCATAGCAACAAACTGAAGGCGAGCCTGCTGCGAGTATGGTCCTGTGAACCGCTGACTCAGCTGCACGGGCCACTTGCATCGTCAATAGCAAGCTAAGCAATATATAAGGGCGCCCGCAGGCAGGAGGAGACTATGGTGGGCATCATCAGATTCATCCCCCTCTCATGGCAACAGCCCAGCCGAGGTAAAACTCCCTAGGGAGCTCCCTCGAGCAAGTTGCCCCCGCCCCTAAAACCCCGGTAAAGTAGTGAGGTCTTCGGACCAAAAACATAAAGTCAAGTCAAATAAAAAAAAGGAGGAGACGCAGCAAGATCACCATCGAGGCCACACGCTACTCAGTATTCGCGATATCCAGAGGCGGCACTGTGCCCATTGAGGTTCTAAAATCAAACTCCTTCTCTATTTTAAACTGTATCCCTTGGATAACGTTACAATCAGTGAATAATAAAATATTGTAAACATTAGTAATAAATGCTTTTCAGTTAATCCACGTATATGATTGAACATGGTACTGTTGAATAAGAACAACAATCATACATGATAGCATTTACATCTAGGTAGGCAAGGCAATTTGTATTTTTGATTGAGCGTTTCTTAGCAATGAACTCGATTCGGATGTATAATATTTATAGGCTGTTATTCTCGTGGGACATCGAAATATGGTGCCTTATTTAATATTTATTGCGACCAAGACGAATGTGTTTTTCTAATAGAATCGTAGAACATAAATCATCATCAATACAACATAGGCGACGGTAACCACTTTTCATCATGTGGGCCGTCTGTCTGTTTGCCTGCTTGAAGTAATAAAAAAATACTCATTTTAATACTTTTATCTGCCAGCCTGTCTGAAAGCATATCTTGAATACACTTTGAAACGCCTCACAGTCTTTCAAAGTTTTGAAACAAATATCTGTACATAATAAGTAATAATATTTTAATTAATGACATTAAAGAAATTGACAAAGAGATAGGAATAATTAAAAAAAAACAGACATCTATGTAATTAATACAGGTAATAAATATTATTAATTAATAAATAAATGTAATAAATACGACTCAATGGGATAAAAGTAAAGATTTAATAAAATAAATAACAAACCAATTAAATAATGACGATTAGGATACTGCCTACTTTCACACCAGTGAAACTGGTAAAATGTACTGAACCATGTATTTCTAAGAATGACATCTGTATACAACTACATTTATGCAAGAATAAATATTTCATTTCATTCCATTTCAAAGAAGAATAATAGTTTTTTTGCATTGCATTTGGACAATTATATAACCTCAGTTTTTATAGAAATCAGATTCCTTCGAGTGGTTTTTAGTATTTTGTACGAATTCTGATTTGGTCGTGGAGACCTACTTGAAAATTCGGCGATATATCGTGTTATGAATAAACGGTTAGCTATTTCCTTTCCTTTGAACCAGCTTTAGTAATAACGAACTTTTATCAAAGTTTTTTTTCGTTAAAAGATAATCTTAGAATACCAGCACAAGCGGGGAATCTGTATTATATTTACTTTTATTATGAAATTCTAAACGTTCCGTGTCTATGTCATTGAAGCTATTTAAAAAAACCAAGTGCAATATACTATATAAACGACTGTTTGCGCGGGATTAATGTAAAAACTACTAGGCCGATTTTGATGCGGTTTTCGTTTATTGACAGAAAATTCTTAGACTTAAAATGTGGGCTATTTTTTATCTTGAGAATTCCGCGGGCATTTTTCTAGGAATTATGTAAATGTAAATTAAAGAAAAAATAATTCAATTTTTTTTTTTTCACTCAACTATAGCAAATTTTATATAATATTATATGTGTGATATTTTTATCTCCGGAGCGGTTCGTAGTAGTTCGGGTGCATGAAAATGAGCTTATTCCTACACAGGTTTCACTAAAACAATAGATGGGGTACTTTATGTCCCGGGAAACCCACAGGATTTTCAAGTCAAGCGTGGACGAAGTCACGGATATCCTAGTTCTTTATAAGACCGTCAAAGATGATTCGTTCCTCCGGGCGCCGAATGACCACTGTTAGTTATTGAACTCACCTCGACCTCATAATTCGAAAGTTTAAAAGCACTTTGATGCTTAATAACTTGCGCCAATGAGCACATGTCAAAACATGTTTTACGGATTTAAAGGATTAATAATCCTGTAGAGCTGAATGTAGACGGGCATGCTTCCCCTGTAATTAGTTACGAAATAAAAAGAGCGGGGAGCGATTTGTCGTCTGCCACGAGTGTAGAATACGAAAATACGGCACCAAATTTAATTTCTCGTAATGAAGTCGCCGAAGCCGGCGCAAACAAAAACTGTTTACCCCCGATGACTCTGTTGTTCGCCGAAACAAAACGGGCCAAATTAAAAAGACGCCTCGAAAGCTGCGTGAAATTAGTCTTGAGTAGGGACGTCACGGGTAACAGCTCGAGACTCATTTCAAACCTTCAAATCCAACAAAAATATTAATAGTCCTAAGTGACTATGTAGACAGCACTGCGCTGCTATTCTGCGAATTTATAATGCATTTGCGTCTGATCGACAGCATAAAGTGTACACACGGGACAAGCAAGCTTAGTCCGGACTCCGTGAGACCTCCGAAGAAATGCCTACCCCCGTGCTTGGATGAACCGGTTGAAACGGCGTCGATGTCGCAAAAAACTTGAGCTCCAGAGGTAGAAGTGTTAATGGATCAAGTTAGTAGTAACTTAGGTAAAACTGCAGCATGCCCCGTAAACATGGTAATTGACCAGTTACCCAATTCCCATTTTAGTAATGTTCTGCGATTAATATGACGATATGGGCAATGATAATAATATACTTTTATCACGAACCTGCAAAAAACCTGAAGCTCAGAGTCTATGGTTAGAAGAAGAATAACCAGGTAAAACTGCGAAAGAGCTCTAGTAATTAAAAAAGAAAAAGTTTTATTTAGGACTACTATAAAACTCACTTAAAGTATTAAAATGAAAATAATAAATAAATGTAGTCCAAATTGGCCTTAGCTCAGCAAAAACTGCCGGTTAGTATAACCAGCGCTGATCTTCCGCTAGGGCCATTCGTGACATACACGAAAACAGGCAAACAAAATAAACATACGAAGTGAACAAACAGTAAAAAATAAATAAGTGAAAAAAAACCATAATAACGTTAACTAAATATTAAAACTAAAAAAACACGCTTTCATAAAAAATCCGACTAAAAAACAGAAAATAAATTTTAATAAATTTGGTTTCTGATGAATGGGGTCTTAAAAAAAGCGTGGGGTGTATTCAAAGCGCTTTTTCTTCTTCTTTAATATCTTAAATAGAAATTTATGAAAGCGTGTTTTATTTAGTTTTTTTTAACTATTATTTATTTTTCATTTTTTTGTTGAATTTTTTAAAAATATTTTTAAATAGAAGCTTTTGAGATCCTGCATATCATGTAGCAGCAGAGTGCTAGCCAAGACAAGTAAAACGAGCCCAAACACGACGGGTCTATCTTGTTTAGTACAGGAGTTCCTATGGCCACCTTCCGACTCCATCATCAGATCAGCTCCATGGTACTATATTATTGCATTGTCATCGACCTTTGACAGTTGTGCAAAGTTTGAATTAAATCTGATCGTTCAAAGTAGGACAAAATCGAGCTCAAAGGGGTCGGTTACAAACATACATACATACATACAGGTGAAGCTAATAAAAGCGTGCTAAAAAAGATTAAAACTTATTAATTACATTAATTGACATTGCTACCTAATATCTATAAAATTTAAAAAAGTACGATATCAAATAACTAAAATAAACAATACAGCATTTAACACACGACATAAGAAACATAGTCGGGGTGTATCAGGCACAACCTCCAAACGCGCACCATCATATAGCACTGGTATCATGGATAAGATCGGCCTAATTATATTTATTATATTTGACAGTCAGTTGTTTGACCTTGAAGCCCGATAGAGGCCTGATTTTCGAGACTCACAACATTTGTTGAATTTTCGAGACTACATAAAGTCTCGAAATGTTAACTTTCACTTAAGTAGACTAACAAGAAAAGGCTTTGCGTAGAAATTAAAAATATACAATTTCTCCTTTGACGACAAGCAAATGTTTGTCCGTGGATTAATAGCGGACGACAACATTTGGAATGAAAACAAATTCGAATTTTTATTAATGTTCGTAGACAAACAACATGAACACTATATCTACTAATATGCAGGAGGAGAAAGCGGTAGCGGGTAGTTGGGGTTCAAAAAACAAACACATTGTCTACATAATAAAACTTCGTTTTACAGTTTTAAGCGCGGTAGATTATTTGATTTTTATTATTCCGACGTTTCGGCCACTTTTCAGTAGCCGTGATCACGGAAGACAAAGATGTAAGTAATGTTAAAGTTTTATTAAACCTACCGTCAACTTGTTTGTTTTAATTATTTAGTTTAGAACGTGATTCTTCTCTGCATGCCTCTTTTTTTTTTTTTTTTTATTGCAGGAGATCAGCAGACAGGCAGACGGCCCACTTGATGGACAGCGGTTACCATCGCCTATGGACATTTGCAACACCAAGGGTGCTACGAATGCGCTGCTGCTCTCTTTAGGGAGCCTGGAACCTGGTCACTAATGCCGGAACACAACACAAGGTTGTTATGGCGACATACTCTAGACCAGGGGTGGTAGCCATCCAGTCGGACAAATGCCCTACCACCTGGCTGTGGGTTGTTTTGTCGCCTCTTACGACAGGCCGCCGGGCCGCAGGAAATTGTATTCTTTCTCCGTTCCTGCACGGATATTGTCTTCATGCACAACTAACAACGCTCTATGCCGACGCCAAGATGTCTCACTCATAATACCGTCGCCGATATTGCGTGGACCACCTTCTGCTACTGCAGTGCTCACCTCCGATATTACCGCGCGTAGCTCGCTTCTGGATCTCCTCTTAAACTTTACTAAACTCCTCCTTCACTGAACTGCTCAATAAACTCGTCACTGTTTTCAACTTAACTCTTTTTCCATCTCTCTCCTATCGCACTTGTCGCTTCGTTGTCTTCCACTGAACTCCCCGTAAGCGCGCCTTACGTTGCTTATATACCCGGAAGAATCTTCTGGAACCCATAATTTCGATCTTTTACTTAGTGTCTATCTCTTTCTAAACATCTATCTATCTCTGTCTTTTGCTTCCTGAAGCCTCTATTCTAGAATTTCGAACTTTATTTCGTTATTCTTTTGTTTGTCACTTATCCCTTTCTAAAATGTATCTGTCCTTGTTTTATTCTTTCAGAATCTTCTACATTTATACATACGTACTAAAGGTTTCGCCTCCACGTTCCTTCTACGTACGGCTGAGTTATGGAATGCACTACCAGAGTCCGTGCTCTCCGAAAAGTACAATCCGGGTATCTTCCAGTCTCGTGTGAATGAGTACTATCTAGGTAAGTGTGCTCCATCTTCAACCGCATCATCCTCCGGCATTGGACGTGATCGTGGTCAAACACAAAGATATTTAATTGAAAAAAATCATTTTTCTGAAACTTCCTTCTTAATCAACTAGATCGTTAGTACCACTCGCCACAATATAATAGTTTATTAACCATAATAAATAGAGTAGAAAATTCTAGAAATAAAACGCTTGAAAGAGTAATTACCAATTAGATAATAGATCTCGCTGGCCTCTCGGCTTCGCGGCGCCTGTCTCGGCTCGGTTACGTCTTCGTCCGAATCCGCCGCGTGAATACATCTTAATAAGCCGCAATATAAACGGGTGGTTATTTTTCTCGCGGGTGTTTTTTGCGTAAACAAGTGGTTCGCCGGCCATCAATCTTGCTGGGACAACAACAGGTGAGCGGGACGTTTCATTACCGCTACGCGGTGCTACGGTGGCCCCACAGTATCTGCACTTCAGTGGCTCAGATCAGGAGGAGATTATGTCACTATAAAAATATTACTACCTAGATTTGAATGATTTTTTTAACTTTGCGAGAGTGTAAATAAACACACAAATAACAGACACAACGCATACTCAAAGCAGGAACGAATTACTATGATGTGGTAATGAACTCCGATACACCACGAACACATACAAATAGTCATCATGCAGATATTAAACTGTAATTCAAAAATTTATACTGAAAATACTAACCAGTTAAAACCGTAAAAACTTTTTTTAATGTTAAAAACTCAACGAGAGCTCACAATGTGCGCAACTCGAATAACAATAGAGGAATTATTGGTGTAAAGGCAAGTAAGAATCAGACTGCATACGAAATAGTTAAATGAAATTAATTTGTTTCGTTCGGGTACTGTTTTCAAAAGTTATAACCTGAGTTTCAAGTGGTTAAAACAACATTTCACGGTTTTAAACGCAGCATTTTTTTTTCAACATTTCATTTTCGATGAAGTAAAAATCATATATATAAAATGCGCGCTTAAAACCGTCAAAACGTAATTTTAATTATGTGTACTAGACGAAAAAGCTTAGGAGGAACATACTGAGCATCATACTTAAATATAAAAAGAATAATCACTAAAACATAATTTTACAAAATTGTAAGCATATGAGTTTCTCCACTGGTCTAAGAATATACTGTGACCGTATTCGCACCACACACGGCTGCCCGCATCGTGCATAACAAACGTTATTAGTTAGCATTTTATAAGAGTCACGCCTGTTTATTTGTTCGCAACGTTGCCTCCAAAATAACAATATTTCATGTGACGTATTTTCTTTTCTTAAGTTTCCTCGATTAGTACGCATAATAAAAGTACGTTTTAACGGTTTTAAGGGTTTTTCCGTGCTCATGGCCACTAAAGAGTGATCGAAACATCGGAATAATAAGTCGTCTCAAAAAACTTATAAGGACAAAGTCCGTCCCCATGTGGAGTACTCTGCTCCCATCTCTGGGTTGGGGCACCTCAGTACCAGCTGCTCCCACTTGACTCCTTGCAGTGCCGAGCGGTCCGGATTGTCGATGATCCTGCTTACAGACGGCTTAGAACCTTTAAGTCCCAGAAGAGACGTAGGCGCTCTAAGTGCGTTCTACCGTCTGTACAATGGGGAGTGTTCTGAGGAACTACTTGGTTTGGTGCCTACGTCGCCCTTTTTACCACCGCACTGCTCGCCGGAGATCACCTACATTTCCTTGACACTTGGAAGTTATCTACTGTATGTGGCTCTCGCTCCTTCATGCTATACGTGAATAAGCTGTGGAATGAGGAAGCTCATTCCACAGTTTTTCTGCAGTTTTCCCAGAGCGCTACAATATGGGGCTCCGCAAACAGGGCGTAAATAGATAAGTCTCAACGAGTCTCAGCCACTTGCCATCAAGTAGATACGTTTGCACGTTTGCCTATAAGCAAACATTAAAGAAAATCCTACAAAGCATAAAAAATTATATAAATATAACAAAATTTTAATAAATGCATACGAAAGTATCTTGCGTAGCTCATCGCAAATATACTATGTATTTTACGCTGATGCGATACTCTAATCATTGTAGGTATAAAAGTCAAACACCATTTGTGGTGGAAACTTATAATAAATCACTTTAAAATGAAAATACGTGTGCACTTCGCTATAATCAAAGAGAAAAAAAAACAACGACAGAGCGACAGTTGCAAGTTTAAAATTAATACAAATATCTTATGTTGGCGTTGCCAACAAAGTATACACCGTAAATTGAATTTAAAAATCATCAATTTATAAAAAATATGTGTTCCTGCTAATCCCTGAAACGGTTAGACCGATTTTGACGGGACTTTCACTGGCCTGAGCCGAGTTAAAATTAAGGTTCCGCAAAAAAAGAAATGCAGACGGATGAAGTTTCTGGTAGCAGCGGCAGGTAGTTTAATAAGAACGGTTTTACAACTTCTATCTAGGTAACAAAATAGCCAAATTTGATGGGAAACAGTTTAAGCTAAGAGCAGAAGGATATTTGCAAAAAAAACATCTCAAGTGTGTTTTCCTGCTTGTCTGTCGGTGGAATCCGAAGCTTTGACGGCGAAGTCCCTTTGTAGAGTCCATTTACAAAAGTCAAGACCCTTACATGTAATGGACATGTAAGGTACTTGATAGATTTCCTTTGATTTCCACATTTTAACTTTGGACTGACATTGATGCTTGTCGGTACGGTAGGGTATGGTTCTTGGGGTTCCGTAATTATTTTAAAAAACGGATCTCTTATGACTTGACGAGTCTGATCATCAACCTATCTGTATTTAAAGACAAAATTAAGTAGAAATATGTATATGAATTTTTCTTAAGAGTTAAATTTTTGAATAATATGTCAGTTAAATTGTGCGTTTAGATAGTTACTACACGTTCGCAGAAGGTTTGCCGAAGGTCTCGTGATGTCACGCGTCGATGATCAGTAGGCTTGACAAAAAAGGTAACATAAAATTATTATTATATTTTATTATTGTATATACTTTACATAAGTGTATAAAATAACAGTAAGTAATGTAATAAAATACAATAATAGTAAGTAGTCCTCGGCAACCCTTCTGCGCAAAATGATGATTTGAAAATTTTCTACTTTAAAATTTTAGATGTACATACTTTAAGTTGACTAAGTTGTTTATACCTACATCATTAAATAGTGAGAAAAACGTGCACATATATTTAAATATTTGTACAAGCATAGGTCAGATACGGTGATACTAATCAATAGACCACTTCTTCCTACTATTGTCGATAGACCACTACCTGTATCTCTATACCTATAAATAAAGATGAATTGATTCATTCTTTGGGAACTGCGCAGTTAAGAAATTGCGAAATAACAAAAAACATTTACGAATATAAACACTTTCGTGTTTTCTAAAATCACCTTTCATAATCGCAACCTGTAAAACAATTATCTCCCAGCCCCCCAACGTAGATAAAATGACAGTACTTAAAAATCCTTTTCGAAAAGCGCCCTAAAAATAATGACCGCCCTCGGCGGGCAGGCGGGGTGGTCGATCGCTCCTCATTTGCGTAAATGTTTTACGCCGTACATGAGGGTAGTCGTTAAAAAGGCTCCGAATCCGTCGTTAGTCTTCATAACGCTAATTGTTTCGGATGCGCCACGCAATCCGCCGTGACACTTTGCGCGGAACAATGTCGCGACTCGGCCGGAAACATTTTGTTCGCAAGCCAGTGTTGATAGGCAAAACAAAGGCACCAACAGGTCGGGTTGTTAGAAGAGTGCTGAACAGATTTGCGGTTTGATAGAGGGGTAAATTATTGGGAAAAGTGAGATAGCAAATATATACCTACATGGCACGTTGGAGAGTGAAGTTATGTCTCTCAAGAACATAGGAAATTTCGGGACAATATGAACGCTATCAGAATTTGTTTAAAATACACCAGTATTCATTTGAACACTCCTGCGCATAAATCAACTTTTTACAACAATTCTTTTACTGTTAAGGCTATACAGCTTTGGAACGCGGTTCCTGTTGCTATCAGACAAGCAAAATCGTTACCGATGTTTAACTTTATGAACAAAAAGTACTACCTGTCGTTGGAATATGATATTTAAATTCATCTATAAATATTTATACATTTTGTAGATATGTATTTGGTTGGTATTTATATTAAGTATATTATCTATGTAATATGTATCATTTATGTATTTATTATTAAAAAGTAAATAGTTCGTACTATGTGTTACGTATCGCCATTATCATCTCAATTTATTCCTGGGGTTGTCTGGAAGAGATCGCTTGTTAGCGATAAGGTCGCCCTTTATACATAACCAGATATAATTTTAGTCCTTAATTTTATTTTAGTATTGTTGTATAATAAACTATTATTTATCGATCTATCTAAAGTAATCTCGTCTTCTTAAGTCAGATTTGTTTTAAAGCAATTTAGTTTTGCAAGTAATTGATTGACCGTAAAGCATTAAGTTCACGTTCTACTAAAGTATCATCCTCATAGGTCCAGATTGAAATAGGCTAGGCTATATTTCAAGCCAAATGAACACTCGATCCACTGAGTGTTGTGGTCCTTACTAAAACACCAAAGTCTTTGTCTAACCGATACCAAACCTGAATTATTCCGATTTAAACTTTGACCAAAACTCGTTTAGATTATGAATAGTTCTAAATAATTAAGTTACATTGAACATTCTGGTCGAAGTTGGATAATTAAGAGCAGATTATTTCGAGTAATGGATTTTAGTTGGCTACTTTAAGTCGAGCTCGCTCAATCCTGGTTACAGGATTTATAGCATAATGTGGCTTATCTGTAAGGGTGCCGTTTGATTTTAACTTTTGGCATGCTGATTATAGCTACCTCAAGATTAGGCTTTGAGAAAAATAAATGCAAGGAGATCGATTCTATTCTGATAAAGAACATAGGTTACTTTTTGTTTCTAAAAATAATGTCTAGCTAGAAAAAAATTAGTGAACAAAGAAACATTTGCAAATTTTAACTTAACTCAAAAGTCTATAATATTATGAAATTCTAAACATGCCGTGTATTTATATTGGGAGGTCCAACAAAAGTCGTTTAAAAAAACCAACTGGAATAGACTATATCAAAATGTGAAGAACATGATGCATTTTTAGATTTGTTTGTTTGTCAGTTTTTCCGGGAATCACGTAAAAGCTAGCTCACATTTTTTTCAAATGCTACGATATTTTGCGTTGCGGGAATCCCGCGGAAATTTCAAGCCAAGCGTGGATAAAGTCTAGTATAAAATAAAAGTGGATGAAGTCACAGATAACAACTAGTACTAATGTAAAAATTGTGTATTTATGTTAAATGTTTTTATCCGCTCGTCCGGGCAATTCTTACTAACATTTTCGTGTCGCTTGTTTCAGCGGAATGTGAAAATAAACTGAAAATGCGGCGCGGAAAGGGCAGGGAACGAAGCAGGTGCGGTCTCATTGCCACAGCAATATAAAATTCGTGCAGGTTGTAGCCGCAATGTTTACATTTCCTTTCGTAACTAGACATCAGTGTAAAGGCGAAGTTACACTACGACACTATACACCGTACACCTTGTGTATACACTCAGTGTCTGCGTGAGCGCTAGTTAGGTGTACATAATAATAATAATATAATAACCTCTCTTTAATGTCTCACAGTCAGTTGATTATTTCAATGTGCAGGTTGTATCACGTTGTCTTTCTTCACCTTTAGCGTGTGGTAATTATAACAATATGCAAATTAGGTTAGAAAACTGTCTAGGTGGTGCATGCTTCGACAGGATTCAAACCCACGCGCTTTGTGTTTGGGATGTGTGCGCTGACCATTAAGCTACCAGGTGTAGGTACAGTTTCAAAATCTGACAAGAGGTTCCCAAGAGATTTTAGAGCACATCTAAAATATGTCACGAACTCTAACACGATGTCAGTTCAAAACTAATTTATCTTATTGGGACAGGCGCCAAGATTTGATTAAGTTTTCATATTTGGACAAGCACTACACAACATGATTATTACAAATGTACATACATAAAAATATCAGTTTTTGATTTTACAAATTGTACAACTGACTAGCTCTCATTGTGCATTTATTGTAACACGTCCATCAATGTTTATTTAGCTGCTGTACTAGTATAAGTTATATAGTTCATTTATATGTTCGTGCCTACCCCGCAAGGGACCTGGCGTGAAGTTATGTATGTATGTATATCTGTACTAGTATAAGTTCTTTGTGTCTCTGTAGGTGTCGAGTTAACAAGCGGTTAATTAAGGACCATTTTTAAATCCCCAGATGAAAGTTTTTCATATAATTAAATACATATACATACATACATAACTTCACGCCAGGTCCCTTGCGGGGTAGGCACGAACAACAGAGCGCCATACAGGCTTATTCTTACACACCTCACTTGCTACTATGACATTCATAGCTCTTGTCATGCACGCTCGTCTGTTCTTAAGTCTCCTGACATCACCTTCTGCTAGTACACGATCAATTTGATCATGGAAGGTGTGTCGTGGCCTTCCGCGACTTCTGCATCCATCCACTTTTGCATTGTATATCTGTTTAGTCATTCTTTCATCATACATTCTTTCCACATGCCCGAACCACCGGAGCATTCCTTTCCTTACCTTCACCCCGACACTCTCTTTCTTACTTCGGTATTACGAACGCGGTCTGCGAGCGTCACTCCGCAGATTTTGCGCAGTGTTCGCATCTCGACCGCGTTTACTCTACTTAATTACGTTTACTCTACTACTAATTAAATACAACATTGAAAAATAAATATTGACATGACTAGAACAGTTGAATTGTTTCTGTCATCTGTGGACATCAATCTGTATGTATAATCTGTGTGTAAGAAATATATTTAGTCTATGGCAACATTCCGGTGTTTCATTACAGGTTATGGGCCTGCGCGTTTATTTAATTAAAGTAATTAAAAGTGTTACAATCGTAAAAGTGCGAAAAAATGACGGCAAACATTATTGCAAATATTCCAAAGTTAAAAGGACGCGAAAATTACGAAGATTGGGCCTTTGCAGTCGAAAATTTTATGATACTGGAAGGCTTGTCACAATGCTTAAGAAAAGATGGCGATGAAAACGATGCGAAAGCCAAAGCGAAAATCATCTTGACAATCGACGCCTCGTTATATGTTCACATCAAAAGCGAGAAAACTACGAAGGAATTGTGGACAAAATTGCAAAGAATGTTCGATGATACGGGCTTCACAAGAAGGATTGGATTATTAAGATCGCTCATTTCAATACGTCGAGAAAATTGTGATTCAATGTCACAATACGTTGATGATCTTTTGATTTTTTCAAATAATTTGGAAACTAATTTTTTGATAGAAGCTTTGAGTTTAAAATTTAAAATAAAGAATCTAGGCCAAGTTAAACAATATTTAGGCATGAGAGTGAATATAGACAAAAGTTCAAATGAAATAACCATTGATCAAGAGAATTATATTATACAGTTATTGAATAAGTTTAATATTTCTGAATGTAACATAGTAGACACACCCATAGAGTGTAAATTGAACTTAGAAAAGTCAAATATTTGTGATGAAACTTACCTTACCAACAGTTAATAGGTAATCTGATGTACTTAGCTGTTTTGACCCGACCTGACATAGCTTACTCAGTCAGTTATCTCAGTCAGTTTAATAATTGTTATTCAAAAGTTCATTGGAACTATGCTAAAGGAATTTTGAAATATTTGTCTAAAACTAAAAGTTATTGTTTAAAGTATTCCAAAGAACAGGCAGAATTAGTTGGATATGTAGATGCAGATTGGGCCTTCGATGCCAATGATAGAAGGTCATACACAGGATTTTGTTTTATGAAATCTGGTTCTGCTATTTCTTGGGAAAGCAAGAAACAAAAAACTGTCGCCTTAAGCAGTTGTGAGGCAGAATATATGGCTTTATCTGAAGCATGTCGTGAAGCTTTATACCTGACAAATTTAGAGTTTGAAATAATTGGTTCTTATTGTACAATTAAGCTATTCAACGACAGCCAAAGTGCGTTGAAGTTGGCAAATAGTCATCAAACTCATAAACGCTTAAAACATATAGATGTAAGATACAATTTTATTAAAGAAGTCACAAAAAACAACTTGATTGAAGCTATATATTTGCCAAGTTCAAATATGCCTGCCGATATATTGACAAAAGGTTTGTTAAGTGTGAAACATTATAAATTTATGGAAATACTTGGTATTGTAGAAAAATAATTTTATTTTGTACATAAGGTTTAATTGATGTAGTGGGGGTGTCATCTGTGGACATCAATCTGTATGTATAATCTGTGTGTAAGAAATATATTTAGTCTATGACAGCATTTCATTATAGTTTCGCTTTTTAATGTATCCAGGTTATAAGTTATTGGACTGATATCTTTTATCTGATGATTGAAAAATCTGCCCTTAGACAATTTTTATCACACTAAAAATAAATTTCACGTGAAATAGGCGTCTACCAAATTTTGCATGTTGAAATACTTCAAACACACACATTTGGTACATTTGCTTCTAGACACTCCTCCGACACAAAAATTAGTGTCGGACATTTGTGTCGCGCTTTCTGTCGTGCTCTTTTAGATTAAAGTTAACATATAGATAAATGGACTAAACTATATACAGCAACCTTGTAAAAATAGCCATCTTCTAAATGTCAATATAATAACAATTTACTTGTCTGGTTTCAGGCGACACTTGAAATCATAAAATCATAGCGCGACAATGTTCCCGGCGCGAATCCAGTTTTCAATAAGACAAATTTAAATTAGCTCGCAAGCAATGTGGAGGGAAATTTTGAGGTCGGATCTTACCTATTTTTGTTATAAATTATCATATTTCCAAAAATAGATTATGATTGGCCAATCTCTCGTACATAAAAAACTTTTTTCGCAATACATTGAGAGCGGCCCGGTACAGGCTTTTTATCTAATACTTATATAATACAAAATACTGAGTAAAGGGGTAAAACTATACAGGTAGTTTAATAATAAGCCTCCACGAATGGGTGCCAAGCGGGGAACCCGGTCGCGTCAAGGCTGGGATCGCTGCCTCCCACACACGCACCTCAGTGCCCGCGGAAATAATGATTTTCCTTTACGAGACCCGCCCGATATTGTTTCAAGTGCCGCGCACAAAGAAATACTCATATCGAATCCAATAACAGGAAACACGAAACGATACTACCTGTACGTGGTTGCCAGGTGCCTACGTTTTACACAAATCCCAGGATTTATGGACAATTAAATCGCACCGTTGGTAGAAGAAAGTCGCAAGTGCAATTACTTAATTTTTTTTATTTCACTTTTCGATAAAGAACATTATGGCACATATGCTCAACAAGTTTGAAAAAAATATCCCAATAAATGACAGAGATATCTCAAATTTAGCGAAATGCTAAGATTATTTTTTTTTAAATATTCACTGTATAAATTACGTAAGTTTTGTTTATACTAGGTCATTTATGAAATTGTCGCTGTCAATAAACGCTTATTGTTACTTACTTATACGCCATAGAATTGAAGCATAAACTAACTTACATACTTTTGTCACGATATTTGTTAAATAGATAAACGCGCAAGTCTATTTACGTATTTCTTCTACTAAGTTATTATCTTTATTTTTTTAAGTAAACGCAATTATGTGTTTACTTAATTAATTAATCTGGTCGGCAAGAATACTTGAGTAAAATTACGATGCTGTGATCCGTGTGAATACAGTAGCAAGAAAATGGTTACTTTACTTATTCTTAAAGGCCATAATACCATGACAGGGATTAAAGACGTAACGCATTAATTTTAAATTATCTCGAAAGCTACTCAATATTATTTTAAATCAAATAGAAGTTTCTCCACAAAGAGTTTTTTGACGTTCCTGTAAAGTTCATGTTTTTCACTTGCGCCCTTTTTCTAATAATGGTGCGAAATTATACTATTTGATTTCATGAAAATCGGAATATAACGTTGGCAGGAACTTTTAACTACATTCTTTTTGAAATTATTGAAGTGGAACTTCTTTAGAATCGTTGTGATTTGAAACTCGATGAAACGAAAATAGCGACACTAAAAAGAGATAAAGATATAAATCTATAAGACTACAACTGCGAGAGAATGTGATACGAGTCTTACATTGTGCAGCACAAACGAGATAGTCAATTGGAACGATGAATAAATACAGGTCCAATGAGTGAGCGGAAAAAACAGTGAAAAACTGAACGTGATACTTAAGAAGTTTATTTTGAATTATAATAAAATATGTTGACAGATGAAGCCTAAAGGAATTATATTTATATTAATAAAAGTAACAGAAGAATTATCTGTGAGTATAGTCTCACTTCTACTGCGTGTGAACTGCACACACACAGTTTTTTTTGTGAAAATTGTTACGTGTTTGAATTAGTAATACATGTTAATGATTTGCCAAAAAAATATAGTTACAAAGATATGTATATTTACTCGGTAACTACTGGTTGTTAAAAGTCTTAGTGAAATTTAACAGAAACAAAGTGCAAAATTATTGAAAACAAAAACTACTAAAAACAGCGACTTCAAAATAACTTTTATTGTTGCAGTAATGTGTTCAGCAATAATTATTTTTTATTTGCACCGACTGCAAGACGTCGTAAAAATATTTATTTTAAAATTAGATATTTTTATTGTTGAGAAATTTCCTGCTATATTGTAGATATGTATTTGTATGGTATGTATATTAAGTATATATCTAATTAATATATATAATTTATTATTAAAAATTAAGTAGTTCGTACTATATACGTAACACCTATACGTATCATCACAATTTATCCCTGGGGTTGTCTGGAAGAGATCGCTTTTTAGCGATAAGACCGCCCTTTGTACATAACTAGATATAATTTTAGTCTTTAAGTTCATTTTTGTATAGTAAAGTGTTATCTGTCTTAAATAAATAAAAAAAAATCAAAATTCAAAAGTTTTTATTCAAAATAAGTTCCACTGGAGAACACTTTTTGAAGGTCATATAGGTTAAAATTTAATTTTACTTCCTAGTCTATGTACACTAATGGCAGAATTTAATATGCAATAAGTATGTAAATATAATTATGTATGTGTCCAGATTTATAATGCCTGCGATTGGCAACCCAGCTGTTCGTCGATCTATCTATATCCGAGAACATAAGCAAACAGTGTTATCAGGTGCAAAATTTCTTTCTTTATTCGCTAATGGTGGCTATTTTCGCCCCCCTCAGCCCTCCTGCGGGTCTGGCCCCCCTGATCTCGAGATTGGGTCTCGAGGGGATCGTCCTTCATAATGGACAGGCTTGATTGAATCGGCCGTACTCCCCATTCATGGTGGATTGATTTCTTGCGATCAAGGATTCTTAGTTTCCGCGACATTCGGACGGGGGGGGGGGAGTTGACAACTGTGTACCGATTAGAGATAACTTCTAAGTACACTTTCATTAACAAGCTACCGTTTAGAGACTTGCTAATTGTTATTATTGCAAAACTTTCGTCTTCTTCCATCACGATGCGTTTCTTTGTGGATTGTAATAGTGCAGCGGCGGCACCAAAGAAACACGATCGCAGCGCCAAAACTATTGAAATATAGCCAAATTTTAGTGTCAATTGGTATTTTAATGGATTAAAATGTGCGAAATAATTAGGTGTTATAGAAAGTTTGTCTGATTGTTAAAGAACATCCCGTAAAAACTATTTAATATCTGACGAGCTCGAATGATTTTTATTCCCCATTTTCAACCCCTTCCTACGACCACCCCCACTATGCAAACCGGCAGATCAATATTTCTCCATTATCAGAAACACACGGAGCGCATATGTCACTAATGTCTAATGTGATTAGGTATTTCTGACACTTTTTTCTTACATTTCTTGGCAGGCAGATGTGCATTCACTTTTTGTCGGTATGTAACAATAATATGATTTCTTTGAATGCATTATAGTTTTTCACTTGCCTATACTGATCGATTTAAATAAAAAGGCTCCTAGAATCTACTTGTTAAAGGAGAACGAATGTCATTTCTTTATTGTCTCTTGGTCTATGATGGTTTTGGCTTGTATAGCTAAAAACAAGACTTAAAATAAAAAATATTTTTGTTTGTCTCGTTGAAGATGAAGCAGTTGTATGGCAAATGGAAAATTCATAAAGCCACACACCAGCTGTGAAAACATTTTCATAGCATGATCACAGTAAAATCTTGAATTTATCTTCTTCACTAACTATTCAGAAAATCACATTTTTACTGCAGAGTTGTCGTAAAAGAGAAACTATATTTCGCAGCTGTATTTTTAAGGCGTCAAAAGATACTTAAAGAGAAATTCTTAAAAAAACCACAATTTGTACAGTCCGGAGAAAATAGTTTGACCAAGTTTTTTGAGAGTGTTCGGCGCGATCTATTTTACGGACTGTACTCTGCTGTTTGGAGGAACTTATGAAGCGTAGTTTTAGTAGTATCTTCATTTGGTTGCATTTTAAAAGGGGCGAAGTTTGTACATACATACATACATACATACATAACTTCACGCCAGGTCCCTTGCGGGGTAGGCACGAACAACAGAGTGCCATACAGGCTTATTCTTACACACCTCACTTGCTTCTTTGACATTCATAGCTCTTGTCATGCACGCTCGTCTATTCTTAAGGCTCCTGACATCACCTTCTGCCTATACACGATCAATTTGATCATGGAAGGTGTGTCGTGGCCTTCCGCGACTTCTGCATCCATCCACTTTTGCATTGTATATCTGTTTAGTCATTCTTTCATCATACATTCTTTCCACATGCCCGAACCACCGGAGCATTCCTTTCCTTACCTTTACCCCGACACTCTCTTTCAGACCAACTCTCTTTCTTACTTCGGTATTACGAACGCGGTCCGCGAGCGTTACTCCGCATATTTTGCGTAGTGTTCGCATCTCGACTGCGTTTACTCTACTTTTATGCTCTCTATTCCATACCCAACTCTCGCTTCCATACGTGAGCGTAGGTACCAGCACCGCGTTGTGTATGGCAAGCTGGGCCTTCTGGCTGGCGAAGTTTGTGTTCGGACTTATGTCAGTTGCTGCATTGCCAAGCATGGACCGAGGTGAATAAATTAGTAAGTAGGGAATGACAACCGTCAAGTAAAAAAATTAATGAACACTTACCACGTTCATAGTTTTTTTTTTAAATTTATTATCCAATATGCTTCCATTCATATACATTACATTCACATTTGAACTGTGACACAGAAACCTCATGGGTTTATTCGTGTCGCAGGGAGTCGTACACTATATTTTTATTTTAATAAATAAATAGAAGCAGAGGCGAGTAGGGGTTATCATCATTCTAGTATATGGTTCTCATTTTAGTCCCAGGACTGCACATGTGGGCATGATGGTCCGCTTTGGGATTCAGTATAAAATCTTTTAAGATTATACTTGAATACTTTGTGGTTGATTTTGTACTTGGTTTTTGTCCCATACACATTATTATATTTAGGTATAATATATTTTTATTTGTAGATATTTTTGTGTTCTTTACTTTGCTTAATATACTAGGATCCTGGTTACCACAAGTTTGGGTTTCCAACTCAAATATTCGCTTATACATGTCTACTAAAAACTTTTGCAATAAAACTAGTAATTAAGTGATTCTCTCATAAACAAAGTAACAAATCTTTCCTCTTTATTAAAGAGCAGACTCTGGAGTACTGTACTCTAGTCAATCCTAAAATATGACAATAATACAGTTTGATTCCGATTGGAACAATAACATTGGCCCACAAAAAAGGCTCTGTACTTTTGACCAGACCCAGACCTAAAATTTTGAGGGTATATGGACCATGCTGATCGCAGATTCGGATTCAGTGCATTAAAATACATAAGACTAGATGGATCTGGTCAAAAATACAGACCATTTTTTTCAGCCAATGTTATTAATACAGTATTTGAAATGAAATTTAATAGCAAGTAAATAAGTAGTACATGGTACATAAAAATTACTAAAATACAGAGAACAATACAGATGGCGTCCCAAAGGAAACACTGTTTCCCGCGCTAGGTCTCCTTAGAGCCTGTGTGGCGGGCCACAGTAGGATTCGCTCCGGTCATAAAAATTCATATTTTATAATTATTCATTTGACACGTTAACTTTATGACCACGACGCCATAGCTTGCTATGCTCAAACAGAATATAATACTTACCTACTAATAATAATTTGTATATTATCAGATACATAGATCGATGAAAATAGTTTGGAAAATGTAATTAAGTATTAAAATAAATATCAGTTATTTATTCGGGCCGGCTCCTATATCTTATCGACCGTACATTTGCCTTATTATCGCTTAAAGTTTCACATAAGCTCCATAAAAGTAATGTCGAAATGCAACAGATGGTAGGGCAAGTGAATGAATAAAACTTATAGGAACCGGCTATCAGTCAGTCATATAGGAAACTGCAGTATAAGATCCGTCCTTATTTCCATGATCGGCTAATTCCGTTCGTATCCCGAAATGAAATACGCTCGAGCATTAGCGGCGGCCCGAGGCAGCTGCCCTGCGCCACTCCAGCCTTGACTAATCGTTCAGATTATACTATATATAAATTCCCCCAAAATTTATGATAACTTAAGACGCGAAATTTATGCGGCGTCTTATTATTCCGACAGCTCATTGCGGGTTTCTTAATAAGGGGGGTTGTATGTGCGTTTTGGGGCGTCAATTAATAGCCGCTATTAACCATGTTTGCAATCCGTCAAGCGAACGAGAGAGTGCCACTAAGATGACGCGCCGTAGAGGTATTGCTTCATCAAAATTTATTAAGTAGCTCATTACGGTGAGTCACGGCTGTAGGTAAAGGTTCCCATTACGGTTCGTGTCCTAAATTATATCAAGTTTAATTTATCAGAGAACCCTGTTATTATTCTTTGTTGGGATTTTTGTAACTTGAACTCAATTATGCTACATTCTTCGTGATATACAAATAATTCGATATAAAAATATAATACATTTTTTAAAACGAATTCATGTGTATTTCGCTATGGGTAAGATATTTCAATATTTCACAGTTAATATGGCATCGTGTTTAAAAGGCGCTCGCAATTTTGTCGCGGGCACTTGTAGGAATGCTAATATAGCGACGTAAGGTGAAACGCAGCGGGGCGATGCGAAACGGAGAAATGCGGGACGAGGCAATTCTAGACGGGGAAAAGCAAAGCGAGGCCATGCGACAAGGGAAAAAGCGTGAGGACGCGGACTTGATGTGAATTTTAATATTTACTCCTTGATTGACGAGAACACGACTCCCTGAATTGCCGTATAAGAAATGGTTACGCAGAGCGCAGAGAATCGAGGCGAAAAGAGCGAACGGAATTATGAGATTCTATTGATTATAATTCAATCAGAACACAATGTTGTTTCAAGTTCAATTTACAAGCTTCAAGCTTCTTTCACTTTTGATGACACAGGAGGAATTCTTTTCGAACTGAATCTGGGTCATTGGGGGCAAGAGACCAAATGCGGGGATGATATCCAAAATGAGCCACGCAACAGATTGCTGAACGTGGACTGTGGTACAGGTGTTCCCAATTACCTCGCTTAACCTTAACTTGCGCCCTTTTAACATGCATTGGAACGGGACGACACCGGATCTAGTATGGTAGGTCGCAAGGTGTTAGATCGAAGCCCGAAGCCGCTCATCTAAGCTCAAATCCAAGTATTAATTTAAAAGTTTCACGGGCGCCTTTGAGCACTCTTAGGCACGGCTAATATCGATCCACTTTCAAACTAGTTAGGCAGAGAGGCGCGGCTAGATTCTCTCAAGCCAATTTGCTTTGATGCATCCTCTTAGATTTCTCTTAAATATACGCTCTATCAATTAAACTGTCGTTTCTGGAATAAAATAAAGATAAAGCTGACCATCATTAAACATATATGATTGGATGGACAGATGAATGTACATAAGGAAATTCAGCTTCTATAGTTCAAGAAAGAGCTATCAACTATTGTCAAATTTTGTGAATAGAACATACTTTATCGTACAAAAATGCTGCATAAAATCAAAAACATAATTATACGAATACAATCGGCGGTGTTATCGCCCATGGCATTTTTTTCCAAACAACCTTTGGATGGAGTATAGGAAGGACAACAAAAGTCGGTAGTCGGTGGTAGTAGTACGAAAGTAAACAATAGCACTATAGCTCCAGGTAGTAATCTTTAGCTAATCTGTTAAAAGAAGGTAATGATCGTGTCTGTTTGATGTTTAGTGGTTTCACACATTCACATGCAAGGCCACAAAGAGGAGAAAGGAAATCATTGAAGTACGAAATAATAACAAAAATACATCTTCATATTTATATATCACGTAACGTGGCTGACATAATGTCGCAGTGTATATATAACATGAACTCTCTAAACGACTGTGTCTCGAGAAATGTCTAAGCATATATTCTCGGCGAAATAACTATGTAAATAACCAAGGAAAAAGTTGTTAATAACGGCTGGTGGAACAGTACGAATGTACGGTGGAAATGTGCGGTACAAATCTAGGCTGTTACCGTAATCAGTGGAGCTGAAGCCGGCGCGGTCTATTACTGTTATCACAATGAAACTTAGGAACAAGGGCGCGCAATGGCAGTCATTATAACACCACAGTGTAAACGCTAATACAGTAATTCCACACTCGCGAGTCTAAAGGACTATTTACATGGATAGAGTTTATCGCACGTTTTGGGGCGAGAAGTCGTATACTACTTTAGTAGACGATACTCTTACACAATAATCGCATGTTTACATTCAACCAAAAAAAAACTCGCCTACGAGTATGTCATACGATAATTGTGGGGTAATTATCACCAAGAGTTTTGTTTGCACTACGACACAAATCGTATTTTGATATTTACCTACGATTTATCGACTTGCCCAAACTAGATCTCGAATGACATTTTTTCAAATTCATGCCAGTATAGTACAAATCAGTTTAAACCGATTTAAATGCGAGACTTGCCATTCGCGTATTACTTTTTGTAGTAAATATGAAAACTGTGATTTAGTGACGTGAAACAGATTTTTAAATGTCTCTTCATCTTCTAGTTGCAATTCAAGACACAACGTATTTGAAGCTCCTAAAGTTTCTTTTCTTACTAACTTTTAACCCAACTTCTTTTGTTTGCTTTCATTTAATTATTGTTTTAGAAGCGCAGAGACAGGAGTTTTAAAACACCTCGCGGCACTACAGTCATGCTTGCGTTTGGTGACTGGTGACTAGCTGAACTCGAAATACTATTCTTGGTTTAAAATTTTGTTTACACAGAGATGTCACTAATCAATGACTACAGGTACGATATCGTATCTTAAGTTTACACGATCATGTTTTTCTTACTTACGACAATTGTACTATCTTCGAGGCAAGAAACTCCCTTCATGTGACCCTTTACGAAAAAAAACTGGAAACTATTTGACATCTCGGATTATTTCTTAGATTGCACAAGATGCTAGTTAACAGTTTTAATTTCTTATATTTATTATAAATAAAAAACTACCATCTATGTATATATTATACAATGATCAGCAATGTAGGTTACTTGAATTTTTATAGAGAATACAGTGTTATAGATAGTATTTATTGTTTTACGGTCTCTACAGCCAATTTTAATAAATTACATACATCTTAAATATTCAAGAGAAGAAAAATTAAAGGAATATCTCAATAAACTTGTTTGCACGTTATATAACTTCGTGGACAAAAATAGATCAATCAATCAATCAGTCTTTATTTTCAAAAGCATAGGTACATGAATAGTTGTTACATTATATAAAGTTTCCAGTATGTTTTGTCATTTACATGACGTGCAAATACACTCGCATAACCGTAAACTAATGTTTACAAATTAATTTAATTAAATAAACATGTCAAAAAAATAAAAATGAATTGTTAAACATTTTAAAAACAAAATTTAAATTAGTGAAAATTTTAATTCAAGGATCAAGCGACTTCGACACAAGTCGTACATATACATACTCATCACAAATAAATAGTTCACTAAACGATGCTGTAAGATTGAAAACCCTCTCACATTTATATCAAAGTTATGTTACTCGTAGTAGTATGCAGTGGTGCACTTGTGTGGCACTACACAACCAACCTACACATGGTGTTAGTCGATGTAACCATTATAAATTTTAATACTGTGACAACGCGGCGTGCGTTAGTATTTTTGCGCGGCGGCCGTCCCGCGGGCCTCGTATCACACGAAGATGGAACAGCCCAAAGCCCTATGTTCCGAGAGATATTATCCAAAGTACGTCTAATGTGATGAAATAAGGTGCTCGTAATGATCTAATACGGTATTTATACAGTTTAGGTATGATTAAGAAGTAAATTTTACATATTATTAAATTAAATTCATATTTTATGTTACGTACGTCACGTAGTTAACATAAAATATTATTAGCAAGCTCAAAACTGAGCCCCAGTACGTGTCGAGCGTGTAATGTTTACTTTATTTGGCTAAGAATTTAAAAAAAAGAATTTAGTAGGAAGTATCCCATATCTCAAAAACGAGTCAACAGATGCAAATAATTTTCGTTGAAAGTATTTTTAATATATGCCATGGTGATATTTGAAATTCAAACTGGCAACATTTTTACGGCTTAGGGAGATAATACATTGTCATGGAGACCACCCCTAATCTTAACTTGTTTCATCATTTCACTGCAGCGTAGTGTAGCAGTATATGGATTACAAATTCCTATTACATGTAGATTATAGACACAAAAAAATGGCATAGACAGATAGACGTGACAATTTTATAAATGTCCCTGTTGAAGAAATTGTTACGGAACTCGTAAAACTAGCTATACACCTGCCAAGCATTTATTTTAATTTTGACAGCTCGATGTTTTATGTAATTAGTTAGTAATTAGTATATGTAATACGTCACCAATTCGATTTGTTTTCAAAATCAACTCCAGTTATAAATAAGTTTTAATTAATTTATCTACAATTTTGCTAAAACATCTTTATCGTGTAATAAGTATACCTCACATTCTTGTAATAAAGTAAAACAACATAATAAAGTAGAACATTTCTTTTTTTTCAAATCACTTGGTTTCGATTTACGTATAGTGAAGTCTGTGTGTTACAAAGCTCACAGAACATACGATAATAAAATACGACAATTACGTCATTGGTTTCATGTGGCCTTTACTGTCAAGAAATATGTAACTTGATGGATATGCAAACGTATAAGTGTTACGTGCACTCTGCCAGTATTTTGAATTAACATCATGTTAGAACGTGCTTTAGCCACTTTGCCATAAAGAATATACCATTTTTTTAGCAAACTCTGTTCACATTAATATTTCTGAAACGGCATTTAACATTTTTTAATTTAAAACTGTAATCAAAAGAAAGCCTTGGACCATTTTCCGCATCTTTTCCCCGTGATAATAATATAGCAGCGTTTTGCTCGCAGAGGGAAAATTCTCACATAAATTCCCAGGGAAGTTGGCTTCTGCGAAATAATAAGCAGAAACAAAAGTAAATGCAGGTCACTTTTGGCGGCGCGGCGTTTTGTATTGCGATCGCCCGTGGACGGGGCTGCCAGGTGGGAAATCTATTTCTTAGATTAGGGAAAATACATATTATTATTCTTTACATTGACAAATGCAATTATGTGATCCTGGGAAAATCTGATACATTGTTGATCATCATGTTTTTAGTGTACTATAAAATTTCATTTATACCGATAAATAATATGGAATTCAAAATAAATGAAAATTTTAAATTAGCATAGTTTTTAAAATTTTCGTCTGTGTCTCGGTTTGAAAGTTTCTATCGAATTGGCTTAAAATCAATTTATTGAAAACTTTAGGGATTACATTAAGAATTTTACTTTAAATGTTCATATATGTGTATTTATCTAACTTGTAGGGTTCAGAAGATATAAAGTCTAAGTTCCACCACAAAGAAGTGGAGGTTGCAGTTAGTTTTCAGTAAAATAGGGAACCCGTCATAATGCCAATGTTTATATTTATTTTGGCTTTTATATTATTTTTTCCGGAATTTCTCGGAATTGCTTTCTCATTTTTAAACGCAATGTACAAACTCGAATCATTTACCGATTTATTATAGTATTGATTAAACTTTAGTGATAGAATTACAATTTTATCGGTTGGCAACATTAAGGTATGTTGAGCTCCCGTGGCGTTTCCCATTATGGCCTAAACAGTTTAGAAACAATAAGGAAAGGATGCGGCGATAATGTCACTTTTGCGAGCATCTGCGATCAACTCACAGCTGTTTCTTTTATGGATATTAATAAAAGATTATCACCTTGTAATTATTGCTCTGTTCATGATAGTACGACAACACACAAGCGGACGCTGGAAGCTGGACAAGTGCTGCTCGTGTTCTGACAATCGACGGCATCTGTGATTGAGTGGTCAGAGGTTTTGCTCACCTAACTGGAGTGTAGAGACCCGAGGTTCGTTTACTGATATGGCAAATTTAATAAACTTTTTGTTGTTTGTTATGGTCCGGGCTTTTGAGATCGGCACAGAGTTGTTCGTTGTATATCACCTATAACTTAAGCGTAATTTCAGCTAAGCTTGAGAATATACAATATGTGTGTCTGTCTGCCTTTGCCTCCATTTTACAGTAAGCGACATTTGGATCTAAGTATATTCATAAAACGAAATAATAGTTTAAAACACATTTTGCAATCAAAAATATACTGAGGTACAAATGTCACTTACCATAAAATAGCGCTAATGGCTTGATATATTTTAGGATAAAATCTTAAAAGGAAGATATTACCTAATTACAAATGTTTAAAATCGTTAGAGCCTGTTTCCAAATACACAATACTATTTATAAGAGTATATTATATGCTCTATCTCTTGCTCGCTCTAGCTCTCTTGCTCGTTACAATTCATAAACGGTCGAACTTAACTACTTAATAACTAATATATGCATTGATACCCATAACGCCATCTTCGGAAGGTGAAAATAATCACAAGAGCAACACATTAAAATTGTCGTTGTCATTGTGTTGCCATGACGATGTATATATTAGTTAATTGCAACGGTGGCGCCATTCAAACGCGTCTTGAGCGCGATCTTTTCGCCTTTATTCGTTTATACCTCGGGAATAGTAATTTTTTAATGAAAGATACCTTTTTTATATATAATAATATACATACGCTGATGTATTAACCATAGTCTTGAACTGTGCAAAATTATACATCAATAAATTGCTGGATGAAACGCGACGCAAGACGCAACATATAATATACACAAGAAGTTAATTTCAAATTACAGCTAGTCTTACTCCTAAGTAAGATGGACTGACATATATGCATAAAGCAACACTAGACTTCCTATTTGTATGACAGTACAAAACCTATCATGTGAAGGAAACTTTCCGTTCGCAACAAAGGCGTCTTCAGCCTGCAGACGTCGCCGCCGGCGTTGCACTTGTGAAGTTTCACAAATGCATGCAGCGCTCGGTGACCTGTGCTGAATTGATGCATATTGTGGGACCACTATTGATTGGATCGTGTATAGGGCCCAAGGTGGTTCAATATTATTGTTCTCATCTTCAGTTTAGAAATAGAAGATTAGGTTTCTTGTCTAAGGCGATGATCTGTTATAAACGCCGTAAGCTGCGTACGGCATGACGCTGTATGCAGCCGACGAATGCTTATTTAGGAAATGCATTATAGTCATCTGCGTTAAAGAAGTCTAGTTTTTTTCATTAATTTTTTATTGCGAAGCGGATGTGGTGATATTGTTTGTTCAGCATTTGGGCAATTACGTTACCCATTTGCCCATCTGGATGTTTGCCACCCCTGGTCTAGAGTATGCCGCCATAATAACCTAGATTTGTGTTCCGGCATTAGTAGCCAGATTCCAATCACCATTTAGAGAGTGGCAGCACAGTGATAGCACCTTTGGTGTTACAAATGCCCATAGGCGATGGTGATCGCTTACCATCAGGAAGGTCGTTGGTCTCTCTCTGCTGAAAAAAAAACATGTAACTGACCTGGGCTTTAAGTACAAGTTTACGCTTGCGCATTGAAAGCACATCGTTGAATACTAGAACAATTTGAAGTGTTTTAAAACTACTAGCCAACTTATTCTGAGTTTCAATATGTTAAATTCACCCTCTTTTCGAGCTAGAACTTGAAGTTAGAAGTTTGTTCTCATTGCTTAAGTTCGTGACTTTGATGGCAGTGAATCATTCACTGTGTACTTCTTCATCGAGATCGATTTTAAGGATGATGGTGTGCCGATTTTTGGGTATAACCAACTCACCAGCAACCTGGTCAATACACCTATTTGGAGATCTACCAAGAAGTTTTGCTTTCAACTTTCGCAGTAACTACAAAAATCTCCATATTATTAAAACTATGTTTTAACGTTTACAAATGGACCTAGTTATGTTAAATGGAACCAACCCACATACTGACAGTTTGGAGAAAAGTAAGTAAGAATTTTTTTTTACAAAAAATGTGTCTATATTTTGGAAAAAAATATTGTACATTAGAATATACAATATTTTAAATATATTTTTTGTAAAATTTTAATAAAAACGGCTTTTTTTCAAAACTGTCAGTAAGTGGGTTGGTTCCATTTTGCATAACTAGGTCCAAATTAAAATAAAACAAAAAAATCGAAGTTACTGGAATATGCTGAAAACTAAAAATTGAGATAAAATATCAAGCTGAAAACTGTTAAAACGTAGTTTTAATTATAATCCGTGCGCAGAAGGTTTGCCGATGACTACTTACGATCATTGTATACACATGTGTAATATATATAACATAAATTCATTGCAACAACTATTTCAGTAACCTTTTTTGTCAACCCTACTGACCATCGACGCGTGCCATCATGAGGCTATCGGCACACCTTCTGCACACGGGTAGTATATGTAATTCGTTATTCCGGGTTATGTGAACAACATACTTCAGAATCTGTTTAGAAAGACAACTCTGAATGTGTCAGTCTAACAAAACCTTAAGATACCTGAAGTGATAAGATCGTAACATCGGTATTATCGTAATAGACTAAGCCTGTGAACTAATCTGCGTTATTCGGGGCGCGTTAACCTAATGCGGTGGGACGCGCGTGTGTGTTAAGGGGAATCCCTTAAGCCGCCGAGACGCGCGCCCAGATTTCCCCGGGCGCCACCAACATCCTACTTTTAACAACGCTTCAAGTTAAAGCCGCAACATGTGAGTACTGCTATTATATCAAAATTGTTAGGTATTAAAATGTTATATCTCATTCCTTTTGAACTAAGCAACTCAGGTAGAGTGTCTCTTATTTGTTATGACAGCCTCTGTGGTTGAGCGGGCTAACCCTATACTGGCCTACCTCACTGCAACGCATGCTCCGGTTTCGATTCCTGGTGTAGTAAATTTCGGAAACGTATTATCTCCGTTACTTACTATGGTCTGGGTGTCAGGCATCGACCGCAAAGTAGTCCGTTGTCCGTTGTATATTATCCATAACACAAGTGTAACTAACTTAATTTGGGAATGTACAATGTGTGTTTGTTTGTCGATTATTTATTTATTATATATTTTGTTAGAACTATACAAACACAAGTACAAATAAAACTGTACACAACCAGTCGAAACAAAATGCAAGATTCAATAACACGCGCACAGTCCGTCACTAACCTCTTGCTTCGCTTGTGGCTATCGTTAGACTGCGTCATCCCTCCATTGGGGCACTGCTTTATACTGTACAAGTACAATATATCTGATCAACCGCGTGGACTGAACTTCCTAAAATCGCATCTGGCTAATGACTACCATAAAAGATTACAATACACAATAGGCTGTTTTCTAATCACAAATTTTAAATATAAAGTAAACAAAGAAGTCCAAATGCCGCAAAGGTAATAAAACGTCTACAAGTGAATTTGTCTTTTGTCGGCGCTCAGGTCGTAACAATACTATTATTTTGTCACCATAGGCAATAATCACTATTTTACTTCAAACTGATTTAAATACATAATTACAATTATCATATCAAAAGACATCATCACGAAGTAAACAATGGACAATTTTATAGTGACAGTGTGGCCTCGAGATAGTGGCTCATTTAATCCAATCCAAGCCGAACATTACTTTCCGAATTAACATATCAAACCTGGAGACAGTTCGGTCAGCGTTGACATTAATAATGAATGATTCCCTGGGACAAGGGAGGGCCATAAGGGACGCATCAGGCCTGGCTGCCAACCATTAGGCCTCGCTCACATTAACGCGGGATCTTTCCGCGGTTTAAAGTAAAACAAAAAAGTTATTTATTTTGTTCCATTTATAAAAATTGTATCAAATCCTTATTTAAGCTGTTCAGTCTCCATCCTGCAGTGGACGGAGTTTGCACAGGCGTGTGCATTTCTTTGTACAGCCAGGTGGCTGTCGTAAAACGCAGTTTATTACCTTTCCTGCATTCAGAGTTCTTTTGTTTGCTTCGTGTTTAAAATTTAAAAACATCCTATTGTTATCGTACTTATTTTATGGCTGTCATTAGTGTCGAACTAATTAATCATAGTTTTTATTGTATTGCGTCGAAGCTTGCCAGATGTGCGAATTAATACAATGAACGCATGCCTCTTTGTCGGTATTATACAGTTAAGTATAAAACAATGCTCGAACGGAGGGGTGGGGCAGATAAGCGACGATTACGATACTAGCAAGACGTGTTTTATTTGTACCTGTTTTATACGTGTTTGTACAGTTCTAATAAACTCTATTGTATTTCCAACGGCATTTATTTTAATTGGAGTCCCGTAGCTCGTAACAATATTATAATATTGTTGAATTCAAGAATCCGAAGTTTCCTTCAAGTATCTAAGTAAGACCATGGCATCTTGTTACTTACCAGTTTTTCTCCACATACATACACTTACATTGTAGCATTATTAATTATTATTATACAGAATAGAAAAGTAACGCTCCTGAACCTCACTTTTAAAGCGCGGTAAGGATTTGGCTTGTCTCATAGCAATAGGCATTCCAGAGACGCACAGCCCGGACGGTGAAAGCGTTATAATAAAAACAGGACGTGTGTGCTGATGTCCTGGGCCCAAATTATGGGAGCTAGATACACAGATAAATTGGAAACGTTCCTTGAGGTAACGAGAAGTAGTGGGTAAATAAGTAGGTATAAATTTTCTGGACGAAGGTATGTTATGACATTTTCTATACCCCTAAAAATTTCATGACGATCTGTTGCGTAGTTATGACGTGAAAGTGTGGCAAACAAACTCTTAAGCGCATAATATAATATACTAGAGATTGACTGTAGTTATATATATACCAAATTTTAACCAAATCGGTCGAATAGTTTTTCCGTAAATGCGTAAAAACAAATAGACAATTATATTCTCATCCCGGAAACTATTCCATTTTTCGGGATATCTTAAGTTCATCTTCGGCATTGAAAATAAATATACTGAGTTTTAGCCAAATCGGTCCCGTAGTTTTTCCGTAAAAACAGAACAGACAGACAGACAGAGTTACTTTCGCGTTTACAATATTAATAGGCATTAGTAATATATGTCGCTCGCTGCGTGGCCCGTCCGCGTCTGCGCCGAGGGCCCTCGGGCGACCCTCTCGCGAGACGACCCGCGTCTACCCCATTAGTGGAACACGCTGTTTTGCCCAAATTTAGCTTGAAACATTTATATTAGCTTTTTAACCTGGTACACATTATTTTTTGGTGCGAGGGGACACGGGGGACCCATCCGCCTCCGGTGCCCTATATCTTTTATTAAAGCCTGCCCGACATGTATTTTTCATCAATATGTTTTTATTACTTTCATAATTTATGCACATGTAAGCTCATTTAAAGCTTATGAACATTAATTTGTTATTTATTTAGGTTTATGGCTTGGCAGCTAGGCCTTTTAGCCAGATCTTAGATTACAATACAGTGTCGTCATGATCTTGAGCCTATAGTTTAGCTGAACTGTAGATTATCAACTGACGCCATTCAACGGAGTTCTTGTGCCAACCCGAAAGGCCACATTTGATTATACAATTCAGATTTCTCAAAAAACACATAATTACTACTCAAAAACTATGAATGTCTTACAACTACTGTTCATTTTAGAGTAATTTTATACATTTCTAGAAAACAAAACTGCAAAGCACAACATCTTCTTTCAGTTACCGCCAAAAACTCAAAAAGTATCTGTTTGTAATACCAAAAATTTAAATTTTTTTGTCCGTGTGTCGGGGTGTATCGGCTAATCTCTGAAATGACTGGACTGATTTTGATGGGACTTTCGCTGGCAGATAGTTGATGTTATAAGGAGTAACTTGGCTGCTTTTTTACTTTCTTTAGGGTACCGGGAAAAAATTTCCACGCGGTCAAAGTCGCGGGCACTGTTAGTATACTTAAAATATTCGGGATAGGCGATTAAAAACTTTTTCATCTACGATGACCAGCCTTAATCTAGAAAAATAAAAAAAATAAAAAAAGATAATAATTTACTATAAGAAACAATTATCAATGTAAATTTCAGCGCTAATAAACTATACATTACTGTTCATTTCACCAATTTAAATTATTAAGTTTTGAAGAAAATCGACCATCTTTGCCAAAATTGCCACAGACAAAACAAAACATAACACACATTTATAATCAGTGCAGCATGACAAATACTACGAGAAATGAACGCAAAAAATGCATGTTATTTCACAATGAATGTGCACAGAAGCGGGCATTTTAATATATTAAAACCAAAGCAAACGTCGCGTGCTCTCGTCAATGCAATCGGGATAAAACGCAACGTCGGGAACAAACGGGTTCGGGAGCGAGTGGGGCGCGCAGTCCGCCCCGGCGGCCGCCGCACAGTGCCACAGTGTACCACCGCGACCAGTGGGACAAGTATCATTCGCCTTTTATGAGACGAAATTCAGTCGCTGATTTTTATAATTAACTAGGGCAAAACCTACTTTATTTTAAGAGCCTAGTTTTTTTTTTCACATTTAGGCGATATTCGCAAAACAAAAGTAAACAATTTTTTTACGAGTAATTAACATATTATTACGTGAAGCACAAACTTTGTACCCCTTTTATACGAATATTAAAGGAGAGTGAAATTGCGCACACTTATAGTTTATATATAGAAGGAGTGCAGAATGCTATTTTTTTAATTATATACAAAAATTACATCCAATCAATAAAAAAAACATTACACACACACACGCACATATACACTCTTTTATTTATTGTTCAAGTCAAATTAACAGTGTAGCCTTGGAGAAATCTGTCATTATAGAAGTAGCTATAATAGTCTTTGACATTAATTATTATAGTCTAATTTCGATCACGTGCGACCGACCGAAACGTCGGAATAATAAAAATCAATTAAATTGCCGCGCTTAAAACCTTTAAAACGTGATAGTATAGTGTCCTCTACATCGATTATTTGTATCAATAATATATTGTTTGCACTGGACTTTAATAATACCTGTTTAAAAAAAAATTAAACTCAGCTGTAAAGCCGCAGATAGCTAAATCTAAGATGTGAGGTTTTTCAAAAAGGTGTCATAAAATGCCTTCGAGGTCGGCAGCGCTTTGGTTATAAATTTCCATGGGCTTTCCGATAGGTGGCCTGATAACTTGTAAAGAAGTCGGTGATACCGACCCGAGAGACATCCAGCCTTCATAAGAGCGGACGTGTTCAGCACTGGGGTTACACGCTTGGGGAGTCTTCGTCGAACTAATTACTACTTGCTTATATTCAGAAAGTATTAATATGAACAGTAGCCCAGGGATTGGCTCGCGAACCGTACGAAGAGCCGCGCGTAGTTGCCCCCTTCCCGGGACCCGTTCCACCACGGCATGCTGATTAAAATGTCGCGACACAAAGTGATTATCGGACCGTGCCTCGTCACTGGGGCACCGGTACACTGCTCAAAGTTGCCACTACAAACAAACTAATATCACTTTTCTCCTGGTAAGTTTAAATATGTTTCCAGTTTTTTTTGTATAAAAGTAATCTTTGGTCTTTACTTCACTGATATTACGATCTAGTCTATAGACACTAATAAGTCATTTAATATAGACCAGGTACCCTCAACTTTTTGTAAGTGGCCCGTCTATACTAATCGTTGTACTAATAGTGTTTTACATACATACATACATAACTTCACGCCAGGTCCCTTGCGGGGTAGTCACGAACAACAGAGCGCCATTCAGGCTTATTCTTACATACTTCACTTGCTTCTTTGACATTCATAGCTCTTGTCATGTACGCACGTCTGTTCTTAAAGCTCCTGACATCATTTTCTGCTAGTACATGATCAATAGTGTTTAATTTAATAGTGTTTTACTTCGTGCTAACTTCAAAATGTTATATAAATAGACTGTAATAGATAACACTTTATATGTCATGGTAAAAACAATAGCCATAAGTCGGTCTACTTTTAGTAAATATTGTTTTATCAACAATTTTACTATGTACTTACTGGCTAAACTCACCATGATTCAATGTGTCTCAACTTTTTTTTACTTTCACTTTCTACAGTTTTTATCTAATTACAGCCCATAAATGTTCCATTACTAAGCTTGTGCCTCCCAAATCTATCATCATATAATATATATCACATGTCAACTTATTAGCATATTACCTAAATAACAGATCCCAAAGCGTAGAAATTAACAATATAAAATCTAGTAGGACTGGTGATGTATGGGTGTGCCCCAGGGCTCTATTCTAGGTCCATTCTTATTTTAGATATATATTAATGATTTGCCATATTTTATCAAAGATATGTGTGAGATGGTGTTGTTTGCTGATGACACGTCAGTTATATTTAAAGTTGACAGAAATAAATAGGAGAATGAACAGTACACGCCCCACGCTTATCGATGTGCAGATTACATCAAGATTTATTCTTTATTTTCAGCAAGTCATAATTGTAACAATATTATGAACACATTAGGTCACAAAAACTGTCTTGACTAAGAGTCTTTATATGAACCTCGCAAAACGCTTGGAATATCTCGTCCAAGTAGTAACTTTGAATTTAAAAGGATATAAAAAAATGTAGAAGTTATATAAAAATTTCAAACTTGAAAGTAGTCGAAGAACGAAGAAAGTTTTGTGTCACGCGCGCATACCGTCTTAAGAATAATTGTAATTATTATATTTTTGTCGTGTGTTGCATATAATTTAACATTTTATATTATATAGTAAATTTGGACCTGATATCCAGTAATAAAATTATTTTCTCCTTCTGATCTGTGAGTGTTATTTGGTGTCGGAACTTTGGAGGATAACGCCAACATTAACCACCGCACCACCACCCGTACAACGGACACGAAACAAACGATGGCTGAATTTTTATATATATATATATGTAGAGATTCAGCTGTCTGAATTTTTCAATAAAAATTCGTGACATTTTCGAAACATTCGTAATCCATGTTAACAGGAACAAAACATAGGAATACACGTTTAAACGAACAACGGCTCGTCTGTTTGCGGACCGTGTAAATAAAACAACTTGCACGACTAAAATCGTGTCAAACGATTTTATAACTGCTTTTATTACAAAACGTTACCTATATTTATAACGGAATGATTGTTTGTTTGTAGTTGTTACTAGAAACGCTTTTCACAAATGTTACACACAGCTGTTAAGCGAGGAAAGTTTGAGGAAACAGTGAAGTCACAAGTTTTATAGATTACCAACTGTCCCGGCAGGTGTGATCCTGCCCTGGAGAAAAAAAAAGGACTCGATTGCAGCACCACCTACCGGGTCCTATTGTGAATCTAAACCGGATCCACTTGAACACACACAAAAATTTCATCGAAATCGGTCCAGTCGTTTAGGAGGAGTTCAGTTACATACACATGCAGAGAAGAATTTTATACATAAGGTTAACTTATTACGTATAATTATAAGGAAAATACCTGTATTTTTCATCAATTTTGAAAAAATAAATAAATACGGGTACTTTTCTAGTGGTTCAGTTTTCTGACAGTATGCTTAGTAAAACAAAATGTGTGTGTTTGCGCAGTTCCCAGGCAGTAGAAGTGAAACTTAGAGAATCATAGATAATTCTTATCTATTATTTATTAGTATAAATAGAATTCCTTTAGGCTACATCCGTCAACATATTATAATTCAAAAAATTCAATCTAAATTAATAATAGTAAATGTACACTGTAAATTCCTAGCATAAAGTTCAAAATTCAATGCACTTTTACGCACAATTTCCTTTAATCAAGTGTAAACGAATATCTACATTAAGTATATTCAGATAGAGATAAAGTCATTTGAAATGTTTCAAGTTTTGTTTAAATGGAAAGTTAATACTGTCGGGTCAGGCGAAATGTGTTTTATTTCAAGTGAGATACGGTTGAATTTTATGTTTACATTTTTTCATTTCATCGATTTTCAAATCTAAAGAGGTTTCATTTCAAAAATGTAACACTAAATGACTCTGAGCGCGGCAGTTAGACGTCGAATCTTGAACTACTAGTAGTACAAACTTCGCGGCGAAATTAGATTAAGAAATCATTAAACATGTATGTATGAGATATTAATTTAAGCAAATGAAGCGAAAGGTGTTTGATAGGATCGTAGCAATTACTTATCCATAGTCTTTGGCTGCCCTTATGGAAAACAGGCATATTGATGTGACATAGGTGTGTTATATAAATAATACTCACATCATGCAGCCAGGACAGCTTTCTGGCTGGAGGGTTAGCTCGCACGTGGCACTCGAAGTAGACATCGTCTCCTTCTTTTATATCTCCCGCTGCTAAGGAGCTCCCCAGCCGCAGCCGGACCACCGGTGGATCTGCAGGAGATATGACAATCAGATCAATACGAAACATATAACCAAAGAGTTTATTACAATAATCACTTCGGGTTATATAGTAATAAAGGATTTTTTTAAAGTAGATAAAAGCAAAAGATATCAAATTGTCGCGATGCATGAGCAAGCTAAATATTTTACTGTCTGTTAGTTGAGGCGGGTGAAATAGATTACTCAACATTGGAAGGCCCATGACGGAAAAAAACTCTTCGAGGGCATCGTAGCTCTAGTCGATTGTCCTTTATGGGGACAATCGACCCATCCTGGTCGGATTGGTCTTAGCCATCAAGGCAAAAAAAGGATACGGTACGATGTCCTTTGAAGAGAACTCGCTAGTAACTGGTTTCCTACAGTGGAATCTTCAGGTCAGGATCCTCGCATATACAAGCGACGTAAAGAGGGTCTGGCGTGGGAGACGAAACCGGCGACCGGAGAGCCTAGGAAACAGAGGCACGCCGGCCAGATCTCCGTGAAGATGCCATAGTGGTCTAGGAAGATCGCCTGGCATACCCCGAGTATGGTCATCGCTACCATTGAGGCAGTGAACCCCGTCAAATGCAAATTAAAGTTCAAGGGCATGTGCAAGTGTGCAAGTCGAAGTCTAAGGTCAAGTTCAAGTGCAAGCGTAAGTTTAAGTGAAAATTCATTTTATTGCTTCTACGAGGTTTGGACGAAGACAAATCACTTTGATGTTCCGGCTGACACAGATCCCTTCCAGAAACGGTTGCTTTCAAACGTGTCACGCCTTATTTTTTGCTTTTGAGTTCCTTTTAAAGTAGGCTTTGTGTTTTATTTTAATATTTTTAGCAAGAAGGGACGGGAATTCATTCTGCGTACTCACAGACGACGTTGATGGTCCAGGAGGTCTCCATAGTGAGGCTGGTGACGTTGGGGTTCTCGGCGCGGCACGTGATGGGCTTCCCATCGTCATCCAGGGTCGGCACAAAGCTCATCACGCTAACAGTCATATTGTCCCTTAACTCCTCCTGTGGAATAAAACGTTTTTGATTTATATCAATAAGAAATACTAACTGTGACCGTGATGTCTTCCGCGTGGAATTTGATTTTAAAACTCCCCGGTTTTGAAATATTCTTCATTGGTGCTCCACTCCTATTGGTCTTAGCGTGATGTTATATAGCCTTCCTCCATAAATAGGCTATCTAACATTAAAATATTTTTTCAAATCAGACCAGTAGTTGTTCAGATTAGCGCGTTATTAGTCCTTTATTTCTTATTATATGCTTACAATCATCAGCTGAGAGCTTAAAGAACTCGTTTCCGCAGATTCATGGTGAACATGAAAAGCATCAAAATAAAGTGGAATTTATGCTACGTCTTATAACTACCAGTATATCTAGACAGGTGTCAATTTCACTAAACGATCTTCCAAAGGCTACCGCCGAAGGTTCTCTGGTCTTATAAACAAACCAAAAGCTTTGTGTAATACAATTACACAAATCTTTTGGTTTGTTTACAAGATCAACTAAGGGTTTAGTTATGTCAGTGGTATTAAAAATATTCCATAATTCCTTTTTAATGTCCAGTTTGCTAAGCGAAGCTGCGTGACAAATCCTACAGTACTTCTATTAGTAACTATCAGTGAATTAATTACAGAACAGAGTTTAGAGTTTTAACAAGTATATGAAAACTGCAGTAATAACGCGCAGATGACATGGTGCTGCTGAGCACCTCAGTGTGCGGCTTCAGTAAACAAGTGACGGTTTGATATACAATGTTGAGGAAAGTATGCGAAGAAGCCTCAAAGTAGTCTGTCTATTCGGCTCAAAGACACACCCTTAGAGTGGGTTGTTCAATTTAAATACTTAAGGCATGTGGTTGCGTCAGACCTTAGCGATAATGCAGACATTGAAGAGGGACGAAGGTCCTAGTCCATAAGAGCTAATGAAATTTCCTGCAGGTTTGCCCGATGCTCAAAAGAGTTTAAGGTAACGCATATTAATATTTTCTTGAGTTTTCGCGACTTGTACACATAATAAAACTACGTTTTAACGGTTTTAAGCGCGGTAATTTATTTTATTTAGGTTTATCCGACGTTTCGGCCGCTTTTCAGTTGCCGTGGTCACGGAAGACAAAGATGACATTTGTCAAACGTGTATTGTCAAAGTTTTTATTCAGCGTACAATAAGGATAAACCTAAATAAAATAAATTACCGCGCTTAAAACCGTTAAAACGTAACGCATATTGTTCATCTCTCTACATGTGCAGTCTGTGGGATAATTATTCATAAAGAAGCTACACGGACCTTTGTGTCTAATACAATAATGCTTTCAGGGAGGTGATATCCCGCTAGAGCAGCGCCACGGGCATGTTTGCCCTGGTTCGCACCGATAACTTTCAAACTTCCACTAAGAAGCGGTGCGGGCCAACACCATCGCCGTCCTAGATGATTGCTGATAGGCTAGACTGCACCTACATTAGACACTGCTGTGCAATGCCTAATAGTGTAGTGAAATTATAACTTGGGTGCGTATATTGTATATATCGCAGTGTTGTCTTTTTGGAAATATTCACAGTTGAACGGGGACCCGGGATATAAGCTAGCTCAGTTTCATTAAAATCCATTCAGTGATTTTCATGTGACGTTCTATCTTCTATCTCTTTCATCAGACAGATAGACATTAAATTTTAAACGTTAATTTTTAAATCTTAGGGTCCGAATTAGCAGTAAACATTTTTAATTATCAAATATACTGTACAAACAATTCATCTACAAATTTACTATATTATTATTCGCTATAATATATTATAAGAGTAGAATTAATAAATGAAGCGGAATTTGTTCACATAAGACTAAGAATAAACGAAACCCTTTTAGTTGTGTTTAATAAACAACCATAAGAAGACCAAAACTCGTCTTGGAGGCAAACAAGTGGCCGCAAAGCACACGAGGCCCAAACCGAATCGGGCTTGTTCTCGAAGTGGATGAACCGCACCCCATCGTGGAGCATATTTCGTTTGCGATTAAAATTCATTTATTCCACTTAACATTGTACAAGCACTTAATGAACAGCCCCCGTTTTGAATAATTCAAACCACAACTCGCAGCAACAAAAGATTTCTGCCTGAAATAATTGCTCTTGCAGCGGAGGCGTTGGTGGAAGCTTAGGGAAGTGTCACTCTCAAACTGATTAATATATTAGCAGTCCATATTCTTATTGCTGAAGCAGAACAGACTGATGGGTCACTTGATGGAAAGCGGTTACCATCACCTATAGACGTTTGCAACACCAAAAAGGTGTTACCAAAGTATGTCTATGTATTGTTTATTAACAATAATATTACCTGCGAGCGTAAGTACGCATTTAGGATTAGAAGTAAACACCAGTTTTTAACTAAACACTATTATTAATTTAGACAGTTTTCGGTATTGCGTAGACCACCTCCTGCTACTGCAGTGCTCACCCCCCGAATTCATCGCATATAGCTCGCTTCTGGATCTTCTCTCAAACTATGATGCACTCCTCCTTCACTAAAATGTCTACTAAACTTTTAGTAAATTCACCACTAAACTTGTCACTGTCTTCTATTAAAGTTCTCTTCCAACTTTTTCATATCGCACTTGTCGCTTTACTGTCTTGAAATGAACTACTCGTAGGCGCGCTTTACGCTGTAAATATACCCGCAAGAATCTTCTGGAACCCATTATTTTGATCTTATTCTCGTTATTCTTTTATTTACTACCTATCCCTTTCTATAAATCTATCTATCTCTGTCTTTTCCTTCCAGAATCTTCTAACTTTTTCTAAAACTTCTTAAACCAACTAGATTGTTCCACCAACACTCGCCACACTATCTCTTCTTTCAGTTACTTATACAAAAACTCAATTCGGTTTTTAAATATATAATAATTATAACACGGAAACCAAGTCCATATAGCCTAACAAGTAAACAGCAAAACAGAGATGAGTCGAAGCCATTCTCATTTGAGGAGTAATACAGTGAATGACTTGTTTCCTATGACAACGTAGGTATTGTTAGTGAATTGAAAAAATGCGATTGAAGCGCCATCTGTTTAGCTAACATATCTATTTTATGGAAACTACAGCATTTATTGGGATAATAAGTATCTTGAGTGCTGATTCGGAGTTTAAGCTAGCTAAATGTCGAGTTTCATTTAAACACACGATAAAAGATAAGCGTATCTTTTTGCCAAAATTACTACAAAACCAATAAAGATTAAGGGTAACCACTGTAAATCATTACTGTTCTTAGTTTGTTTTAAGGATTATTAAGTCTATTATACTACTATGTGTAGTGTAATAGACTACATAATCCTACTAAATATCATCGATATAGATCATTAATTAACAAAAGGGCAATTAGAAATATTATCCCCGCAAATTGCTATTACGCCTGGCCGCCATTTTGTTGACGTAACCGTAGCGGTAGCCGAACACTCAGTACTGTTAGCATCAGTCAAGTCAACTCAAGAATTTTTTGGAAAGACAATCGAATCGTGTTGTGCGTGTTGTTATCAATAGGTGGAGGCTTGTTATGAGCATTTCTTTTTAAATATTTTTTTTTACTATACTGGTATGTATTAGTCTGTAAGCCTTCCTAAAATCAAAGAAATAAATCAATTAATCACTGGCCGGCGAGTAGGCGTACATATCGAGATGCGTATGACACGTGAATGTTGATTTGACAAGGTTCCAGCGCATTATCAATTTGCGGGGATAATAACTAGTGGTCGCCCGTACTCGAAATTCGACCACAATAATTAACGTCAAAGACTATACTTGTATAATCACAGATTTCGCCAAGGCTACACTGTTCATTTGACTTTAACAATAAACAAAAGAGTATATATGCGTGTGTGTGTCAAATACATGGTAGTGTGTGTAATGTCTTTTTTATTGATTTAATGGATTTTTTATGCCTTATATAAAAAAAAATTAGCATTCGTAGTTTCTTCTATATAAACTATGAGAATCCGAAATTGCATACTCCTCCGTCCACGCAATAAAAAGGGGTTCTTGCTTTACGTATTAATAGGAGTATATTGCATTTCCAATAAAAACGCTTTTCACTATTACTTGATAATGTTACACGCCGACAAATTTAATACACACCTGTAATTTATGACCTTTCCCGCATTTAGATTTGTGTTTGAAATGTGTAACTAAGAAAACATCTAATTCTTATTGCATTCGTTTATGGCCGCAGGTGTGCAGATTAGGTTTTCTTGGAAAACTCAGTCCACGCGGTCGATTGTTGTATTGTACAGTTTAGTGTAAAACAATGCCCGAAGGGAGAGGTGAGGCAAACGAATACGTGACGAACTTTGCGCGTGTTATTGAATCATGCAGTGTGTACTGGTTGTGTCCAGTTATATTTGTACCTGTGTTGTACGTGTTTGTATAATTTAATTCGAGTCCCGCATTCGTTACAATAAATTATTCAAAACTTCTCATTATTTTGATAAAAAATATTTTTCAACAACGGGCTTAAAGTTTTTCACAGAGGCCTGATATTCTTGAGTTGAAACAATAGACATTGTGTCGGGATCCCTTTGTGACAGCAATTTGAATAATTTCAGCCGATTCATGATATAATTGCTGGCTTCAGAGTATTGCGATTTCTTGAGTAAGGTTTTTATTACTCCACAAGGACTAGCTGTTCTTTGCATAATACAATAAATCTGTGTGGAGGTTAAGTTTGTTCAGACAAATTTTAACACAGATTTATTAAAAATGATTATAAATTTAATAATGAGAAAAAATGGCGCTAATTCGAAAGATTGTCCGTCTGTTTGTTAGGGTTTGACATGAAAACAATTGAACTGATTTAAATGAAACTCGAAATACTTTCATCTTCATACTTTTTATATCGTAATTTATCACTTACTAGCTGACCCGGCACACTTCATGCCGTCTTAGAATCTTTAAATAAAAACGTTGTTGAGGGACGGGATGAACATCAAACGTTTGGCAGATAGGAATAGTTTCTAAGGGAAAACGAAATTGTTGTTTTTACTATATAATAATATATATATATAATATTTACTATATTCCATGAATTTTTTCATATTCCCTGGACATCCACAAATAATTCAAAACCAAAATTTGCCAAATTAGTCCAGCCGTTCTCGATTTTTAGAGAGACTAACGAACAGCAATTGATTTTTATACAATATGTAGATCAATAATATCAATCGATAAATATCTGTTGAAATCGAAAGTATTATATGGGCTTAATGTGTGATTTCTGATGTGATATTGTTACATAGTATAAAACTATGTCGCTTACCACCTCTGTCGGTCTCTCTTTCCGCTAATTCCCCTAAATTAGTAAGATACATTTTCACTGCAAGTTTACATATGTAAAAAGCCGGATTCATTTCAAATTCGAAAGTTTTTATTCAAAATATGCTCCAATGGAGAACACTTTTTGAAGGTCATACATATAAGTTAAAATTTTATTTTACTTCCTAGTCTATGTACACTACTTCGCAACGTGTTATTGCTGTTAAGGAGAAGAAGCGGCAAGAAACTCCCCAGCAACACGTCAACTAAAAATTGTTTTTCTTTATATTTCTTATTCTATCTATACAGCGTGTTTCAGACCTTACGACAATAAATCAGACCACGTTTTCTTCATGACGTACTCTGCCCAAATACAAAAATAAATCAAGGTAACTTCTTTGGTTTAGCCACAGGACCTCATTTTTCATTTCAGAATATTACAACAACATGTATCAGTTATTGTGTCTAAATCGGTAGCTTAGTGACCAATCTATCATGTTGCCAGCTAGTCTCTTCATCATTAAACGCGGAAGTTGTTCATTCTTACGCTCTCGCTCGCGAACCAATATTTACAAGATGTTCTGTTTTTATTCCCTTTTTATCGTAATTAATTTGTTCGGAAATTTCAAAATTTTATTTTTGACATTACGGTTGATTTAATAGTACCAAAAAATTGTATGGAGTACGACCGCTAAAGTTATGATTTATTGTCATTTGAAATGAAACACGCTGTATATCTTAAGCTCTTTTTTACGTTTTATATAGAGTTATGCTACAGAATTACTTTTTGGAAAAACGAATAGAGTCGTAGCAAACAGTGCGTACTCAGTAAGACAGTCATAATAAAAGCAAAGAAGAATATTATTATCGTTATAATACGAGACTTACTATGAATTTAGATTAAAATTTAGTTTAAAGTTATCGAAAAGTAAGTTTTAACACGTGTAAACTAGAGCCGTGGAGCAGTTTTTATTTAATTATGTATTTATATAGACGAGTTTATCCAGGCTTGGAGTAATTTATTCAAATGCGTGGATTATCTCGCCACTATTAAAACGTTTATTTTATGACGAAATAACATTCCAGTTGGCTACGATAGGCGGAGCGGCCGAAGCACCTGTCCGCGCGAGATAAAGCCAAAAGCGCTTCACTATCATTACCGCGGTAAGCCCACCGGCCGCTCAATATTGCCTCGGAACTCGTAAAAACACATTTCGCCTGGAGAGGCGGTGAATCCGCTGGAAGGTGAATCTTGCAGGAACATTAATTACAGCCGATTCGGCAGCCTGTACAGCTTGCGGCCTAACTTGATACATTCATAAAAATTTACTAATAAATATTAAGGTATAGGACTAAAATTTGCATTCTTCGAGGTTAAATAATAATAATCCCGCAGAGGGGCTTTGTGGCGAAGCCTTAGGTGAGTGGCGACACCTCGTACTCGCCTCCGTGCTTGCCTTAGCCAGCCGGCACGGAGTGGAGATCACTAGAGCTAAGACTCAAGCTCCAGGGGTAGAAGTGATAAATGGTATCACTTCGGTGGACCTGAAGCCCACCTCTCTACACCCCTTAGCCAGTCACACCCATGTTGCCCCTGTCTTTTATGGATTTTTTAGGGGCCCATGCAGAGATTGGCGAGTCACCGTCTGCCCATTTTTCCATGTTCCCTGAACATTGCGACGGGCAGACGCCATAGTCCCCATATTCCCAGACCCCTTGTACCACTAACAGTTCACCCCAATAGCCCGGTACTTTATCTTCTCATTTCCCGCAAAGGTCCTACACTGGCCGGGGCTTGTCCTTAGGTGCATTATTGTATGGTGTAGACAGGGATAATCGCCGGTCAGTGTCACGCCACATTTAGATTAAATTTGTCAAGAGGCCTCTACGTGTTGGCCTCCCCATGGCCCCACGCAAGCCCTCCAAAAGTCTGGGCCATTTTTATGGCCCGTGGTCTTGAAAGACATACAGATAATAATAATAATCGGCAGACAAACACACACATTGTATATCCCCAAATTAAGCAAGTTACGCTTGTGTTACGGGTAATATACAACGGACCACTCTGGGGCCGATCCCAGACACCCAGACCATGTTAAATAACGGAGAAAATACGTTTCCGAAATTTACTATACCGGGAATCGAACCCGGAGCCTCTGGGTTACAGTGAGGTAGGCCGGCAAAGGCTTAGCCCGCTGAACCACAGAGACCGTCAAAATTTTTACACTAAATAAATAAATAATGAATGTTTGTTCAAGACATAAAATATGGTAAATTAACTTTTGAATATGACAACACTAAATGCTAATTTTGATAGGTGACAACATTATAAAATAAATTCTCTTCAACTTAAAATGGCTTCTCATTAATACGTCCCCTAAAAGTTTTTCACTCTATTTAATTATTTAACATAGTTAGTGGTCCTTCGATAGTATTAAAATTAATTACCAGCGCATAATAACCATTTTTAAATATAAATATCACCGGGCGGGCGCTTGGTGCAGTTTGCATAAGTATCGAAATCCGACCGAGGCCTAGTTCAAAGGTCACGGCAGCGGCGTGGGAGTGGGCTTGCAGATTAACGAGTCTACGGTTAAAATATCACGGTATAAGCAGTAAATGCATAAAAATAAGTGTTATATATAGTGTCTGTGTTCGTTTCGTTAAAAATGGAGCAAAAATTAGCAAGATTGCGCAACAAGCGTGGCACGCTCAAGGGCGTGATAACACGTGTGCAATCATTTGTACAAGATGCAATATCCTTGGCTGCAGCCAGCATTGATATGCTTGAAGCGCGCCGGGACAGATTGGCAGCCGCTTACAAGGAATATGAGGAGCTAAATATAGAAATTATAACTTTGGATGCCACGGACAAAGAGGAGGTAGAGGAAGTAGAGAATCAATACTTCCAAACTATTGCAAAGTTGAACCAAGTACTTCGTAGGTATGCTGAACAGGAAAAATACAACATAGTAAACTCGAAATTACCGAATATAGATATACCGACATTCGACGGGAGCAATTTTACGCAGTATAAACCATTCTTCGACCTGTTTTGTGCCTTAATAGACAATAATGGCTCTTTATCCAGCATACAAAAGCTGTTCTATTTACGAAAATACCTCAGTGGTGATGCTTTAGCAGTTATAATTAACCTACCATTAGTTAGTGAGTCCTATCCAGAGGCATTAACGCTACTTAAAAAGCGATATGACAATCAAACTAGATTAATTTCGAATCACATTAGTTTTATATTAGATATTCCTCATATGCAAAAGGGCACTGCCAGCTCCATCAGAGCATTTATGTCGCATGTGCAGCAGCATTTATATGCACTTAAAAACTTAAATCAACCTATTGAACAGTGGGATATGTTATTAATATCTATACTTACTCGTAAGTTAGACACTTATACTTGTCGAGCATATCATATAGATAGGGTGAACCCTGATGTTTTGCCCACTATGGATGAATTCTTATCGATTTTAGAAAGGCGTGCCATAGCTTTAGAAGATAGTCCTATACAAAAAAGTATGGCTAATGAGGGTACCAAAATTAAATCTTTTAATTATAGAGTATCAAATGTTACTACTCAAAATATTCAATCAAAATCATCCTCATGCAGTTATTGTGATAAGAATTATCATCCCTTACATTTATGTCCTAAGTTTCAAACAGCAATAATAGGGGAACGTTTAGAATTTGTAAAAAATAAAAGTTTGTGCAATAGGTGTCTCAAACCACATAAAAATAAGTGTAAATTCAATTTCACATCTAGGCATTGTAAGCAGAGACATAATAGTCTTTTGCATGAGGAGACATCAGGCACAGGTTCATGTGAAACCTCAGAAGTTATCCCAGTTGGGTTGCATTGTAAAAAGAATTCACATATTAATATTTTGTTACCCACAATAAAAGTGAAGTTCATTAATAAGTTTGGAGAGCAAATATATGTAAAAGCGTTACTTGACAGTGGTAGTCAAGCCTCATTAGTTCAGGATAAGCTTGTCAGGGTATTGAATGTGCATGCTATGAATGCATCCTGCGATATTGTGGGAATAGGCAATAATCCTACTAAAATACATAAATATACTGAACTAGTGTTGCATTCAAACGTTCAAAACATTGCATTTAAGGTAAAGTGCCACCTTGTGGACACAATTACAAGCAAATTACCACAACAATATGTTGATATTTCTAATATTGTCCTTCCACAAAATATTAAACTTGCAGATGAAGATTTTAATGTTCCCTCTGAAATTCAGCTATTATTAGGGGCAGATTTTTATTTCAAAATAATACAGGAAGGTCAAATAAATTTAAATAATGGCATAATTTTGCAAAATACCATGTTTGGCTATATAGTGGGGGGCAAAACAGTAACTCCTCCTACCCTAAGCATGAGTAAAAATGAAACTGTCAATTTAGTGTCAAATTTTGTGATGGATGAGACCAAATGTGACTTACAAAATATTATGGAAAACTTCGGGTTAGCGGAGAAGGTTCCCTTGGAACCTGAGATTAGTTCGGAATGTCAGCAGGCTGAAAATAACTTTCAAAACACTGTTAGGCTTATTGACAACCGCTTCTTCGTTGACATGCCATTGAAGTTGCCCATAGAACAGTTACAATTAGGCAATTCTTTTTATATTGCCCTTCAAAGGTTCTATACTTTGGAAAATAAATTTAGGTCTCACCCTGAATATTTTTTACAATATAAAAATTTTATTGGGGAATATATAAGGCTAGGGCATGCAAAAATAGTTGATATTAGTACTTATGATATAAATAATGACCCAGTCTATTTTCTATCCCATCATGCTGTCTTAAATGAAGCCAGCAAAACAACCAAATTGAGAGTTGTGTTCAATGGCAGTATGCCTTCAATAAATGGAACATCTTTAAACGATAAAATGTTAAATGGACCTATTGTTCAAAATCAATTGTTGGACATACTAATTTTGTTCAGAACCTATCGCTTCACACTAATGTGTGATATAGAAAAGATGTTTCGACAAGTTCATTTAAATAAAAGTCAATTAGGCTTAATAAATATATTATGGAGGGATGATCCCTCAAAGCCGATTCTCTGTTTGCAGTTGCAAACAGTGACATATGGTTTAAAAGCGTCCACATTTTTATCTACTAGATGTCTTTTAGAGCTTGCACTTAGATATAAGGATCAATATCCTCTGGCTTCACAAGCTTTAGTAAGAAATACATATGTTGATGATGTTATCTGTGGGGGTGATGATATCCAGCATCTCCAACATCTAAAAATGGAATTAATAGAGTTATTAAATAAAGGAAGTTTTAATTTGCATAAATGGTGCTCAAATGTAAACCAAATTCTTCAGGATATTCCTGAAAATGAAAAATATTTTGGTGAATTTGAAATAAATAAAGATAATATTATAAAAACATTAGGGCTAAAATATAATGTTAAAAATGACTCTTTTAGCTTTACATGTCCTAAGAGCACTGGGCAACTTGTGACAAAACGGCAAATTCTTAGTTTTATAGGAAAAATTTTTGATCCACTTGGATTATTAGGTCCTATAGTAGTAAGAGCTAAGCTTTTTATGCAACAGTTATGGGCTTTAAAATTAAATTGGGATACTAAGTTACCTGATAAACAATTACAGGAATGGGAAAAATTCTTAGTGGACTTACAAGACACGGGAACGATAAGCATTACCAGAGGGCTCATAAAGTCAGACATACAGTCTGTACAGCTCATAGGTTTCTGTGATGCCTCATCCAAGGCTGTAGGTTGCTGCCTGTATATCAAGGTAGTTTATAAAAATAGTACTTTTGACATTAATTTATTATGTTCAAAATCAAAAATAGCTCCCTTAAACAAGTCCATCACTATGCCTAACTTAGAACTAAATAGCTGCTTACTTCTGGCTGAACTCACAAACAGAGTACATAAAACTATATCTACTAGATTTCAACCAGAAATTAAATTATTTTCAGATTCTCAAATAGTGTTAGCATGGCTCCAATCAGTTAATTTAAAATCAAATAAATATGTAACCAGTAGGGTGTCCAAAATAAAAAACCTTACACAGGGCTACACTTGGACATATGTTAGAAGTGCAAACAACCCAGCTGACTTGTTGTCTAGGGGCATAAGTCCACATAAGCTACAAAATCAAAATTTGTGGTGGCAAGGTCCACAGCAGTTGTCTGATCATAAATATGACTTTAAAACTTGTGAGGTTTACTTTCAAATACCTATTCAAACTTGTCAAAATGTCATAAATAAAGATCAAGTAATTAATAAATTAGTAAAATTTGATGACATAATTTTTAACAAGTTTTCAGATTTTTCAAAATTACAAAGAGTTGTTGCTTGGATATTGAGATTTCAGTATAATTGTAGATTTAAAAATAAAAAATTTAGAGGTTCATTATCTCCAAATGAGTTAAAAATTTCTTTAAAGTACATAATAAGGCATACTCAAAATGAACATTTATTATTAGAAATTAATTTAATTAAAGAAAATAAACCAATTAAGTCAAATTTGGCTGGTCTACATCCATTTCTTGATAATGATAACATTCTTAGGGTAGGAGGTCGCCTCCAGAATGCTACAAACATATCTTATGATAAAAAACACCCAATAATATTACCCAAATCATCCAATATTACATATATGCTTATAAGAAAAGAGCATCTCAGGCTTTTACATGCTGGAGCAAAGTTAGTGCTAAGCTCACTGTCTCAAAAATATTGGATAGTTAACGGCATTAGAGAAGTTAAAAAGATTTTACATAAATGCACAATATGTTTCCGGGCAAAAGCAGTGGCCTCTAAGCAATTAATGGGTTCACTCCCTGTACAAAGGATTACGCCCTCTAGACCATTTGAGGTCACAGGAGTGGATTTTTGTGGTTCATTTGACATAAAGGTAGCAAGGGTTCGGAAACCAATAGTAACGAAAGGCTATGTTGCAGTATTTGTTTGCTTTTCCACAAAGGCTATTCACTTGGAGTTGGTCAGTGACCTGACAACACCAGCCTTTTTAGCCTGCCTCCAAAGATTCATTGCTAGGAGGGGGATGCCATCACAAATATATTGTGATAATGCTAAAACCTTTAAGGGTGCAGATAATGTCATAAAAAACCTATATAAACTACATTCCTCTAAAAGTCACATAGACTGTATTGAATACTATTGTACATCAAATTATATCAAATTTAAATATATACCAAGTTACTCCCCAGAGTTTGGAGGGCTTTGGGAAGCCGGGGTAAAGAGTCTTAAGTATCACTTAAAGCGCATAGTAGGTAACATTTGTCTCACATTTGAAGAGTTTGGTACTATCTTAACACAGATAGAAGCTATACTAAATTCACGACCTCTGTTGCCAATGAGTAGTGATGTGTCAGATTTAAAATATTTAACACCGGGTCATTTTCTCATAGGTGCACCCCTGACAAGCTATCCTGAAACTGATCTAACAGATGTAAAAGTAAATAGGCTTAAGCTTTGGAATGTATGTAATAAATTAAAACAAGACTTTTGGAAGGTTTGGTCAAATGATTATTTGTCTCAATTACAAAATAGACCAAAATGGAAATATGATTATACTAATTTGAAAGAGGGTGATTTGGTGATTGTAAAGTTAAGTAATGTTCCTCCTCTTACTTGGCCCATGGGGCGAATTGTTAAAACTTTTCCAGGCCCTGATGGGAAGGTTAGAGTAGCTGAGGTTAAAATGGGGCATAATAATAAAATTTACAGTAGGTCTTATACTAAATTGTGTCCATTACCACTGTCAAATTGAAATATTTAAATAAAATGTGTCCTATATAGATATGTTTAAAATACTTAAGATAAAATAACATTGTATAACTTGACATTTTTGTTTGTAATTTTGGTTTTTGCTTTGTATAATAATAAATACAAATATTGCTAAAATGTATGTTTGTGTCAACAAGCAATAGTTGCAATAATTATTTAACATAATATATAATAACGTAAAATATAAATATAAATAATTGTGTTATTGTCACTTAAATTATAATTTGAATTGTGTTATATTAGTGTTGTCAATTTTCTATTTAAATGTTTAAAAATTGTATTTCCTTTAATAAAATTTGTCTTGACATTATTTGAAATTGAAATTGTATAACTTTCATAATTAATACATTAGTAATTAGGGTGGCCAGGAAATTAAATATATTAGAAATTGTTTAATATCATTTAATTAATTATTTATTTTTATATAACTTTCTTTGCTGGGCCCAACTTATGTTCAAGACATAAAATATGGTAAATTAACTTTTGAATATGACAACACTAAATGCTAATTTTGATAGGTGACAACATTATAAAATAAATTCTTTTCAACTCAAAATGGCTTCTCATTAATACGTCCCCTAAAAGTTTTTCACTCTATTTAATTATTTAACAATGTTATTTAAAACAAATGATGAGCGCACAACGCGTTGTGTTCTCGTTAAAATGTCGACAGTCAGTGTTCAAAATGGCTGCTTCTACCCTGCTGTGCATTGGCCTTCGCCTCACACAGAAAGAGCGTAGACAGGCAAATGATGGAGCGATGTCTACTTACTTCATACTAGGCAAGGATCGAACAATTAGCATGGTAGACGGGCCAGTGACAAAAGCGCGGCGCAGGCCGTGGGTTTAGTGTAACTGATCTAGAGCTTTCTACTGATGCTATGCAATACTATCTTACTCTCCGTGTTATACTATATTTATATACTGCCTTAAAAATATAATGTTTATAGTTTTTTTAAAGGAAGTTTAATACGGGGAGGGAGGGGAGAATGCATAATCAGGAGTAAGGACTTTCATCGCATGAAACAATATTAAGCTCAAAGCTAAGCGTTTCACGCCGATATTCTGTGACAGCGTGGTATCACCAATCGTGTCGGCCCAAGAAGTTAGAACCAAGGTAATGATAATAAAACTACGTTTTAACGGTTTTAAGCGCGGTAATTTATTTTATTTAGGTTTATCCGACGTTTCGACCGCTTTTCAGTTGCCGTGGTCACGGAAGACAAAGATGACATTTGTCGAACGTGTATTGTCAGTTTTTATTCAGCCTACCGCCAACTTGTTCATTTTAATTATTTAATTTTAATTTTGTTTATGGATATTATTTACTCTATGGGAGCCTAATCTAATTTACCACCGCTTCACAACATGTTGTGGCTTGAAGAGAAGAAGCGGCGCAAGAAACTCTTCAGCAAACATGCCTAGTTCTAAAATTTTTTATATAATATTAAAATGAGTGGAAGGAAGGATTACCGCGCTTAAAACCGTTAAAATGTAGTTTTATTATGTGTACAAGTCGCGAAAACTTAAGAAAATATCAAGGTAATGATTTTAGTTGGCTCTAGCTCCTGTTTGCAGTCAATAAAAGAAGTTAAAAAAATATAGTGGTTAGCTGGCCGCGGGCCAAGCGCGTTGCTTATTAGGCCAAGCGCTCGAGCGATGCATGCTCAGCGGCGCCTCGCAGTGCGCAAACATCGTCAGATACGACCACTGATTAAGGTGCTGAGGTCGCTACATTTTAACGTAGTGCTGTAAACAACATTATTACAGTGTAAACTCCATGTAACGTCACTCGGTTTAACGATAAACTCTCTTGAGCGTCGAAATCACTCGGCTTTGGTTGGTTTAGCTTGTCTTGCATGGAATGATACACCCTACATAGCATTACAACGACTCTCAATAACGACAATATTTAAGTAATAAAAAGTACCTTTTAAGTTGCCAAAATTCAGAGCAGCAGATTCTGGAAATACAATTTTTAGTTCTTTTCCTGCTTCTGTCTTTTAATGCATCATGTGAAAATATAGTAATTTTTATGTTTTACTTTGCGCCCCCTTCAAGATGTTTTAGATATTATATATATTAATAATAATAGCTTTAGAAATAAGTTATTTTATACTTTTTAGTTTTTGAAGTCGGTTTTTTAAACGAAGTTTCTATATTTTATTTGTTACTTTTTAGTATCTAGCTATGTATGGATAGACCTACGAAAGGTGCCGTGCTTCTTAAAAAATATAGATCCCAAGAAACGGGAACATAAAAATGTTCGTAAAATGAAAACTACTGGGCCAAACAATGCAAATTTTTAGGAGACCAAATGGCAACTATTCCGCATCAAAAAAAAGAAGAATCACGTAAATCTGATCATATAAATAAATAAATCTCAGCGTAATCGGTGCACATATGGAACGGAATGGAATTTTTATCATAAAAAATTTCATAAAATGAAAACTGCTGGGCCAAACTATGTAAAATTTTAGGGGACCAATTGGAAGCTATGCCGCGTCGAACAAAGAAAAAAGAATCACGAAAATCGGATCATAAATCACGGAGTAATCGGTTAACATACATAAAAAAAGATCCCGACGAATTGAGAACCTCCTCTTTTTTTTAAAAGTCGGTTAAAAAGTTAACGGGTTCCAATTAAACTTGACACAGAGCTAAATCATATCTTGGGTTAGCATTTAGGAAACTTTATATCCCGATAAATGACATCGTTTCGGTGGGATCGACGAAAATAGCGCAAAAGGCGGCACTGCGTTTGTGTTTCTTGGTGCTGTCGGTGCAAACACTAGCAAATGTGTTTTTTTAATATTAAATATATAAAAAATATTGACCACGATCACGTTCAATGCCGGACGATGATGTGGTCGAAGATTAAGCAAACTTACCTAGATAATACCTATTCACACGAGACTTGAAGATACCCACCCTGATTGCATTTCTCGGGAAACACGGACTCTGGTAGTGCATTCCACAACTATGCCAAACGTTCACACTGGTAGCGTTTCCACTGTGAAAGGATGGCGTAGACCAGAGAGACTTGTGGTCTGAAGATGGAATGGTGTAGGGGGAATCAGGTAGAACAGTTCAACCGCACACTCTCCGAAATGAATCCTATACGAAACTAGCCACCTGGAGTCGATGCTCTTGGCTTTGAAGCCTTGTATTGACAAGCTGGTCGCTACCAATCAACCTCTTGGCTCTTCTCTCGATTGATTATAGCGCTTTAGCCGTTATGACAACGCGAATGATGTTTCGCAGATTCGTGCAATTTCTATATGATAAATATCGACTTTAATATGAACATCCGAACTTCAATTACTTTATATTATATAAAAAATATATCTCTTTCGAAGCTCGCTTTGAGGTAACGGTTATTATATGTGGTGCAAGGGGCGCAACCGGCCATAACGCCCCGCTTTACGGCCGCCGGCGCTCGTATCATGCACACCGCGTCCAATTTATTATCACATGAACTTAAAATTTCATCGTCCTAAGAAATATGGACAGAAGAAATAGTACATATTTCAAAATACATATTTAATATGTCTATAAACTAGTCGTTTTTTAGAGTTTGTTGTACAAGATATTTTAAACTTGGGGGGGGGAATAGTGCGTCACATTATTTTTCTTTTAATAAGGATCACCAATAGTATTGTACACTTGATCACTTACTAGACTTATAAGTTATACAATGCGATGTAAAAATTAAATATATATAAAAGGTGAACACAGCTTGCGGTTTAATTTCTTAACTGTTATTAACTTAAACTCTAACAATAAAAATAAAAAAAAAGGTAATGAAATTAGTCTGTACGTCTAATTAGTGTCTTTTTCGGCTAAACGATAACATAACTGCTACTGTTGAGAATTTTACACATTCTAGAGATAGGGGGTAAAATCCATTAGTTATTTTTATCGGTCTGTCCATATTTATGTATATTTCAACTTTCTAAACACTGTCTTCATATGTTGACGAATCATGTTGTCAATGTCACTCTAGCGTAGACGTGGGAGAAATGTCACACTTTTGCGATTGGAACATTTGTATCTGGAACAGTAAAATGTTCCGGATCACTGATATGTTTCATTTGGAACATTGGGTCAAAAGTCATGGTTGTCTTGTTATGGTACGTCGCGGACTGAGGCTGAGAAACGGGCTGCTGTTTCATTCGAAACATCGCATCAAACTTGTCAAAGATAAAAATATATAATATATGTTGTGTCGCAGGCATATTGAGGCAGACGGTGTTCAGGTTGAAACAAAGATAAATATTCATAGTAATATTTGAAAAAAATACAAATTGTGAGATCATTAATAAAACCGATTTCTTATGGTTTATTTTATTGTCTTCCTGCTCTCTTGCTACGCTTGTTGCTCTGTGATTCGTTATGCTCTGGTCGGTCTCTCTCATATGTAAGCGACATGATCGCGCTGAACAGAGTCAGAGAGATCGCGATGTTGCAGATCCAAATGATGCATTTGAAACATTGATGATGTTCCAATCTTTTGGAACACCTAAATGTTTCGGATCAGTTAGTTGGTTTAGGAAAGAGTTACACACGCCTACTCTAGCGCAAAGTTGCGTCTGTGGAATCGAGGCGGCAACATATTAAGAAGAGAACAGCTTCTTCTTGGGTATGGTCGCCACCGCACCAAGTATTCGACAAATACCTATCCATCGCCTTAATCAAAGTGAATTATAACGTAGTGTTAATTTCAAGAGTGATAATTTCTTATTTACGCAATAGGATAATACAAGTTTTTAATTTTTACAAACTAACGCCACTGGAACTAAAAGATCAACTATATACATCTGTCAAAGGACCAGTCATACAGGTCCGAATGTTGGGCCAGTAAAGTGATAAACCATAAACGCCTCCACTCAGCTGACATCAGAATTTTGAGATGGATATGTGGTGTTACAAGAATGAAGAGTACATAAGGGGATCTTTGCAAGTTGCACCCGTGACTGGAGAACTGAGAGGACGAAGATTAAGGTGGTATGCGCATGTGATACGAAGGGATGAAAGTCGCGTGACTCAAAGAATGTTGAACTACAAGATGGATGGATGGAAATGTAAAGGTAGACCAAAAAGAGATGGATGTGTATGAATGGATGGTTAAGTGAGGGTCGCTTCATGAGTATATATAGCTTTTCCGTGAAAACGGAACAGACAGACAGACAGAGTTACTTTCGCATTTATAAGGCTAATAGGGTATTGGTGGTAGTTGCTTCTTGTTTGGAAATTACACTCGATATAATAGACTGTATGATTATTATTATTAAATTAGAAATATACATTAAGATGTATGTAATTACAAACCGTATGAGAGACTCGACACAGAGAGAAAGAGAGAGAGAGAGTGGTAAGTCTTCAATGAGAATTGTGGTTGTAATAATTTTTCATCCAAGGCCGCTCCTATATCTCGCATTCCGTCCGACGCCAAGCTGCTCGTTACGCGAGCTATGAGCGTCGATAGTATGCAGGTCGCGGAGAGCAGGTCTGCTCCGGCAGGCGGGTCAGGGGGGTGCAGTCTGTCCGCAACATAGGGATAAGAAAGTCTTACCAATCAGTTTAGTATTTAATAGTACATTAATTAGGGAAAAAGGGAACACATAGAAAGTCGGTGTTAGACTTCGTTGGCTCTGTGTGTACGCGACTCGACACACGCGACATGCAGAAAAAAGCCTTCATAAAAGCGGTAAACCGAATACGCAATAATTGGCGGCATTACGAGATCCATTGAGGCGCGCACGTGCCACCCGCGCAGCGCGCACCCTTCGCGCGCGCACTCGCGATTTATCGCGGACACGTGATTCTTTTGCTGATGGAGTACTTGCTGGGAGATGGACGGGTTCGTATATGACATTACTACACAACTTTTTAATGTAAATACCTAGAGTTTTCCCCGCGGCGTAACCAATAGAGTGTCGGGGTGAAGGTAAGGAAAGGAATGCTCCGGTGGTTCGGGTATGTGGAAAGAATGTATGATGAAAGAATGACTAAACAGGTATACAATGTAAAAGTGGATGGATGCAGAAGTCGCGGAAGGCCACGATATACCTTCCATGATCAAATTGATCGTGTGCTAGCGGAAGGTGATGTCAGGAGCCTTAAGAACAGACGAGCGTGCATGACAAGAGCTATGAATGTCAAAGAAGCAAGTGAGGTCTGTAAGAATAAGCCTAAATGATGCTCTGTTGTTCGTGCTTACCCCGCAAGGAACCTGGCGTGAAGTTATGTATATATCTAACCAAGAAGACACCAGACCCTAGAAAGTACGAGTAGTTAGTAAAAACTACTACTTCCTGGTGAAAACTGCATAAAAATCCATTAAGTGGTTTAGGCAGAGTTAGCGGACAAACAGATGCGGAAAGTGACTTCGTACTATATAAAGGTGACAAGTAACAACACCCATCTTAGTATGGAGGACGGCCTTATCTATTTATTAATACGTGAAGCAAAAATGTACCCCTTTTTACGAAAATTGTGCCGACAGAGGAGTATGAAATTTCGCACACTTATAGTTTATATAGAGAAGGAGTGCATAATGCTAATATTTTTTTAAATTATGCATAAAAATACATTAAATTAATAGAAAAAGTATTACATACACTATCATGTATTTGTCACACACACGCATATATACTCTTTTGTTTATTTTTCAATTCAAATTAACAGTGTAGCGAAATCTGTGATTATAGAAGTTATAGTCTTTGACAACAAATTATTTTGGTCGAGTATCGACCACAGGCGACCACTAGTTATCACAAATAGGTAATTAAATATACTTTTTGGAAAAATTTTTTTTTTCGAAATAACGTGCGAATCTCAAAATATGCTTTTCAATTTCAAACACATGTTAGCTATTTATTCAAACATGTTTTTTTATTGCATGAATTCAGCAGACAGGCAGACGGTCCACTGGTGGAAAGCGGTTACCATCGCCTATGGATATTCGCAACACCAAATGTGCTACAAATGCTCTGCAGCTCTCTAAAGGGAGCCTTGAACGTGGCCCCTAATGCCGCAGCACAAGTCAGTATGTTATGGCGGCATACTCTAGACCAGGGGTGGTAGCCATCCAGTCGGGTAAATGCCCTACCACCTGGCTGTGGGTTCTTTTCTTAAGTCGCCTCTGACAGGCCGCTCGGCCGCAAGAAATTGTATTATTTCTCCGTAGCACGGATAATATTGTACTTCCTTAATGCCATATTAATTCCTATTAATGCCATATACTCCGTGCAGGAACTAAAAATATATACAAATTACCTGCGGCCGGGCGGCATGTCGTAAGATGCGACGATACAACCTATAGCCAGGTCTAGAGTATTCCGTCACAGCAACCTTGAGTTGTGTTCCACATTTGATTTCCAGGTTCCAGTCTGTCTGCTGAATTCGAGCAACAAAAAGGATATTACAATTGATCCAAGTTACTAATGAAGCTTGACAGGCAACGAATAATAAAGCGGCCTCAGTGCATGAGAAATGCGATGTAATCGCTGAATTATTGATAACCCCCTCGGCGGCTTTATCTGCGCCCCACTCATGTCGTCTTATGCGTACGGGGAAAGTGCTTTTATTATTCCCATGTTAATCAGTTTCTTTTCCCCCAAAGGGAAAAATCTTTATGTACCTCTTTACGTATTATGTCAAACTGTATCAAATGAAATGTTCATTATTTTCATCTTTTTTTTTATTGTCTGTAGCAGGCAAACAGAACGACCCCATGTCGTAGCGCAGAGGAAAAACCTCGGCGGGAAGTTCTCTCCAGATCATTGTTGTACGCGGTATAAACGTTCTGGAGAACCGTTGCGTAGTTGAGCTTGGGAGCTCCAGGAAATGTGGGTGAACATCCCGTCGATGGCGAGCGGTGCGGTTGTAAAAAGTAGGTTTTGACACCAGATCAAACGGTTCCTCGTAGCACTCTCCGTTGTACAGGCGGTAGAATACGCAGAGGGTCGCAAAGTCTCTCCGAAGGCTAAGCGATTCTAAGCCTGTTAGGGCGTTGGACGGAGTCAAGGGGGTCGGTCTGGTAAGCGGGTGCTCCAGCCCATAGGCGTTTTATTTCGATTTGTTTTCGATTATAGATTTCAGTGTCATCCCTCTTAGTTCTTAGCAGATCTTGGACTGAATGAAATGTTATGTACATACAAACGAATACTTTTGAATGTTAGTCAAAATGAAAAGAGAGTATAATATTTTCTTAAATTTTCGCGACTTATATACATAATAAAACTACGTTTTAACGGTTCTAAGCGTGGCAGTTTATTTTATTTTTGTTATTCCGACGCTTCGGCCACTTTTCAGTGGCCGTGGTCACGGAAGACACAGATGTCGAGTTTAAACGAGTATTGTTAAAGTTTTATTTAGCCAACTTTTTCATTTTAATTATTTAGTTTTAATTTTGGTTATGGTTATTATTTACTCTACGGGCGCCTAATTTAATTTACCACCGCTTCGCAACATGTTGTGTCTTGAAGAGAAGAAGCAGCGCAAGAAACTCTTCAGCATCATGCCTCTAACAATTAAAATGAACAAGTTGGCGGGTAGGGTAGATAAAAAATTTAACAATTTTCATTATCTTCCGTAATCACGGCTATTGAAAAGTGGTTGAAACGTCGGAATAAGAATCAAATAAAATACTGCGATGTAAACCGTTAAAACATAATTTCGTTATGCGTACTACATGCGAAAAGTTAAGACTTAACTGTTATACGTTATTCTATGAATAAGTTTTCTCCGCTGATTGTAAATCGGCTTTTATGTGAAATATTTCAAGAATGAAAATTTATGCAAAGGGATTCTTGTGCCTATTTTTTTTTTATGAAGAAATATGCACAGACAGACGGCATATGATTAAGACGCATCTTAAGATGAAATGTGAAACAGAATAATGAAGGAGCGAATGAGAATAAAGGAAACACCTCATGTTAGGTGTAAGTTATAAATTGTTTATGCTTTTCAATGGCAGAAAATGTATAATCAATAAACTTAATATTTAAACAATAAAATCAATCTTAAGTAGCGATAACACGCTGAGAAGCGGTAAACTTCTTCTTAGTCGTCATACAAAAAAATACCCTCCAAATTCGTTTACGGAGTAATAACATTTATCCAACAGCCATTTGTGTAATCTTTGTTTGAATATATTTGTGGGCAGACATTTAAAATCTTCGGGAAATTTGTTATAAACCTTTATGGACATGTAATTGGATTTTTATTGTAGTGACAATTTGCAGAAGGGGAACAATAATCTATTTTCTCTTTTTCACCCTAAGTCGCCGTATATAATTGTACTCGCGGCCCCGGCAGACGTTGTCCTGCTCTGAAAAAATATGACCCGATCCCAGCGCCACCTACCGGTTCCAATTGTGGATTTAAACCACCCGGGGACCCACTGAAACACACAAAAACAAAATCGCTCCCCGTTGTTAAGAGGATTCTAGAACCCGATCGCAGCGCCACCTACCGGTTCCAACGGTATAAAAACTATCCTATCTTTCAAGTTGGATCAAACTGCACACGGTGTGCAAATTTGATTAAAATCGGTTGAGTAGTTTAGGAGTCCATCGCGGACAAACATCGTGACACGAGATTTATATATATTAAGATATAGAAAAACAATAATAATATAATAACATAACAAATAAATAATAAAAGAAACGTGCGCGTCTCGGGACGCCCGACAGAAGTGATAACTTGCGTGAGAGAAAGGGAAGGCAGCCACACTGACGCCGTAACGCGATACGTAACGAAGCGTTTTACCCTCCAATATAAAGTTATCAATATATTTGCATGTGAAATGGCACATAAAATCGTTAAGAAGTAAAATAAATTTCGAAAGTGTAGTACATTCTCTTGAGCGATTATCGCGTGTGCTGGGAGCGATGGAAGCCGCGAGTGCACTTCAGCGCGTAGTGTTAGTTCAACAGTGGCTGACATTAATTTCTCATTAATTGCTGTGTGGTGTCGACTGTACTAGCACTACACAACCAGTGTTGCCAGGGTATGAACATTACCTTTATTTATTGACATATCTTGTGTTAAAAAGAGGTCAGGTAAAAGTATTGCAAATAAATGTGCATGTGTGAAGACATAAATGAAATGAGTTGCTTTTTAGAATCGTCGCAAATGGAGGTCCATAGTGTTTGCCTACCACTATGGGAAGCAGACGTGATAATATTGTTTCGAGTTTAGCGGGACTCGAATTAAAGTGCCGTTGGAATTATTATAGAGTTTATTAGAACTGTAGAAACTAATAAGTAATACAGAAGGTCGTAATTCGATAAAACGCGCAAAGTCCGTCACTTATTAGATTCTTGATTGTAGTACACTCGTGGTTCTCGCTCGCCTGCCTCCCCCTTCATCAGGTCATCATTTTATACTGCACAAATGTAATGTCCCTGTACATAAGTCGATATAATCCGCCACATCTGGCTAATGATTCGGCCGCTAACTGCCACAAAAGAGTGCAATAAAACAATGGGCTGTTTTCTCAACACAAATTTTTAAAAAAGAAGACTATTACTGAAGAGTTTAAATGCCGGCAGGTAACAAAATGTGTTTTGTTTAAGATATGTAGGTGGATTTTGATTTAGAAATTAAGTGAAAGTTGTTCGTCAGGATCGTCGCAAATGGAGATCCATCCAGACGTGATAAGATGTATGTGGGTATTTTCACCTGAATTAGTTACTCCGACATGTTTATTAAGGTCACCAAAAGAGCAGAGATGTGGTGTGTCAATATCGACGTACATTTGATAGGATTTTACACGGAATATCCGGGGTTTTTAAAGTAACAACTTCTTATGGGAGGTTAAACCGCTTCGTTACGTAACGCGTTACGGCGCCAGTCTGTCTGGCTTCCCTTTCTTTCACTTTAGATAAGTTTAAGTTATCACCTTCGGGCGTCGCATCCGAGCCGCACACCGCCTTGTTTTTGACTTCGGTTCCGCGCTTACACTACTAGCTATCTGGGATTCAGAGGCTTTAAGTTCGATTCCTGTCATGGTAACTTTTATAATAGAAATATCTTTTGAACTATGACATGGAAAATATGAAAACATTCAGCAACAAATTAATTAAATAAATAATCAGTATTGATTATCAACATCTCAACAAAAGTTGGTTGAAACAAGATAAATTATTCAGTACTTAATTATGGAGTATCACATATTAAAAACGTTTTTATGGTTTCTAGACAAATGACGAAACAGTCGACGTATCCTTTATGGAACACTTCATATGCGTAAATTGTCAACCGATTATAGGCTATAAATAGGCTGAATACAAGTTTCACATGTAAAATACTGTATCTGGTATCACTGCGTTTGTCAACGCGTAACCATGGCGGTCGTGATGATGCATGCGTGTGTTTGCACACGCGGCTGTTTGCCCACCGCCATTGCACCTGGGAGCGATTTGACCAACAAACACTGGCCGCGTTCTGCACCAATATTTATATAATGTAAGACTGAGAAGACGCAGGTGGAAATCTGAAGTTTACCATAACTTTGTTTTTTTAATCTATGATAAGTATATAATTTTCAACCAATTTAAAGGTGGTCTGGAAGATATCGCCGGCGGCGATAAGACCTCCTATTGTATATATGTAATTTATATATATGCAATAAAGAACATTCATTGATTGATTCATTCATTCATTCTTTGTTATGAAAAAATTAAATCTTGAATAAACGCGGTAGAAACTTGTCAGCGATGCTTAAAATATCTTTAGTTCTTTTTTAGAGCGTAGGTAGCGAAAGTATCTTTTTTATTGCTGAAGTACAACAGACAGGCAAATGACCCATATGATGGAAAGTGATTACCCTTAACTATCGTCATTAACCAGAGGTGCTACCAACGTGCTGCTGTCCTTGAAAATTTTTAAACATTTTTGAAAAATCTCATATGGTCATTCGAGGAAAATCTCTGCAGTGAGCTCATTGCAAATTTTAAGGTACGCGATCAAAACGCATTGAAAACACAACAGTACACAAGAGAAAGTGAGGATAAACGCCCAGCTGATGGCGAGTGGTGCGATAGTAGAATCAAAACGAAGGTACCACTCTGAAGAGATGTGCGATTGCATAAAACTGTAATTATAAGAATCCTATAACAAACTAACATTGTATAGGTAATCAACTTACACTTGTGTCATGGGTAAATATAATGCACAATTCCAGACACTCAGAGTATATTAAATCAGGGAAGTTTACGACATTAACCATGCTAGGAATCGAACCCGGAGTCCGTGAGATGTAGCAAGCTCCGCTGGCAAGGGCTTAGGCCACTTAACTACAGAGGCCGTACAATAACAGCCCATAAAAGGACAGTATACCCGTCACGCTTGTCCAAGACGGCTTGACATCCTTCACTGTTGTTAGCACGTGGTAATTGTCACAATATGCACATAAGGTCAGAAAACTGCCTAATTGGCGCATGCGTTCCGGCCAGGAACCACGGAGGCTGCATTCTGCTCACAAATCGCCTTAATTAGTCGGTGCGGAGTACAGCCAGTGCTTGCCAATACACGCGTCTATGTTTCTCGTTTTATCCAGTGCTGTCGCTCGGCGAACTCAGCTCCGCAGGTCAACGAACAAAATCCCAGTCGCCATGACAACCCTTCAAAAATACGAAGGTTGTCTTTTTAACTTTCGGTAATCTGGGTTCAGGGAAAAATTGCTGAGCGGGCACTGTTGCCAAGTGGACAGTCGATCGCGGGGTGATAAGCGCGGGGTGGGAAACCCGCCTGGCTTAGTGTTGACGGAACACTTCACCGGCTACTTATTAACGAGCCCCTCCGGCTTAGCACAAAGCCCACTCAAAGAGGTTTTTATAAGCTCGGCTATACCATCCCTTTGTTCGAACACCGATTCCTCTCAATTCTGTTGACTACAAGTTGCTGTGTAATTGTTGGCTTTGAACTTGTCATTTCTCGTTCTGAAATCACCTACAACAACATTTTAATCACGCATAGCACAGACGAATGAGCATACGTAAAATGGACGACTTAATATCAAAATTAAAATTCATCAAAGCATTCTTTCTTTTTGGAAATGATGATAAACATTTTTAGTAAAATTGCTGGTAAATGTATAGCTTTCCGGTACACGAATTTTAAGTAGCGCGGTGGTGAAATGGGGAGGGGGAGAGGCGTACTTACCTTTACTATAACCCCCGAGGTCGGGAGACCTTGTTTTTTTAATTTTTAATAAACATGACCTCACTTATTTTTTCGCTAATATTGCACTTTTATCATAAGTCCAAAGTTGAAAAATCTTTTCAAAGTCCAAAAAAAGCCAATAATCAACATAAAAAGAACCAAAAACCAATTTAATTGGATAAAAGTGAAGAAAAACACAATAGAGCACATTCACATATACCACAAGAGTAACCATTTAAAATGGCGACCAATAAAGACGATTTTTCAAGTAATCCCATTTATTTATATGTAATGAAAATTATACCAAAGGAACGCATGAATAAACGTTAAATACTCAGTATATTACAATGTAAGTGGAGCGCGACCTAAGTCACACACTTAAAAATTACGAATGACGGTGGAAACAAATATAGGTTTTAACAAGTGTTCAGTTTTTAATAACAGTTTTAAATAATATTTCAACTAGAATTTAAGTGAATGGACTTTGTATGTCGTTTCTTTGTCCTTTCAGGTAGGCCTTGTGCATATAATGTTAGTTATTTATTGTATGTTTAGGTACCTACCTAATTGTAAGTACTAACAAATAAAACTTTGTCCTTTCAGAGAAACACATCGTTTTCATTCCTTAAATTGATTAATTTAAATAATAAAGAGTTTTATTATAAAACAATATTATATATATTTAACCAATATTAAAGAAAAAATGTTCTGTAATGTACTTAAAAATTTATATCATTAATATATTGATTTATTGTGATATTAAAAAAACAAAGTGCTAATCGTCGTAAATTGATAAATAAAATAAATGTTTCATATGAGACAAGGCTTCGTACTGTTTTTGTGTATAAAAAAAAAGTAAATGGTAATTAATCTGTTCTGGCACGCGCCGGCCGCTGCCGCGGCACTTTGCTTTGGTCAGCAAATAACCTAACCTAACCGACTGTTCGTGTGTATAAAATAAATTATAAATGGTTACAAGTCGGTCTTAGCATGTCGCTGGCGCGGTACAGCGGCCGACGTATCATTTCTACATTAAAAACAGTTTTAGTTTTACAAAAAGTTCTGGTGGTTATAATTATGTAATTCGTGAGTACATTCAGAAACTCAAATCACGCTTTGTTATTATCAAAAGTGACACAATTTTACAAAAAAATTAAGTGAGGTTATGTTTAGAAATTAAAAAAAAATAATCCTCCGGACCTTAAGGGTTGTAGTGAGGTTATGTTTAAAAATTAAAAAGAAATAATCCTCCGGACCTTAAGGGTTGTAGTGGGGGTAAGTATACCTCCCCCCTACCCACTACGCACACCCACTACTTAAAAAATTATGTACCGGATTGTTAAGTCGCAGCCAAATTGCTTACTAAAACTAGGTTTTAACGATTTGATTGATTGAAAATACAAACAGACATTTCAATTTTATTTATCTGTAACGGTATGATTAATAATATCATAATAACTAGCACATTTATTATTTTTGACGAAAAATGTAAGTGACAAGAGTATAATTTATATAAACGCATAAATTTGTGCCTACAGTTTCGGATGATGAAGTAAAATGTAAAGAACATGTTGATTAAGCGTGACAGTTGTGAAAACAACATAATGAGTACGGTCCAACTTTGGGCTGTCACAAAATCCCTAATTATGGTCCCAGGACGATGGAAGTCGCGATGCCGTGGAAAGAACGGCAGCTAACGAAGGAGAAAATAAATCATTTATGTTTCATTATAATGATGAAATCTATACAAGCAAACAAAAATAAGTATGTTTGTATTTTAAAAATGGCAGCTTTTTACTGAATATATGTGAAAGTATATTGTTACAACCTAGGCGAAGACAAAGACAAATTCCACGTACAGATTTGTAGAAGCACATTTGTTACCCGTCGGCATTTGAACTAATTGTAATTATTTTGTGATCGTCTTCTTTTGTTTACTTATTTATTGGCATACGCCCATTGTTCTATTGTAATCATTAGCTAGGTGTTACGGGTTTAAAAATACAAGCTGATTCTAGGAAATTCGGTCCACGTTGCATTTGTGCAGTATAAACCGATGGCCTGATTAAGGAAGGGGGGCAGTGGAGCCAGAACCACAGATCAAGTCGAGATGTGTGTGTACAATCGGAAACCATATTGACGAACTTTGCGCGTATTATTGTATTACAACCTTCGAATTCAAATTTCATTTGTCTTTCTGTTTGGGATAATTTCTTAAACGGCTGGTCCGATTTTGATGAGATTATCATTGGCAGATGATAGCTGATGTTACAAAGAGTAACTTAGGTTACTTTTATTTTAGAAAAGTGACAGGCACATGCGCATGCCGCCGCCGTCGCCGCACCGGAAGGCAAATTAAAATAAATTAATTCTCACGCAGACGAGGTCGCGAGCTATACCTAGTTATATTATATAAAGATGAGGTTGTTGTTGTTTTTACTTCCTTTACTTGTACCCACTTTAACGTCGTTACTAGGTAGGTACTGGAACGACTAACCTCCTTACTCGTTATGATGTATTAAGAAATTATACATACATAACTTCACGCCAGGTCCCTTGCGGGGTAGGCACGAACAACAGAGCGCCACACAGGCCCATTCTTACACACCTCACTTGCTTCTTTGACATTCATAGCTCTTGTCATGCACGCTCGTCTGTTCTTAAGGCTCCTAACATCACCTTCTGCTAACACATGATCAATTTGATCATGGAAGGTGTGTCGTGGCCTTCCGCGAGTTCTGCATCCATCCACTTTTGCATTGTATATCTGTTTAGTCATTCTTTCATCATACATTCTTTCCAGATGCCCGAACCACCGGAGCATTCCTTTCCTTACCTTCACCCCGACACTCTCTTTCAGATCAATTATTAAGAAATTACTATTATATTAATATCTTCATTGCTAGATAAACTTATGCTCCAAACCAGTCTCTTATTGAATTAAAGATCCCAGTCAGTTCAGAAACAACTGGCCAAAATTATATGAAGCTGCGACGTTCTGTAGATAATAATAAGTATTTAAGGCCCCCCTATTCGCACATTAGGTCAGACAACAGACACGACAGCTTCAACCCTAGAGTAGCGTGCCTCTGTAAACGGCACAATTTTAATTAATGAAACTACCAGTTCGGATATCCGCAATAACAGATATTAGACATGCTTAAACTAGGGATTATCCGAACGCCATACGGAGTTCGCGTCCCGGGCGCGGGGTTGCCAGTAATTAAATCCGAAATGCCAAATATTTGCGACGACACCAGAGAGCGGGGAGTGAAAAGTTCTGCCCATATTTGCCCCGCTTCGTAATCCAATGATATTATTTGGATTAAATCCTGAATAAGTTGAGTTGTTTCCCAAATAAATCTGTTTTCATATAATTAAAAAAGAAATAAACGGTTTTAAGTGCATTTTGATTTCAACTTTTCAGCTACTGAAGACAAATATGTCGAAATCCATAAACAAAAATTAAAATGAACTATAAAAAAATAAACTTAACACTCCTCATTGTCACTTGACATCTTTGTCTTTCATGATCAAGGCTACTGAAAAGTGGCTGAAACATCGAAATAAAAATGAATTAATATACCGCGCTCGAAATCGATGCTAAATAAAAACAGAGAAAAAGCACAAAAAATATTGAAAATTGCCAGAGAAATGTCTGTCTATGACATTATCTATCGCATCCGGTAATTCCTTCTTCGTTTTGGTTTTGTTACTGCGAACGAATGAATAGTTCGTGTTCTGATGAAGATATAACGTCAAAAAATATGGTGGCAGTTGTGTAACCATCAAAATGCGGTGTTTCTTCCTGAGTGTGTGGCGTGGCTTTCTATCTGACAGCACCTTAAGATGTCATTTATTTGCACACATTTCATATTATTGTTACAAGTTGCGGGACTCGAATTAAAATGCCGTTCGAATTATTATATGAGTTTATTAGAACTATACAAACTCGTATAACACAGGTACAAATATAATAACACGCGCAAAGTCCGTCAGTAAATAGAATGCAGTACACACGTCTTGCTCTGCTAGTGGTTATTGCTTGACTGCCTCACCCCTCCGTTTGGGCATCGCTTTATACTGTACAAATACAATATTTCTGTACACTGAATTTCCAAGAATCATACCTGGCTAATGACTACCATAAAGCCGACGGGTAATAAATTTGCTTTATTTACAAATATGCAGGTGGCCCAAATTGTAACAATATTATTATAAGATCTCACACAGTTAAGAAGTTATAATGTAGTGACAATACCGTGGCATTTTTTGGCAAAGATTATTTAAGATTATTTTTCAGATCAAATCACGCTAAATATTTTTGCAAAGGAATCGTAAAATCAAAGCAGCGGAATCGCATCTGGGAGTGAACGCAGGGGGTAAGAGACGAGGTAGAGGGGGTTGTAGATAATACAAATCCCTTTTGCCGTATATCAAGGGCTGAATATCTCAAGCTATTGTGCGGTTACGTAACCGGAAGTGTTGACTTCACTTGGAGCGAAGCCTCGTTCGTTTGCTTGTTTAGTGCTTAACACTTCGGGGGAGCTGTTAAGTGGAACTCATGACAAACGCTATCTACATCTATGGTCTCAGATTAATACAAACCAAAACATACAAAACAGTAAAGAAACAAGTTACATGTCGCCAAAGGCTTATATCAACTCACAAATAAATAAAATCAAACAAAGACTACATGAGCAACGTTTTAAAATGCTAATTTTGAACTGAAACTTTTAGAAACGCATTATTTTTTGGTCTTTAAAATTCTACCGTAACGAGAAAAAAAAACTGAATAAAAAATCAGTTCTTAGCTAGTTTTGAAATCTTAAAAATTGGAAAATTGGAGCAACCTCTTAAAATATTTTTTTTAACTTTGGAGGGAATTCTCAAAAAATCAAAACTAACATTTTTCCCACTCGACAATCAAAAAACGTCGGTATATATGCAAATCAGCCCATAAATCTCCCACTGCTGTGCTCGGGCCTACCATTATAGGGGAATGGACAGTATAAACGCCACGCTCGTCCGTGACGGCTTGGCAGGTTTGACACATCGGTTATCTCGATGTGCATGCAGGTTGCATCACGATTTCTTCTTTCACCGTTGTTAGCACGTCGTATTCTAAGTGACTGTGGTGCATGAGTTCCGGCAAGATTGAACCCACACTCTTTGAGTTTGAGACGCGTGCGCTACCATGACTGTATATAAGTGCAATATCCATCCGTCCTAGGGTGCAGTTGAAAACCAGCGTCAGGCACCTGTCGCCTGGCATATGTTGACACTTCTTTTTTTATCTATATCATCGTACAATTCATCGCCATGTGTCTCGCTATGTGAAGACTTAATAAACCTTTTTTTTTCTTCTTTTCAGATATAGCAACCTGGCATTAGCAGCCTGTCAAGTGAACTGGCGCCAGTGAACGCGCCACCAAGCGCGCTGGCAGTCCGCACTGGCGGCGGGCCAAACACGCGCCCCCTATTCATGGGTGAATATTTTACCAACTTCGTAGACCTAATCAAATATGGCATTATGTAATCAAATGTATTGCTTAGTTAATTACAACTGGTTATGTGGCTGCTGTTTACTATTTGTTTAGTGGAACTATTGTTCTCGAAGGCTTTTGTTATCACAATTTTACAAACGTGAATTACTAAAGTCTAGATTTTCTAAAACACAAAATTTAACTAACGATTTTAGGCGTGGTATTTTACTTGATTTCAATTCGACGTTTTGACCGAAAACTAAAAAAAATACAACACAATTTTCATTACATATTTTCTACTTAATATGTAAAACGAATTATAAATATAAACATGTTTTACGAGGTACAGGCGATGGATATTATGTAGATAATATATGATTTTATTAGTATACCTACTAGTATGTGACAGCAACTTCGTTTGTGTTTCCATGACGACGAAATATTTGTTAGAGTAGAGCAACGGCGGCGCCACCTCTGTCGCTATCCCAAAGAAATTAAGGAATTTATCGGGATATAAAGTATCCTAAGTGTTATCCCGAGATATAAGCTAGCTCTGTGTCGAATTTCATTGAAATCCGTTTAGTAGTTTTCACGTGATGCTCTAACAGAAAAAAATTAGAAGGTTCACTTACGGGTCCGAATTAGGCGCTATAATTTTTGTCTCATACGCATCGTACAAATTCATCATTACCGAGATACTTGTTACATTATAGATAAGCTCTATCTTTGTCAACGTAATTTTTTTTCGGAGACCTCATTTTGAAAATAGTCTAAGTTACTCCTTACAACATCAGATATCTACCAGTGAAAATCCCGTCAAAATCGGTCCAGCCGTTTCAGAGATGCCAAAACATCCATAGACAGATAAAAATTCTAAAAATTAAATTTTCGCAATCACAATGATATTTTTATTTAGACATTCCAAACAGATACTTCATTTTTATTTATCTGTATGTATAGATAAATGGATAAACAATTAAACTCTAAGCGTAGGAAGTATCTTCAGTAGAAGCAGTAATAAAACGTGTTAGGGAAACACAAGCGGCGATAAAGCAGCTATCAATCCCGCTGGTGCCGCGCGCAGATCCGTGGAGGCAGCACCTTGGCGCCGCTCGCGGGCCTGTCTGCAGCCGCCCCTAATTAAATTATATTTATTTTCAAGGCCCTCGTCTCTTAATGAAAACTGCCGCAATTCCGAGCGGCAGATAAAACGGAGCGCACCGTCCGGGCATAATTTAAAACGCTATAAATCGCAACGGAACAACACTAATTAGGCTAAAGTGTATAACTACCCAGGACTGTGTACGTGTCGTTGCTTAGAGTCTACTAATAGCCTAGCTTCGATTCCTGGCACGGAAAATTTCGGACCCGCATCTTCTGTTATTTACTATGGTGTGGTTGGGACCAGCCTCCGTTGTATATCCATTACACAAGAGTAACTTCTTAGCTTGGGGATAATATGTATGTGATAGATAGATTTCTAAACTGAAACTTCTTTAGAACTGTCGTGATGTGAAACTCGATGAAACGAAAAAGCGACACTAAAATATATTAACACATAAATTTATAGCACTAAGCCTGCGAGTGAGTGAGATGGAATACATTATATTTAATCATTTAAACACTGATAAAGTTCGAAATGTTTTGAAGTACAATTTCTTTAGAATAGTTGAAATTTTTAACTCGACGAACGAAAAAGCAATTAAAAGGTAATTTTGTATTATTCTATGGTTTGTATTAAATAATTTTAAGTTAGGTAATTTTTGTCATTTTGATGATTTGGTATTATTTCATTCTTTGTATGAAATAATTATTACTTAGATCACTCACCACACAATTTAAGTAGTTTTTTTAAATTAAAAAAAAACAAATAAAAAAGCAGTCACCTTTTACTGATCCGCTCGAAATTATCCGGAGCAGTTTGTAGTTGTTCAGGTGCATAAAAATTAGCTGATTCCGGCCACAGTTTCACTAAAACAATAGACCTAACATTTTTGTTAAACACTGCGGCACTTTGTGTCCCGGGAATACCAGGGGAATTTCAAATCGAGCGTGGACAAAGTTGCGGCCATATCCTAGTCATAATCATAAAGAAAACTAATTTAATTATTAAACAAAACACCCGTGATGAAAACTAAGCGCTGGGAAGTTTTATTAAATATTTGTTTCTCGGCACCCAAAATACCAGGAACACAAACGGCAATAGTTCAAAAGCATCCAGTGCTAACTCTCAAATCGAGTGAATTGGTGTTTGCGGTCGCAATCAGCGCGCATTCGAGTCCCAGACTAGACTAGTTCCCTCTTCACCAACTAAATACTCCAGCAAAGTTTGGTAACAAGTTTATCGATACACATGTAGACATAGGTCAAAAGTTTAGTTAACTGGATTTCATCACAGGTGACTAGATATTATTGTCGTACTAGGAGTCTTGGCAGACGTTGACCTGATCTTATAAAACAAAAAAATGAGCAGATTCTAGTGCCTCGTACCGGTTCCAATTGTGAATCTTAGCCAACCGGGAGACACTCAAAAAATTAAAGTGGAATCGTTCTTAAGTTCTCACAAATTTCTAAGGTTCATATTAATTTATGTAGATTATTGCCCATTGAATGTGAATTTAAATTCCTATTAAAAAATAGTATTGTTTTTGGTATCCCGGTAAAACAGCCATCTAAGAATCATGGCCTTAATTACAAAGCTTCAGCGTGTTCCAATATGCAATTAAAAATATATATGTTTGAGTGTGTGTGAGTGAGTGTGTGTGTGTGTGTGTGGTTGTCTCTCTCTCTCTCTCTCTCTCTCTCTCTCTCTCTCTCTCTCTCTCCCTCTCTCTCTCTCTCTCTCTCTCTCTCTCTCTCTCTCTCTCTCTCTCTCTCTCTCTCTCTCTCTCTCTCTCTCTCTCTCTGTCTGTGTGTGTGTGTGTGTGTGTGTGTGTGTGTGTGTGTGTGTGTGTGTGTGTGTGTGTGGTTGTGTGTGTGTGTGTGTGTATGTGTGGTTGTGTGTGTGTGTGTGTGTGGGGGGGGGTTGTGTGTGTGTGTGTGTGTGTGTGTGTGTGTGTGTGTGTGTGCGTGAAGTTCACACGCAGTAGAAGTGTGTGACAAGGGTTGGGATTCTAAGTTTCGTGATGTCACATTTCATATGTTATATCGTTATAATATATTTAAGCTTTAAAAAACGAAATTTGGAGTATTAGCGAAAAACCTTAAAATATATCTAATTAAAATTTATTCAGTTAAAATAATTTCATACAAACAAAACAATAATACAAAATCACCAAAATGACCTAAGTTAAAATTATTTATACAGACAATAGATTAATGCAAAATTACCAAAATTATTAGCTAGTGGTTAGTGTCGCTTTTTTGTTTCATCGAGTTTTAAAAATGCTTAATCATATACGACTGTTTTGGTATATCGATCTGTCTGAAAGTTTAATGCAATAAGCTCCGAAAGTACTCAGTGGAATTCAATAACAGTATTAGGAATTAAAAAAGGAATTTTGTCTGAAATTTTGTATATTATATTAGGGTGGTCGTTAAAAATTAAATTTCTTGCGACGCCCCCTAAAAAGCTTCCTTTTAATGAAAAAACACTGGGATTTTTTTTATATTTTTTTCAAGTCAAGACAACACGTGCCTCAAGACGATTCAAGTTAAAACTAAAAATATAAGAAAAATTGAAAGATAAGCTTGAATCACGAAGAATTTTAAACTTTTTCTGAAACTATGATTTGAAATTCATCACTGAGAATGATAATACGGAAGGTATTTCATTGTTAAAACTTTTCCAATCTTAAAATAATTATTACTTCTAAGTATGAAGGAGTTTCCTGAAAAAACATGATATTACCCAAAAATTAACTTAAATCGTCTTGAGGCACGTGTTGTCTTGACTTGAAAAAATTATAAAAAAAATACCAGTGTTTTTTCGTTAAAAGGAAGCTGTTTGGGGGGCGTCGCAAGAAATTTAATTTTTAACGACCACCCTAATATTTATGTTTCATTTGCAGGATTCGGTAAATATCAATATGAAGGTGAAAGTAGATTAGAACATGAACAAAGACAGATTTTTTAATCACTATATTTCTAAACCTAATTTGCTGCAAAGCGGCGCACAAAGTGTCAACAACGTTTATGTTATTCTGATCCCTAAATAGCGTAACTACGTCGCGTTATTACTGATATTTTAGTTTCTTATATTGTGAAGTAGACATATTTCATAAGGACGTCGATCCTGCTCCTCAAGATGTATACATTCGCGTGGCCACTAACAAGCAGTCCATAGATAAACACAAGGTACAAATAAACAAACAACGCTAATTGGTCGCACCTGAGTATGTTTGTCTTTGCATAATATTTACTATACATATATATTAAGTGCCATTTAATTCAATCTTAGCTTGTTATTATGTACTTAGCAAAAAAGCAAAATTTTTAATGTTGTTGTTGTTCGTGCCTACCCCGCAAGGGACCTGGCGTGAGGTTATGTATGTATGTAAAATTTTAAATGTTACTTGTTACATTCACTGTGGTGGTGGGTCAAATATTAACCAATGAGGCGGGGTCGGTGCTGAAAATCAGTGCTGGAGGAAACTCCAACACAGCTTTATGCTGAGTTGCCGACCTCATTTGTAGGAAATGCGGTGTACAACATTTCGAATCTGTATATGTAGAAATCAATTGCTGTTCGTTAGTTTCGCTAAAACACGAGAACGGCTGGACTGATTTGGCTAATTTCGGTTTTGAATTATTTGTGAAGTCCAGAGAAGGTTTTAAAGGTGAATAAATATGAAAAATGCTTGGAATAAAACACAAAAATTTTGCTTTCCCTTAGAAACTATTCCTACCTGTCATGTATTTGATGTTTGTCCTGTCGTTTAGAAATCAATTAAATTTAAAAGTCGTTCAGAAATAAAATTAAATTTCTTTTGGTTTTGAATATCAAACGTTTGTTGTTCGTTGCGGTTAAGTTTCAACCACATTTTTTACTAAAGTTGAAACATTCTGCAATTATCATTCAGCTTTTTTGTTTATTGATTCTGAGGCAGTACAAATTTTGCTAAGTCAGATAGTTTAATCATAAAAAGGTATGTATACATTAATTCTACATCCTTGTATTGTCGCTTTCCTAGCAAATAAATTCTTTCTTTATTCTTTCTTTCTAAATGGTAACTAAAAGTATCGAGTAAAAATTATGTGTCAAACATATTCTTTAAATAAATGCTCTTTTTGTAAATAAAATTGATTAGGAAGATAGGGCTCTAAATAATGATGTAACGAAATTGAAAAACTACAAGAATTGGCCACCATACATGAAATTGGGCGAATCAACATAAATTTCAGTTTTCTTATACATGTGGTATCATCTCAATAAATAAATGAAAATTATAACTATATAGTTAAGGAGAAATCTACTTCTAAAGTTACACTGTGCGACGCTGGTTCTGTTTGGCAAAAGTGGACTGTATTTTTTTATTGCTGAAGCGCATACAGGTTGACGGCTGTGATGGAAACTGGTTACCGTCGCCTATGGACATTAGCAACACCGGAGGTGCTGGCAATGTGCTGTTGGCCTGGAGGGGGAAACTGGAATCTGGCCACTGGTGCTGGAATACAACTTAATGTTGTTAAGGCGGCATACATTATATCAGGGGTGGTAGCCATCAAGACGGGGAATAACCCTACCATCTGGCGAAGTATATCAAGCTCTGGGCAGAAACCAATGAGATAATAAGCACTACATTGGATTCCGCCTTCAACTTGGCAGATATATCAGCTCCTACAAATATACGGCGCTAATAAGTCTTAGTGTGGTATTTTTAGTTTATGAAGTTTTGGAATACACCCACAAAGCTTGGGTTTGGAAGTATGGTGATTTGGTATTAGGGTATATTGTGAAATGTTCACAATTGATATTCGCACGGGTAAAGCGGCACGTCCGGACTGCGCTATTGTTCATTAGAGACTGGTTCCGCCACCGCTCATTGGCGGTACATACAAAATCAGAAACACAAAACTACCCACATTAAAAATACTTGCGAGGATTCAACAAGTGTAATAATTTTTAATTTTCTTTCGTTTTATGTGTGTTAATATAATGGCCATAAAGGTGGTATTATGCAGTCATAATATTTTAACGAGGAACAATGAAATAGCGCCAAAGATTGGAATTTTGCGCCCCCTGTTAGCGAGGCGGGTGTAATGCCGTGCGCGGTGGGCCCCAAAACAGCCATAAAACAGGCGTAAGCACGCTCATTAACGTGTTAAACTCCGGTATTAATGCACGAATCCCTTAATTATTTAGGTACCCTTGCAAAAATGGCCATTAAAGCTCCAGAAAAATCGTAAATTTTGAGAGCTTCGCCAAAGGTCAAGGCGAGAGAGGCCCGCACTCATCTCGTAATCTATTATCTCACGGAGGCTGTTGTAGGGCCTAAATTGTACACCTTTCACGGTTCAATGGAGCTAATCTTCCACTTTGGAAGTTTCAAGCCTTGTGTTCAATTCTCTAAGATATTGCTGTATTTGGTTGTTAAAGGTAGATATACTTACTTAACAATTTTCCTGTGTACTTGTAGAGATACAATATTGATAGTATTGTTGTAAGAAGGGTACAAAGTATTTGCTTCACCTATTAATATACTGAAGATATTTTGGGTTGTATATAGTTCTAAATAAATATATTTTTTCTTTCTTACAGTTGCCGTTTTGTTTTCGAAATAAGATACTTTTTAGGGATTTTGTGGACAAATAATGAAAAGGTACCCCCCTTTTGCCAATTATTTTTCCGTTGATTTCGTTAACAATAAGTTTCGGACATACGAGGCAAGCATCAGGGTACACCGCGGCTGACAACAAACAAACGGTAGCGTCGAGTTAAAGTGCAATTACCGTTGAGAATCGTCGTTAATTAAACGGAGATATTCGGTAATGGGCGCCATCGCTGGCCACCCTTCGGCGGGGCTGCGGCGATCCAACCCCGTTGTTGACTTAAGCTGTTAGTCATTTAAAAAGAAACAATTTATACCAACTTTAATTTCCCAAGACAATTATAATATTAAAATATTAACTGTTGCAATCGTTTATAGTCGTTGCTAAAAGGTACGTCCGAGCAGCTGGGTTTTGTATCTGTATAACCTAGTGGTCGAAATTCGACCATAGTTAATTTAAATTATAAGTTTGAACATTATTAAGGTTCTATTGTCAAAGACTATAATCACATAAATGCTCGCCTTGGTCTTCCCTTCCCCTCTCCTTGCTTCCACTTTGCCTTCGATATATTTTATATATAAACTTTTTATTTTAATTATGCAAAACCCACACGATACACACATTTTTCTCCTATCCTTTCCTCCTCATCCCAATTGATGGAGTGGTTACGTTTTTGACTCATGTTTTAGTGGTTTATGCGTGATACTAACTTTGTAAATGAAAGAAAAACTGGGCACTACGAAAAAAATTCAAATAAATTTTAAGTAACGTTTGTGTCGGAATCATTTGTCAATTAGACACTTATAAATGTCAATTGTCAACATAACTTGTCATTTCCACTCACCAAATCGGTCTTAAAAAGACTTTTAAATGATACGTGTTGCCATAATTTATTCACTAATTTATGGTGTTAGGAAGGTATTGTTACTCCGAGGATACTCCTTGTTTATTAATAACACTCTTACGACGAAGTTAATGCTTAGTTACTCCAATAGTAACTAGTCCGGCGTAAAGGCGGTTACTCCTAGGATTAAGACTTTTTTGTTAATAAGGCTGTAAATGTGCGAAATTTCATATTCCTCCATCCGCACAATTTTCGTAAAAGGGGTACCAAGTTTGATGTAGTGGACTGTATTGAAAATAAAATATGGTTAAAGCATGTTTTAGAATATTATTATGTGTTTGATCAAAACTACGTTTTAACGGTTTTAAACGCGGTATTTATGAGATTTTTATTCTGAAATTTCTTCCACTTTTCAGTAGCCGTGATCACGGAAGCCATTTTCGGTGATCACGGCTGCTGAAAAGTGGCTAAAACGTTGGAATAAAAATCAAATGGAGTACCGAAATAAAACCGGTTAAAACATTGTTTTATAATGTGTTAGATTTTTCTTCAATATTATATTAATAACAATGGAAAAGAAAATTTTGAATGATATATATAAAAAAGATGGCACATTGCGAATGGGTTTGTTTATCCATCGTTGCAATTTAGTGACAAATACATCGTCTTAATGACAACATTAACGAAGTTTCACACATCTATCTATTACAAAATTGTAAAAATGTAGTCCTTTGTTTCTTACATTTTTATGTTTGTTCGGGATTTATGTAAAGACTACTGTGCAAATTTAATTGCGGTTTCTTGGGAGTATTTTAGTGTTTGATTCCGATGCGAAATTTTCACTGACTGACAAAATCTAGTAAAACAATTGCAGTTTTGTATACTTTTAGTAACATAATTTATCTTGAGTTTTTATAGGAATTTCTGGGATTATATTTTATATACATACATAAATACATAACTTCACGCCAGGTCCCTTGCGGGGTAGGCACGAACAACAGAGCGCCATTTAGGCTTATTCTTACACACCTCACTTGCTTCTTTGACATTCATAGCTCTTGTCATGCACGCTCGTCTGTTCTTAAGGCTCCTGACATCACCTTCTGCTAGTACCCGATCAATTTGATCATGGAAGGTGTGTCGTGGCCTTCCGCGACTTCTGCATCCATCCACTTTTGCATTGTATATCTGTTTAGTCATTCTTTCATCATACATTCTTTCTTTTTGATTATATCTTCATACTAAAAATCTATTCCCGTGCTGAAAATAACCTTTGTTTTCTATTTAGGTAAGAACTGTAATCCTTGTTACCTGTCAAACGTGGACAAAGTCCCGGGCAAATGCTAGTTAAGACTGGATTAGGACCATTTGCTCTAAATATAACTACTTGACTAAAGAAGTATTTACTCTATACTCGAATTGTAAGTTAGAAAATACTAGCCCAATTTGTCTTTTACTTATATTAAATTCGCTACTAAAGCAAACACAGGACTCTTAGTCTGGCGCCAGTGACGTCACAAAACAAACGACGCTCTGCCCCGGGAACTTTCTAAGCATCCATCAGCAAATTGCCGTCGGAACTCAGCGCGTTCCCGGAACGTGCCCGAGTGTACTGTCCTTTAAAAAGACTCCACCCCCCGACCTCCTATGCTGTTAGTTTACTTTATCCAACTAAATAGAAAATCGATTTCAATCTGCTATTCCTGTAATAAATCTGTTTTACGTGTAGAATTTGTATAACGCTTTGTAGTGGAAATAAAATTATTGTTAAGAGTTGCGGGACTCGAAATAAAATGCCGTAACAAGTCCAAACGCAATGCAGAAGCTCGTAATTCAATAACACGCGCAAAGTCCGTCACTTATTAGATTTCCGATTGTAGTACACAAGTCTCGCTTCGCTCGTGGTTCTCGCTTGGCTGACTCCCCCCTCCATCAGGTCATCGTTTTATACAGCGCAACTGCAATATCTCCTTATCTTAAACCGACACACTTGACTAATAACTGCCATAAAACTGGTTGTTTTCTAATCACAATTTTTATACACAAAGTAAACAAAATAAGACGACCATAAAATAATCTGCATTTTATTAGTTAAAATGCCAACGGGTAAAAAATGTGTTTTGTTTCAGATATGCAGGTGGGTGTTAGTTTTTGTCGGGACCACAGTCGTAACAATGTTATATATCACGTCGAGGTCACCAGTTTAGAGATGTCCCGACTAGGTAAAGAAGCGAGATGGAATGCTCCACCGTCTCAAAGAAAAGTCTTCCAGCGACGCCATTGCTATGCCTAGCAGGCCTAGGCTCACTTTTTATTCTTGGAAATTTTATATATTCTTTGTACGTTTTGGGAATCGTTTGCGGCCGCAATTCTTTCGCAGCGTCATCTATTGGCTTGTAAGTGTTGCACTGCAGCATTGAGGAAAATCAGGGAGACTAAAGCGGAGCAGCAGAATTTTAAGATGCAACTTTGAGAATGTTTGTCTGTCTATCTGTTACAGAATCACTTAAAATCTATTAAACAAAACTAATTACAGAGCTTGCTTATATAGCCAAGGTGAACACTTGGATGCTTTTTATTTTTTGAGTTCAGCATACCGGCAGATGGCTCACCTGATGACTGATACTGGTTACAAATGCGCTGCTGCTCTCTTAAGGGAGACTGGAACCTAGCCACTAATGCCGTAACATGCTTCAAACCAAGGGTGCTAACCATCCAGACTAGCAAATACCCTACCACCTGGCTCTGGTGTGTTTTTGTCGTCTCTTACGACAGGCCGCCGGGCCGCAGGAAATTGTATTCTTAGTGACGTCATTGTCTCGGGATAGAAGAATACAGCTAATGAGGTAGCGCTGTGCTCTCGTCTTTTGCTTAACAAGTAAGTATGTCGTCGTCATGACAACGCTAACGAAGTTTCGCTCGCATTCTCCCCTTTAAGTCTTACTTAAAATCCCGCTTGAACGTTCAACAGTGAATTCTGTAATGTTCAATGGAATAAAAATAGAATGCGACTTTAACATTTCTTTTAAGAGCGTTCTCCTCTGAGACAGGACTTAATTTTTTTGCCACTTCTTGCTGCAGCGCTTTTATTTAATTAATAATGGCCACGAAGATTTCTACTATGAATTGTGTTTTTAACCTATTCTTTGATAATAAAAGCAGTGTTGAATTTAGATTTGAATCAAGCTCCGTTTCAGTTTTTTAGATTTTTAAAAGATGTGCTAATTGTATACTAAGCAGATTTACCCGTTAAATCATTTTTATTTTATTTTATTTGGGCGGCTAACAGCTATCATTAATAATAACTAGAAATAAGCTATATTAGAATAAGCCTCCACAGATAACAGTAAAAACGAAAAGAGAAAAGAAAATGAAACAATAATAAAAACTGTGCATAGACAAAAGGTACTTAAACTGATAAATCTGAGTTTGAATATAACTTAACCAACTTTGCGCTAAACAATGCCACACTATCAGTAAATAGGTCTAAGTCTATATCTTCCAACTTACTTAACTTATTAAATTCATTTGCTTCTGATACAGAACGAGGTACGTCGGTAAACTGCGCTCGTCAATGGTGTGTGTAATAATTTCCTAGGGCGAACATTTATAGGAGGAACATACAAATGTAGTTTGTAGTACTTAAACTCTGCGCTACTTTTCGTCATGGGTATCACGTGGGATTTTTGCTGGGAATGATTTTAAATGGTCAAATTCAAAAAAAAATCCAATGTAGTTTTATTTAAGGATCGATAGCAAATGTTATGTAATAAAATGTGTTATATTTTTTATCCCGGGAATCCGGTGGAAAATTTTCCCGGCAGCTGTTTGTAGGTGTTCGGGTGCGTAAAAATTAATTTATTACGGCACAGTTTTCACTAAAACTACAGCTTATATTTTCGTTTTCAAATATTGCGGTATTTTGTGTCCCGAGAATTTCAATTCAAGCGCTGACGAAGTGGCGGTCATATTTTAGTACTATATATATACATACAAATTCAAAACTTCTATTCTAAATAAGTTCCACTGGAGAACACTTTTTTGAGGGTCATACACATAGGTTAAAATTTAATTTTACTTCTTAGACTAAGAAGTGGTGTACATAGGTACACCGCTTCGCAAAGGGTATTGCTGTTAAGAAGAAGCGGCAAGAAGCTCCCCAACAAAAAGTCAAGCTAAACATTCATTTTCTCTGTATTTCTGATTCTATTTGTCTCAAGTTCTTTGGTACAGAAGTACAGAATTACTTTTGAAAAATTAATGGAGTTGTAGCAAACAGCGAATATTCAATAAGACAGAGACACTATAAATATATATAGAATATGAAATACATATATTTATTGTGAAAACCGAGAATAAAGTTAAACAAACTGTCTGAGCAAACTAAGAAAACTTTTTATAACAGAGAGCACTCGAGAAAAAAGTCTCGACAGAAAATATCAATTCGTTGATGGATGTTTAGAAATTTCGTTTCTCAAACAAAAGGGGAACCTTTGGGAAGTCAGTTAAAAGGCTTATCCTTGTTGAACAATTTCATAATGAAACAGGACTTTTGTCGTGTTCAAGGTATTGATATTTCCCGATCGGCCGGAAAAGGGTCGTCCGCCTTTGATGTTCAGGTAACAGTGCACCATGACAGTAATAAGCTCTCTTGCTTAGAAGCAGTCAATGGTTTCTTTTAGCAGTGGTATTCGCATAAAAAATACGTCTTGAATCAGATCGGAAGGCGAAAGTGGCCTATTTGTATTGTCTATGTATGTTTGTTCCGACCGAGGGTAGAACTTTCTGGTTGCGTAAGCCGGTCTCAAGGTACCTTAGAAAAAGGTAGAAGATTCTGGAAGGAAAAGACAGAGATAGAGAGATGTTTAGAAAGGGATAGACAGTAGATAAAAAAATTACGAAAATGATCGAAATTATGGGTTCGAGAAGATTCTTCCTGATATATAAGCAGCGTAAGGCTGTTTTTCTAATTACAAATTTTGAATACAAAAGAAGTCCAAATGCCGAAAATGTAATAAAATGCAGGTGTGAATTTGTCTTTTGTCGTCATTCAGGTCGTAACAATATTAACTTAATTATATTAATAAACTATGCGGACTGAATTACGCGATCCATTATTAAAAATGTGAAATTATCTCCAGAAACTTGTCTGGAAGAAATCGCTGTTAGCGATAAGACCACCGATTGTGCTAGCTAAATGATTGTTAGGTCATGTGCATTATTTCATTGTGTGCAATAGGGAATATTACAAAGTCCTTTTAGTTTAAATATCAAATACGCAACGTTTGCTAAAGTACAACAATAAGAAACTTTCTCTAAATGCAACTCCGCATGTGTAGAAAAGTTGTGAAACCGTTTACAGAATAGCCAGCTGAAAAGCAAATCCATGTTCTCGGGCCAATGGGTGCCACTGTATTGTGTTTATATGTCAGCGTATTTGAAGAGTCGATCCGAATGGTTCGCTCCGCTGGATGCGAGGGGCAATCGAAACTGGACAACAGTGTTGCCAGTTGGCCGCATTTTATTACCAAGACGTTTAAAAAAAGGTTTTTCTGTTGTTTTAAATAATTTAAATCGTCTATAATATTATAGAATTCTAAACATGCCCTGTCTGTACATTGAAGCTATTTGAGAAAAAAAAACAACTGGAATAAATACACATTACAAATAATAGAGAACACGATGCAATTTTTAGATTTTTGAAGTGATAACAAAAGTTATAAGAATATGGGAGAGCAAATCGCTTCGTTACGTAACACGTTACAGCGCCAGACTGTTTGGTTTCCCTTTCTCTTACGCATACAGCAGCGGGAGGCAGGTTTCTCCTCTCTCATTAACCCTCACCTCTAGCCGTATTACGGTAATTAGATTAAATAATAATGTACGTACACAAAAATCTAATATACATATTCAAAAATTGTAAATAAGAATAAAATATATTTTATAATCAATAAAAGATTTTATTAATAAATGACCTTTCCTTACATTATCATATTAATATACATAGAATTTAAGTAATCACCTAAGTATTTCTCAAGTTAAACAATATTAAATAGTTCAACTGATATTAGTTTATGTTATCACTTCTGTCGGGCGTCCCGAACCGCACCCGTTTGTTGTCTGTTGGTCGTTTTATCTGTTCGTCCGGGAGTCACTTTAAAACTGCTCGGCCGATTTTAATACGGTTTTCGCTAACAGACAAACTACCAGACAAAAATAATAAAAATGCACCTTTCCTGCTTTTCTTTTTTCTCTTAGTTTTAAATTCATACAAACTCAACACCTACAACAGATTTACATAGATATATTACAGATAACAGACGTAGAGTATTAATAAAACACAATTTTCCAATTCCACAAATAAACTTATGTAAATAATATGGAAAATCTAAAAAAACAAATTTATAAAGTAGCAACACCGAAACCGAGCGCTCCTAGCGCTACTTGGAGTGTTTAGCTTAGGAAATTAACTTTATTGTACGCCTTAGATTGCGGGCTGAGTACGCCTCGTGTCGTAATAATGCCTCTCGAGCGGAGCGTTGTAAAGTGATTTAGGAGATACCGACGTGTCTTTAAAGTGGTATTAATTCAATTGTAGTACGCTTCAACTTCAAAATGAATGCTCGTTGATTTTACATCCCTGAATAAACATAAGAGGGGGAGATAAATGTTTTTTTTATTATGGCCATGTTACACCTGCGATAATGCGCTATTTGAGATACAACTTTGTTAAAGTTAAACATTGACAGACATATCTATAACAGAGTATATCTAGAACCTGTCTCATGAACGAAGTCTCGCAAAAGGGCGCTGCGGTCGTACGACGCAATGATTTTATCTAAAATATTATAAAATTGTACATTAAAGCTGTTTAAAAATAAGCTTTTAAAAATGGTTTTAAATACAAGCTTTTGAGATCCTGGATATCATGCAGCAGCAGACTGCTAGCCAAGACAAGTAAAAAGTAAAACGAGCCCAAACACGGGTCTATCTTGTTTAGTACAGGAGTTCCTATGGCCACTTTTCGACTCCATCTTTAGATCAGCTCCATGGTACCATATTATTGCATTGTCACGCGATATACAGATGCGTGCAATTTCAGCTCAATCCGAAACCGGGAAGTTGGTTAAATTTAACTTACAAGATTCCATCCGAACTTACAAATGTACATAGATAGGTACATCCATTGCAAGTTTAATAAAAGCTTGTAAAAATCAACTGCAAAAGACTATATATAAACGATGGAGAACACGATGCAATGTCTTTTAGATTTTTGTCTGTTCGTCGTTTTATCTGTTTGTTCGGGATTCACTTAAAAATTACTGGGCCGATTTAGATGCGCTATTTGATGATCGACAGCCAACTCTTAGACTTAAACTTTGTGTTACTTTTTATCCTGCGAATGACACAGGAATTTTTCTAGAAATTATTTAAAATGACCACATAAAAAAATCGTATTGCAGTGTGATTTTTTTACAGATCGATAGGAAATTTTATGTCGTAAAATGTGATACTTTTGTTTATGTGTATTATTTAGTATGCAGCCATAACAACCTTTTGTCGTATTCCGGCATTAGTGGCCAGGTTTCAGTACCCCTTAAGAGAACAGCAGCGCATTTCTATCACCTTTGGTCCACTTTCCATCAGGTGGGCCGTCTGTCTGTCTACTGAACTCAAGCAATATTTTTTTTTGTCACAACAGACATTACAATTTCTATATTTCTTTGTTCTTTTATCGGTCCCTTTGTGTAACCAATTTGCACAGTTGAATTAACCAATTATGATGGAATTGGTACATTTTTATAACGAGTGTAATATAGGGTATATTTATTTCAAAAACTTGCGCTGTACCCACAAAATGCGTCTCCGATACTTAAGCGAAGGTAACCACATGAAAAGCTATTAATAAATAAATGATATAATTACAAACTACGTTTTAACGGTTTTAAGCAGGGTATTTTATTCGATTTTTATCTCATCGTTTCGGTCACTTTTTTGCGGTTTTAATTGTGTGTACACTAGTCGCTAAAACAGAATATATTAAGTCAAATAAGCTTCGCATCTCAAAAGAATATTAAAACACAGCTCGAGTTGGAAATAAAATGTCACAGGAATATTGTGCGCAGAGTGCAGAAATGCACTGATAGAGGGTAGAGTAAAAAATACGCGACTCTATTAAACTGCTCGTCGAAGTCGAATTTATTCGAATTTAAATTTCAAAATGTATTCTAGAATTTCACTGGAATATTATGGCGTGTTTGAAATTCGAATACGTTTCGACAGTTGAAATATGTGCTGTAAGCCTCGCGTTGACTTCGGAGGAGATGCTTGCAGTGCCATATTGAACGCTGTAATCAAATAGGGTAGTATTTAGTATTTTCTTAAATTTTATTTTGACGTTTCGGCCAGTTTTCAGTAGCCATGATCATGCAAGACCTTTCCTTTTATTTGTTTGCTGAACAGTTTCTTGCGCCGCTTCTTTTCAAGCCACAACATGTTGTGAAGCGGTGGTAAATTAGATTAGGCTCCCATAGAGTAAATAATAAACATAAAAAAAATTAAAATGTAAAAGTTGGCGGGAGGTTAAATAACAACTTTAACAATACTCATAGACGTCTTTGATTTCCGTGATCACGGCCACTGAAAAGTGGCCGAAACGTCGGAATAATAAAAATCAAATAATTTACCGCGCTTAAAACCGTTAAAACGTAGTTTTATTATGTACACTAGTCGCGAAATATTAAGAAAATATTATTTGCTTTGTGGAGCTATGCTGGGAAAGAGCCTTTCTAGAACACCACAATTAATTAGATCTGGCATCACTTTCTGTATGTTGTCTAAATAAATATTTTTGCTTTTTTTTATCTAATTGATCTTCAAAGTGTTGCTTAAGTATGGACATAGAATATTTTAAACATTAGCCTAATAATATTTTCTAAAGTTCCCGCGACTTGTATATGTAATAAAACTACGTTTTAACGGTTTTAAGCGCGGTAATTTATTTTTACGTACGTATTTTTGTTATTAACGGTTAAGCCACTACACATTATATGTTCACTTTGCTGCGGTCTATTAAAACTTTCCTCAGGTTAGCCTAGCTTATATATACAAAATGAATGGTATTAGTGTCTGTATACTCTACAGGACTTATAGAGGCACTAACAAAAGTTTATAGAGCTGCTTGTGCGCGCTAAAGTGAAAAGTTTAATATATGCTGTTCATGTTAAGCAGTCCAAAACGCAGTTGAAACGGTGCTTTCATTTATAAAGGCTAGTTTTCGCCCGCGGTTTTTTTCGCATTATAGTTCTTAGAATTGTCGATCCTAAATTCTGTAAGTAAGCCTCTAAGTTTTATTCAAAATAAGTTCCACTAGATAACAAGTTTTTAAGGTTACACATATAAGTCAAAACTTAAGTTTATTTACTTTTGTTAGTACACCGCTTCGCAACGTGTCATTGCTGTTAAGGAGAAGAAGCGGCAACAAACTCCCCAGCAACAAGACTAGCTCAAAATTTAATTTTAAAATTGAAATAGCTTCAATGAACAGACAAGGCAATTTTGGAATTTTATAATATTAAAGACTTATACTTCAACCAAATGATGATCTTAAAAAGAAAACATACAAACTGATAGATAATAAACCTGTTCAGTTTGTACAATGAATCTAAAAATGAAAGAAACAAGGAGGTCTAATGTTGTAAAATCCAAATTTGTGGATTTTTCTCTGTCTGTCCTTTTAGCTGTCACAGCTACTACTAAATGGCTTCAAATGAAATTCGACGCGTAGCTAGCTTATATCCCAGATCAACAATCAGGTTACTACATCTCGATAATCAGTTGTTTCTTTGTAATTAATCTATAGACAGTTTAAGTTCGCACAACGCATTTAAAAAAGAGAAAAAATCAGGATAATAAATAATTCACAGATGCAGATTTCAAAAATGTAACTATGAGAGCTGCACACGTCTAAACATCGCAGCGGACAACGAACTACTGGCTAACGCTTTTTTTTTTATTTGACTTGACTTTATGTTGTTGGTCCGAAGACCTCACAACTTTACCGGGGTTTTTGGGGCGAGCGCCTTCGCAGGGCGAAGGCGCTCGAGCCCGGGGGCAACTTGCTTGAGGGAGCTCCCTAGGGAGTTTTACCTCGGCAGGACTGTTGCCATGAGAGGGAGATGAATCTGATGATGCCCGCCAATGGGCGACACAATGAGCTAATTGAGAACGGGCGACGGGTAATACAAAGCCCGAGAAGAAGGATCCCGGCGGACCGGGATCCTCCATCTTACTGCCGTTTCGCAACGTGTTATGGCTGGGAGAGAAGAAACGGCGAAAGAAGTCTGGCTAACGCAACGTGGGAGCGCACATATTAATAGTTGCTCTATCTCGTTTGCACATCATCCGTCCCGTTCACACTACATATTGTTCTAGTAGTTCGACTTGTTAATATTTGTACTTAAGGTTATCGTTTCCAAAATAAATCATTTCACATCAGCACTCAACAGTGAATACAGCTCTCTGCTATCTGAAGTAGCATTTAGCTCTCGCTACACGCATATAGCCAAAAGGTGTAATTCACAAACCAATGATTTCGTCATGGCAACGCATACTAGTTAATGAACATGTAATGTAGCATTCGGCAACACCGTACTGCGACAGTGCAGCAGTGTAGTTGTAATTACCGGCTGGCGGCGGTGCGTGGCGGGTTGATGAGTCGGGCGCGCGTCCTCGTGCAGCTGGCGCGCCGCCAAACTGGCTGCCACTGCATTACGCGGGTTACTTCACATCACTACTGCCCAATTTCGGATTCTTAAAACTTTCGCTGTCTACCGCCATTTTGCTTTAATAGACCTACTTCAAGTCCTTTAAATTTAACTGCACATTTTGCAACGTTATAGAAGTATGTATGGCGAATATAAACACATAATCTTACTTTGTTATTAGTCAATACTGAGATTTGTTCATTGTATTATTTGCTCGCGTTTAAAAGGATATGTATTGAATTCTTAAAAATGTCAAACTTATTAATTTAAAATATCTAATGATAAATACGGATATCGCCTTCTAGATAACTAACCTGTCATTCTTGTTGCCATAATGAGCGTGTTGGTAGTATCTGAATGGCAAAGCGTTCGCAACGCACTCATTTTGTCTATGTCTCCAGAATAGTACTTCTTTGTGAATAAAATGTACCAGATGATTAGTTAGTGTGAAAGCGTAACAAACAAACAAACTTACATTCGAGTTTTAGTTTTTTAAACTACATTTTTTTTACAAATAATTAAGTCTTAAGATATCAGCTATTTTTAAACATAACTAAACTACTTCTTGAAACAATACTCAATATTCATGTCATAGTGTACGGCCACGGTCGCGTGCAGTGATGGCGAAACGAGGCAAATAACACACGACATCGTCGGGTACGCAATCCGAAGGCAGGCAGATCAGATGCAAAGGCTCCTGCACACCAGGAGGCCCTGAAATGTCGCAAATATGTGTCCATTGGTAGTGGGTACGTATTTGTGGCTTTCGGGGTCGAGATCATGGGGCCATGGGGCCCTGGAGCTCATCACCTCTCTCGAGCCCTCCCAACGCGTCTAATTAAGGTCTCGCGCGACCAAAAGGCTGGCTTTCACTTAGAGCAACGCATCAGCGTTGCTATCGAAGGCGGAAATGCGGCCAGCATTTTGGGCTCACTCCTCGCCGACAGCGATTTGGAGTCAATTTTATGCTTATAGATTTATGTTACTTTGTAAGTATATTTTAGTAATTCTTTTACAAAATTAACAGAAATTTGTTTTTATTATTTTTTAATAAATATAACTTTATTGTATTTAAAATGAAATAATAACGTATCTGAAAAACAATGGTGTCTATGGTAGTCCTGCTATCGTCCGAAAAATCCTCAAGGACTCTGGTTTTGTTACAAACCTAAGCATTTTAAATTGTCTGAGCATGACTTTGAGTGGTCTTTAAATTTGCCTACGACCGTAGATTGTATGGTGTTTCGTCCAAGAACAAAATTATTGTGTTGAACTCCCCCAACGCAATCTTCAATATATTTGGCGAGGGGCAAAGTTTGTTGGCTCGATTCTGCTGGCGACGGATTTTAACTGCGTTTTCAATTAGACAAGCCGAGTGGAGTTTGCGAAGTCCGACAGCGAGTGCCGCTCTCAGGGCTGCTTCGGGACTTAAGATTGGGGTTCAAACAAACAATTGTATTGCAAGTTAGAATATTAGAGATCTCGTAATGAAGGTTATTTCTAACATTATCAACCATCATTGTTATGTAAAGGTACGTGTCGAAGCCATAAAGTTGGTTAAAGAAGTATATCTTGACATTATAACTGTCAAGTGACATTGTGTCAGGTTTGTGATCTGTCATTTTTCATTTTCTCTTTAATATATTGTTAACTGCGTTGCCAAAGGATTTTTATTTCGAAGTGATTTAAGAGATTATATCTTATAATGTTAGAGATGTAATTTTTTGTATACGTATATAATAAACCTAAATTCCGAAAAAAATATAAAACCAGAAATGTCGTCTGTCGTCGCCTCCATGTAACGCTTCAATGTGAGCAGTCCGACGCACACTTAGGGCCTTTTTATGTTATTGAAACATGCTATTTGTTCCTGAGCTGAGCGAAGTTGTCTAGATAGTCTCGATCTAGACAACTACGCTTAAGAACGAAAAAAGCATTAAATACATACATACATACATAACTTCACGCCAGGTCCCTTGCCAGGTAGGCACGAACAACAGAGCGCCACACAGGCCCATTCTTACACACCTCACTTGCTTCTTTGACATTCATAGCTCTTGTCATGCACGCTCGTCTGTTCTTAAGGCTCCTGACATCATCTTCTGCTAGTACACGATCAATTTGATCATGGAAGGTGTGTTGTGGCCTTCCGCGACTTCTGCATCCATCCACTTTTGCATTGTATATCTGTTTAGTCATTCTTTCATCATACGTTCTTTCCACATGCCCGAACCACCGGAGCATTCCTTTCCTTACCTTCACCCCGACACTCTCTTTCAGACCAACTCTCTTTCTTACTTCGGTATTAAAGCATTAAATACATAATATTAAACTAAACGAAGTGTGTACTTTTATAATTAGTTACAACTAGACTCTTCATTATTTTTTTTCAAATTTAGTCGAAAAATAAACATTTATACGTAGATATATAAACATAATGAGATACGTGAACAACAAAAATAAGTAGATACAATATACAGATTATTGTTAATATTATCATATTAGTAAAATGGTCATGTAGCACTTGTATAATGTCTTAACTTACATCGTGGGCGTTTTGTGTTCACAAACGCATTTCTTTAGTGTGACCCTAAAGAATGACACTGATGAGGCGGTTCTTATAGATGGAGGAAAGTTATTCCAGAACAGAAATAATAATAAATAATCGGCAGATAAAGACACACATTGAATATCCCCAGTTAAGTAAGTTACTCTTGTGTTACGGTTGATATACAACAGACCGCTCTGGAGCCGATCCCAGACTGCCAGACCACAGTAAATAACAGAAACTTCGTTTCCGAAATTAGCCATGCTAAGAAACGAACCCAGAGCATCTGCGTTTCAGTGAGTTCGGCCAGCTAAGACTTAGCCCTCTCAACCACAGAGGGCGTGAAAATGTGCCACGTATAGATATATATATACACCAAAACGGTACACCCCTAAATGGAAAACATGCCTAAAAAGTTGAATCGGTCAAAGATTGCGTGTCGGCTGTCGGCTGTCGGCAGTCGGCGTCCGCCGTCACTCGTCCGTGAACCGATTGACAGTTTTATCAACTGGCTTCAAGTTTATCGGCTCGCGTTTTATTGGAATGCCGTTCGCCCGACATTCACTTATCCGCCGATCGTTTACTTAACTCCGGGCTTATTTCCGCCTCGGGGGATTCAGAACGCATCTCACATTGTTAAGTACTTACATTTTTATAGCTGGAGTACATCAGAGGACTTGACAGCCAGTCAATATCGCCGGACACTATGGTTTCAATCGTGTTTACCTGATTTCGGTATTCTCTTAATTCCAATGGTGATCCGCGTGCACGCCTCTCTATCTTGGTAATATTTATATGATATTGTTATGAGTTCATGGGATATAAATTCGAAAATGCCATTGGAATTATCATAAACTTTATAAGAAGGACACACATGTAATTCACAGTTGTTAATAGAATGTAGTTTTAATTTTTAGTAAACAATAAAATGTTTTCATTTATTCATTCAAATTAAAAAAAATATATTCAAAATAAATTCCAATGGAGAACACTTTTTGAAGGTCATACATATAAGTTAAAATTTGATTTTACTTCCTATTCTATGTACACCGCTTCGCAAGGTGTTATTGCTGTTAAGGATAAAAAGCGGCAAGAAACTCCCCAGCAACACGTCTAGCTAAAAATTGATTTTCTTTATTTCTTGTACCATTTATATTTCAAGTTCTTTTTTTTAAAGTTTTATACAGAAGTACGTTAGAAAATTCCTTTTTGATGAATTAATGGAGTTGTAGGAAACAGTGCATACTCGACAAAACCAAGACATCATAAAAGGAAAGAAAAATATTATTATAATAGTTATAATAATGACATGACGTACTAAAATTGTATGCTGCAACATATCTCCGTAAATTCTTTACAAGCTTGGCAAGATAAAAAAGGTATGTATACTAATATTTATTAAAAAGAGGTAAGGATTGTGTGTTTGTGACATTGTAGGGGTAATCTCTGGATCTAATTACTGATTTTGAAAATTCTTTCACCAGTGGAATTCTACATTATTCCTGACATAGGGTAGGGAAGACATAGGGTAGAGTAAGGAACAAAAATACTAATTACTAACAACATTATTAATTATATCTTTGTGTTAATTCTTGGACTGTTTTTTCGTGTCTGTGTATTAGTGAACTGTGTTGTCTTTGAATAAATAAATAATACTAATAGTCATTATTATTTGATTCTGATTAATATTTTTTTCTAATATCCAGCTAAATGGGCACGGGTCAGCGAGCTGCTTAAATGAAGTTTTGTCATTTAAGTATTCTTCAATAGCGTAGTATCCAGTTTTAGCAAGATATTTTTAATTTGGTTTTAATTTAGTGAAAGACAGATATAACATTTCACTCGGAATCTTATTGAAGAAGAAAGAGGCAGTACTTTTTTGCAATCTGAAAGATGGCAATATCAGTTTATTACAATGCCTAGTATTGAAATGGTGAAAATCCTTGTACTGCTTGTAGGCACTCAAATTCATCCATTCATTCATGTAGGCATATGCTAATAGCGCTTGTTAATTACTTGCTTAATTTTCCATCAAACTCCGGCATTGCGACAATCGCACAGAAACACGAACGCACCAGCCCCGGCTTACTCCGCTGCAAGCCAACGAAGTTGTTTCCATTGAAACCCCTAATAACTCCGGCGGTTGTATAATGCGGCGGAGTTTAGCGAAATCGCTTGCTAACTCCGCAGCCCCGAAGTACGGGACTAAGCCCCGACTTAGGACTGACGACAACCAATAGCAACTAGTTTGCGGGAATATTTCAAATATACCAACGTATTTAGCGAACGCATTAGGAATGTGTCACGATCACGGTGATAGGAGCAGCGATATGGAGACGTTCTGTATTTGAAAATTTACTGTGAATGATTGATGCAGTTTTGGTCCTTCGAGCCGGATTAAGTCTGTGAGTGAATATGTGCGCGAAGGCGTTCAATGGTATAAACTGAAGACTCCACATGTGAAATACAGTGACTATGATAAGTAAACGCAATGTTGGTCAATGTTCATCGAACAATAAATTTTATTAGTAAAATTACAAAAAATATTATTCTTACATAAAAATAATATACATATGGTGGGAAATCCTCCATTTGCATTTTTGATAAACGAAATAAAGAAAATAGGTTTATTTCTATGACGAACATATAAAGGTAAATTGGCATGTTTATGGTAATAAAAAAACGGAAAAAACTACAGATAACAAAAACTAATCGAAGTTTTGAAAATTGGATCTAGTTCAGTATTATTGTTGATCTTCCGCTTGAACCTAGAGAGATGTCATGACAAACTATACATTTACCAAATAATAATAGTTATATTGTTGCGATGATAATACTAGTAAAAGGTTAAATAAATACTTACTCGTATAAACATAATTACAACATTAATTTACTAAGCAACTTATTACCTACCTTACCTATTAATGAATATATCAGGCATAAGCACACATAAGGAATATACGTACATAATAGATTATAATTATCTGATCAAAAATGAAGACAACCTAAGAAAATTTAACTCTAAGAATTAGCAGCGAAAACGGCCCGGAAGTTTTATGGGAATCCCGAACAAACAGACAAGATATCTAAAAAAATGCATCATGTTTTCCCTCACTTGTATTGCGTATTCCAGTTGTTTTTTGTAATAAATAAGCTGTAATGTTCAGACACGGCATGTTCAGAATTTTATAATATTACAGATTAATACATAAGGTGCATATTTACATACTTTATTACTGTTTTTCAAGTCAATTAATGTTTCATCAGTAAACGGTAAGTAAGTATATAATATACAATATCAGCCCATAAATGTCCCACTGCTGGGCTCGGGCCTCCCATTATAGGGGAACGGACAGTATACCCGCCACGCTTGTCCGAGGCGGCTTGGCAGGTTGGACACATCGGTTATCCCGATATGCAGGTTGCATTACAATGTTTTCCTACACCGTTGTTAGCACGTGGTAATTGTAACAATATGCACATTAGATCCGCAAACTGTCTAAGTGGTGCATGCGTTGCGGCCAGGATCGAACCCGCGCCCTTTGAGTTTGTGACGCGTGCGCTAGCCATTACGCTACCACGCCTTATAAAGTTACTAAACATATCGATAACAATAAATATGTCACGATTGTTTAATATTACTAGATAATAAATTCCCATCTGACCCGCTAGCCGCTACCTCTCCGCTGCTATATCCCGAGTCTTAGTTCCGAGGTGCGGTGTTCGCAATTAGCCCGCGCCGAGGCGCTTCGCCTCCGCATTGCATCGCAGAGCGCAGCTCCCACTAATTAATATAACTGCACTTTTAATAAATACAGGTAATATTATGACACAGGCATTTATGCAGAATGTACCTATTAACGATTTTAAAATGGATATTGCGTTATGTGCTATAACAATTCTTCTCCTTCTCCTCGTGCAGGACCGATAAAAGAATTCAATCTCCTGCGACCGGGCGGCCTGTTGTAATAAGCGACAAAACAAGCCACAATTAAGTGGTAGGGTATTTGCCCGACTGGATGGCTACCAATCCTGCTTTTGAGAGTGCTGCCGTAATAACCTTGAGTTGTGTTCCGGCATTCATGGATAGAGCAATATTCCCGTCGCGTTTTAGGGAGCAGCAGCACATTAGTATTGGGAGAGTGTTTTTGGTGTTACAAATGTCCATAGGCGATGGTAACCGCTTTCTATCAAATGGGCCGCGATTTCTTATTGTCTGCTGAACTCATACAATTCTCTTATCAAAATACAGCGTAAACTCTATATAACGACACTGAAAGGACTGTGCATTTTATGGCGTTATAGAAAGTTGTCGTTTTTGTTTGACGTCTTTTACTGCATCTGTTATTTTTGTTGTATTGTTTTACTTATTTTGTAGGTATCCTGCAATATTGAGGCATCTTGGTGATAAAGGAAGTTTTTGAAATTTCAGTATTTCGGAATTAAATTCGATAAGACTCGTACACAACTGCGCGATTTTGATTAATGTTGGCAACTTAAAAGGTACTTTTTATTATTTAATTGCTGTCGTTATTGAGAGTGGGTGTAATTCTATATAGAGTGTATTTCCATACATGAAAATGACAAGCTAAATCAATGAAGGCCAAGTGATTTCGTCGCCTAAAGGAGTTCGTTGTTAAATCGAGTGACGTTACATGGAGTATACACTATATATGGTAACTACCATTTCAATGACCCCGATTGATAACAAAGAGACCGGATGGCTGGAATTCTAAATCGAACTACATAACTTGTTCTTTAAAAGTGAATTTAGTAAATAGAAGCACTGCCAGCGTTGAGTACCGAACTACAACTGACGTAACTTGTGCCACAGAACAGACCAAATCCGTCGTACACAAGTTTATTTACTGCATTATTTGACGACGACATGCTTAATTAAGGGTCAAGATTATTACAATAATTATTTTTTTGTCAAAGAATATACTTTTACAATCACAGATTTACAATAGCAAAAGAGTATATATGCATGTGTGTGTCAAATACATGGTAGAGTGTGATTTTTTATTATTTATATGATGTATTTTTATGCGTAATAAAAAAATGTTAGCAGTCGGCATTTCTTCTCTATATAAAATGTAAATGTGCGAAATTTCATTGTCCTCCGTCCGCGCAATTTTCGTAAAAAGGGGTACAAAGTTTGTGTTACACGTATTAATATATAGATAGAGAAGTATATACTTCAGTAACCTGCTAATATTACACATAACACAAAAACAACATTACCGTAATGTGTTATAATGATAAGAAAACAAAAACTGGAATTTGGTCCAAGTATGCCACATAGATATTTATTTATTTATACATATTGTATATTCCAGACCATTCAAGCAATGGTTATCATCTTTATTTCGGATCAAATTGGACTTATTTTTAATCATCGATTTATTGACTCTCTAATCTGTGCTGCAAAGTGTATATTTACCTCTTTTTAGTGTCACTTTTCGATTCATCGAATTTCAAATCACATCGAATATAAAGAAGTTTCTCTTTAAAAAAAAACTATGAACACATCACAAGATCTTGTGTTGAGTTTTCCCACTGCGTATTACTGTGGCGTCGTGGAGCGCCAGCGTGATTGCCTTTGCCACTTTGCGCTACTGTACTTTAAATATTTCAAGAGGAATACCTTCGCACTGCGACACGGGGAAGAGTTTACGATCGCATTATTTATTAACGCTCTCTACTTTTTAAGACATGTTCGCGAGTTTACGCTCAACTCGTTAAATCTTTAGCATGGTTATATTTAAATTAATAATTTTGCTACGTCTATATTAAAACTATTAGGTTACTTTTAAATAAGACAATCAAGTACGAAACATTGATTACATGCGTATACATATAAATTTTGTTGATTCTTGTTTTATACTTTTATATTCTACATCGCCACTCTAGAATCTTTACTTATAATAATAATTATTTATTTATTTCAGACACAAAGATCCATAATAACAACACATTTCTTCATTCAGTGTATTATTATAAAATTAAATTAAAAACCTTAAAAATAAAGAATTATAAATAGAAACGATTTTTAAAGATATTAAGGCTGGTGTGCACCGACTTTTAACCGATGGTTGTAAAATAATCGCCAAAAATGTATGGAAAAACAGTGATTATTACGGTTAACCGTCGGTTAAATTTCGGTACACACTAGTCGCCCTTTGTTCAACATTTATTGTATCTAGTTTTTAAGAACGTATTTTTAATATTGGTGAACAATAAAGTGTTTTTATTCATTCATTTATTCAGTTTAAGTTACAGAAGTTTTGTAAACAAAAATTTTAAATAACTATTAGTCTGAATTATACCCTATTGAGTCCCAGATGCCATTAATTTAACCTTAACCTCAAGTGTATGAGTCTTGTTTAAAGAGGTTATAACACAGATTATATTTCATTATTTTTTTTATGTTATTGCAAAAAATTTGAAACAGACAGACGGACAGACAGAGTTACTTTCACATTTATAATATGAAAAAAGATAAGGATTTTTTTTTTATTGCATGAGTTCAGCAGACAGGCAGACGGCCCACTTGATGGATAGCGGTTACCATCGCCCATGGACATTTGTAACACCAAAGGTACTACTAATGCGCTGCTGCTCTCTTGAAGGAGACTGGAGCCTGGTCACTAATGCCGTAACACAACTAAGGGTTGTTATTGCGACATACTTTAGACCAGGGGTGGTAGCCATCCAGTCGGGCTAATGCCCTACCACCTGGCTGTGGGTTGTTTTGTCGCCTCTTACGACAGGCCGCCCGGCCGCAGGAATTTGTATTCTTTCTCCGTTCCTGCACGGATAAAGGATATATCAAATTGAATCATAAAAATGTATTTTCACACATAACTTGAGAACGACTTTACCGGTTTTGATGAATTTTCTTGTGTGTATTTGAGTGGCTAACCGAATAGCTTACGTTCACATTTGGAACCGGTAGGAGGCACTAGAATCGGGTCCCAAAATTTTATATTTTTTCAGGGCATAACAATGTCTGCCGGGACAGCTAGTTTCATAATCCTTTTTTAATGCGAACGGAGGGGCAAAGCTAGTAGACAATAAATGCCAGTCCTGGACAGATCAAGGCAGAAACTTTCTCTTAGGCCGGTAACATCTATATTTGGTCCTGCTCTAAAATTCCCGCAAAGCTCCTTTTCAAGAGACCGGGTTCAGTTTAAAAATGTAAAACAACTTTGAAATATTCCGGCAAGCGTGAGTAAGGCAAACACACTAGAAGCAGGCAAACGAATCTAAATCAAACAGTCATAACAAATAAGACTCACTTTCCTCTGACGCTCCTGTAATGTTTCTTTACTGTTTATTCCCTTCAAAGCATCTAAGCATTGCCTCAGTTTTGGCTACACATGTAATATTCAATTTAAAAGCTCGGAAAAAGTGTGTGGCCTTTTTAAAATTATTTTCAGGGGTGTAATGAGATTTGAAACATATTAATGTTGGAGACTGTTTTTTCGTCGGACTTGTTCTTTGGTTTCAAGGGACGTGTATAGCCAGTATAACAGTAAAAAGTGTAAAGTTTAAGTTTCTTTTCGAGTTAACTCTCTATTAAATAATAAAGCGTCGGGAACAGAGAGAAGATTGCCTTGTGGTGCCATCTATACTCACTTAGGATTTAATCATTATTATATTAATACATAAAGCAATTATAATATGCACAAGTTGTAATGAAACATGTCTTATTTTGGAACAAAAACTGTAATAAATTGTAATAAAAACATTTCTTTGTAGAGTAAACACTTTTGTTAGACAAGTTTGGCATATAAAAATTGTTATGTTAGAAATAAGTTATAAATAAGCAACATGTACATAGTGTATAAGATACAACTGTAGTAAAAATAAGAATAAATAAAGCAAAAACACGTAACCAACCATTCCCAACATTTTTTTTTTTTTTTTTTGAGGCGGGGAAAAATGACTAACCGATTTACGCACTCTCTGGGCCGTCACTAGGAAACGGCACGAATCCACGGGGGGCGGTAACGCTAGCAATTGTATGCTCTACTTGCGCTCCGTCCGCTATGGACTACACAGAGGAGTGTGGAGACTCCGAGCGATGCCGCGCGGGCGAGCAACCTCAATACCCACTAAAAAACCCCTCCTCCCTTCGCGGCCCTGCGCTTTGATGTGAAGGAAAGACTGAGATGTAGAACATAGTTACTCAGCAGTCGATCCAGCGCATAAAGTGCTGAAGTGTGCCCCGGGAGAACACACTCCACTACGGAACGGGGGTAGTTGTAAAATCCCTTGCTTTACCTAGTAGCTAAGGGCCCCCATCGTTCCGGATCCTAACTCAGGGAGGGAAGTAATGCGCGTACCTGCCTCTCCGGGTGCCGGCTGAAGGCCGGCGACCTCGAGAAGAGACCGTAGCACGCGCCCTAGGACTTCGCTCCCTATCCCTTTCTGCGGCCTCTTTCAGAGACATAACTGTCTCACAAAAAGAAACCGCAGTATCCCAGCGGTCGTCGCTCTGCAACATGGCCGTTACCAAGTCGCCGAGCGATCGGACGGCTCCTAACTTTGTCTCGAGCTCGAAACGCTGCGGCGCCCAGGCAGCGCACTCGACAAGCGTATGAAACGCCGTATCGGGTGCGCCACACTGTCGGCAATCCGGAGAAGGCAAGCAGCCCACAATGCGAAACAGATACTGATCGAAACAACCGTGTCCGGTCAGTATCTGCGTCGTCCTGAAGGTGAGGGTGCCGCTAGTGCGGTTAACCCATTCCTCCAGTTGTGGCCTGATTGCGTCCACCGTAAAGCCGCCGGCCGCAGGGTGTTCGAGGTCACGAGACCAGTCGACGAGGCAGGAAGCAGTTTCCCGCTTCCTGACCGTCTCTATCTCGACTTGACAGAAGGTCAGTCCTCTAGCTAGGGCATCCTGCTGGGTACGACGAACCCTGGACAGGACGTCTGCCTGGAGAGGCCAGGGCAGCTCGCCTGCCAAGAGTGTCGCCGCCGTCCAAGACACTGTACGATACCCACGTATGGTTCTCACGGCCAGAACCCGCTGCGCCCGGTGCAGCAGGGTTCGATTGTGGCGGTGAAGCGACTCGAACCAGACGGGGGCACCGTAAAGGGCCATACTCCTCAGGATGCCAGAATATAGTTTCCGCGTCGCACCCCCGGCCCCCCCACGTTGGGAAGAAGCCTTGAGAGTGCGCCCGCGGAACTCACGAGTTTGGGAACTAACTGCTCAAAATGCGCTTTGAACAGCCATTTCCCGTCTAAGACTAGCCCAAGATATTTCATCGTGGGCCCTACTCTGATCGCCACCCCCTGGACTGTAACGGACAGATCCGGGGGTGGATTACGAAACTTCCTATGGAACATGATGGCCTCCGTTTTCGCGGGGGAGACCCTCAAGCCCAGCCTAGCTATTCTGTCTACGACTATCGCCAACCCGTCGTTGGCGACGTCCACGGACTCCGCGAATGACGCGGCGCGTGCCGTGAGTAGGGTGTCGTCCGCAAAGCAGATCAGCCCTACCCCGGGCCTGACCGTCACCCGAAGGATCCAGTCATAGCCTACGTTCCAAAGGATCGGCCCGAGGACCGATCCCTGTGGAACGCCGCACGCGACACGTCGCCGACCTAACACGTGATTGACGGACTCACCGCCCTCCCAAAGGATGTGTCGATCCCGCAGGTACTCGCCTAACAGCCTCGTGAGGTACGGGGGGACTCCGTGTGCACGGAGCCCCTCCCTGATCGTCTCATGAGGGAGGCTGTTAAAGGCGTTCGCTATGTCTAGCGACACCGCAAGAACGACGTCCTTCGCTTGGACGGCTTCGTCCGTCACCGTTCGCAGCGTCTCGAAGGCGTCCATCGTGGACCGCCTCCTCCGAAACCCGAACTGCGTATCTGATAGCCCCGGCTCCACGGTGTCTAGATGCTTCACGAGCCGCTCCGCCAAGATCTTCTCGAAGACCTTGGCGACCTCGTTCAGCAGCACTATGGGCCTGTAGGCGGACGGATCGTCGGGAGGTTTAGGACCTCCCTTGGGAAGAAGGCACAGACGCCCCTCTTTCCATTGCGACGGGAACCTACCTGCGCGAATACAGGCTTCGAAGAGGTCCCGCAGCTGGCTGCGTAGATGTTTTGCAGCCAGGAAGAGGAGGCGACCGGGGACCCCGTCGGGTCCCGGAGCCGTCTTCCTGCCCCGGAGCCGGTCCAGGGCGACGTCGAGTTCCCCCTCGGAGATGGAGTGAGGCTCCTCGTCCGTGGGGGTGTCGGGAATGGGTGGACCCATACTGGGGGGAGTGAAGTTCCCCGGATCCGGGAAGAGCCCATCGATCACCGAACGGAGCACCTCGGGTTCGAGCGTTTCCGTAGCCGTGGAAGTGCAAGGCCGCAACTTGTTGCGGGCCCCACGGTACGGACGCCCCCAAGGGTCCCGATCGAGCGTCTCGAGGAACTCGGCCCGAGCCCGGGCTTTCGACTGCAATATCGCAATCGAAAGGGCCTTTCTGGCCTCCCTAAACTCTCCCACGAGTCCATTTTCCGCGACATAGTCCGGAGGACGGCGCGCCCTGCAGCGTTTGAGCCTGCGGCTGATGATGCGAACTGCCTTTCGCATCTCGCCGAGCTCCTCGGTCCACCAGTGGACCGCCTGCCTGCACGAAGGCTGCCGTTTGGAGACGCGTGGCATCGCAGCGTCGCAAACCCTCGTCAGGGTCTTGCGCATGTGCTCTGTCTGCGTGTCCAAATTCGCGAAATCGGCTGGGTAGGCCCAGCTTTCCGTACATGCCCACTCCTCGGCCTGCTCCGGATCGAGCTTGGTAAGGGCCCAACGCGGGAGGAGAGGGGGGCGACGTTGAACAGGGCTCGGACCGGAGGAGGGGGTCGTTAGCTCAAATCTGATATACCGATGATCAGAGAGCGACTCCACCTCCTCCAGCACCCTCCATCCGGTCACTCTGCGGGCGGCCGCATGAGTGGCGAATGACAGGTCGATGATCGATCCACCCCGTGCGCGTACGCAGGTCTGGACCGACCCCTGGTTCAATATTGTGAGGCCGGCTTGAAGAGCCCAATCCTCAACTGCCCGACCCCTAGGGTCCGTGATGACGTTTCCCCAGGAGAGGTGCTTCGCATTAAAGTCGCCCATCACGAAAGTCGTTTGGGTGACAATCTGCGAACGGCAGCCCCGACGGCGTCCAAGCGAAGCTCGAACTCCGCCAGAGGGCGGTTCCGCGAGAAGTAAACGCCGATGACGACGATACTCCCGCTTTCCGCCACCGCATAGCCCTTTCCTCTTTCGAGACACGTAAGCGGTGTACCAGATCCGGCCCTGGCCACCACCGCTACCGTGTCGTCGAGATCGCCAACCCAGTTGCCGGCGGGGGGAACGTAGTACGGCTCGCTAATAACGGCCAAGTTCGCTCGCCACTCCGCCATCGCCTGCAGGCACAAGTCCTGGGTGGTGGGGGAGTGGTTTACGTTGGCCTGAAAAAACGCTGTAGCGGGTGTACTAGGCATTGGAGGTGTCCATTGCCTGCACCGCCGTCGCCGCAGTTGCAGCCGCACCTCGTCTCGTCCGCGAGTGGACGAATTTGCCCTTTACGAAGGGAGGTAGGCAGAACCTCGCCAGCGTAGGATGGGCAGCGTTAAGGCCCCCCGCCGCGCACGCCACGCAGTGGGGTTTTCGCGCCTTGCAGTCCGGAATCCTGTGTCCGCTTTTACCGCAGCGGAGGCACAGTTTGGACCGGTCCGGGCACGTATCCGGGCACTGTTGGGCGCTATGACCGACGTTGAAACAGCGGTAACAACGTATCGGTCTAGCCTCCATTGCCTCCACCCTCGCCGAAGTGAAGCCCACCACGAGGTAGCCCAGTTCGGCGATGGTTTTGGCGGCAGCGACCGGGCACAACACGTATGTTGCGCCCAGGCCGCCCGGTCCGGCACCGATGTGCTTCGCGAGCACGTCGTCGCGCCTGCATCCGCTGGCGCACACGACCGCGTCGCGTAACCCATCGATCGTGACCGAGTCATCCAGCCCAGATATGTAAAGCTCCCCACGCTTTACTGGGCGGATGACCTCGGCCAACCCTGCGAGGGCCCCGCGAAGGGCCTCGGCGACGCGATCCGCCTTGGCGGCGCCCTCCGGTCCCGGCTGGAACTGGAGGAGGCGCCCGTCCTTGGCGGTCCGCACCACCTTCAGCCCCTCGCGGAGGCCCATGGCGGTGATGTCGACCACCCCCGAAGCCTTCGCCTTAGCAAAGACGTCGCGGTAGCCGACACCCTTCGCGACCGCGTCCGGCAGCAGCTTAATGACAACTGCCGCCGTACTCGGCTCGCGGTAGATGGCGGCAGGCTTCGGAGCCTGCCTACGCGGTTGCTGCCTCCTTCCCGTCGAAGGGGCAGCAGCTTGTGCCTGGGGGGGGGGAGGGGGCCCGTTGGCCCTCGCCCCCTTACCCCTTTTCCGTCCGACGACCGTGGTCCACGCCCCCCCCCCGGGAGCGGGGGTGGGGGCGGGGGCCACGGGCACCGGCGGTGGCGCGACGGCGACGGCGACTCGAGGGCGGGGGGCGGGGGCCGCGACGACCGGTGTCGCGGCCGCGGGCGCCACCCGACGCCTGGGAGCCGGTATCGCAGGGGTGGGGGCCGAGACGGAGGCCACAGGGGCGGCAGCGGCGGCGGCGCGTTCCGCCCTCCGCTTCCTCCTGAGCGTCCGTCTCACCCCTCCCCTGTGTTTCTTTTTTGTTTTGGGGGCGGCGGCTGTGGGGAGCCCGCCACCCCTGCGGCCGGGGCCGCCACCACCACCTCCATCGGGGCCGGGGTACTAGCTTCCCCATACCTCGACGGACGGCGGCGGCAGCCGTGGCCGGTCTTGGCCGTCCGGTGGCCACCGCGGTGGCCGCGAGCGCGACGGCCGCGCGAGGAGCCGGTCTGGGCGCCGGCGCCTTACCTCGGCCCGCCGCAAGCGGCGGGCGGAGGGTCGGCGCGGGGTTCAGCCGGTCCTCGATGGCGGCCAGCCTCGCGTCGATTAGTGGCGCAACAGCGTCGAGCACGACGCGCAAAAGCGCATCGTACCCGCCGCCGCTGAGCCCGAGCGGAGGGGCGGACGTCGCACCCACACCCGCACCCGCCCCGTCGGTGGGTGCCACTGTCGGGCCGTAGCCCGAACCCGAACCCGAACCCGCCCCGTCGGCGGGCGCCGCGACCGACTCCGCCCCGTCGACGGAAGTCGGTTTTGGCCCCGCCAACGCGGCGGGGCCGGACGCGATTTTTTAGTCGCCACGGGCGCAGCGGGCGATTCCGGAATCGCCGCTGCCTCCGTCGCGACCGCCCGCGCCTTCCGCTTGACAGGCGCGGGGGGTGGCGCCGCCACGACGGCGGGCGCCGGCTCCGCTACCGGAGCAGAGGCCTTAAGGCCTTGCGCATTTCCTCAAATTCCTTGCGGTAGGAAAGATTTTCCTCCCGCAACGAATTCACCTCTATGCGCAAACGAGCGTTCTCGTTGCCGAGCTTCCATGCCTCGGCCTCCGGATCCCGCGTGACCAGCGTGTCAACAATGTCCGACACTCTGCTCGCGGCATCCTTCAGCCGACGCACGTATCCCCCTTTCAGATTGCCCGACGTCTGGGCGATCTGAATTATCTCGGCCACTTGGGCGCATGCCGCGAGGCGAAGCTCCCCAGGGCCGAGCAACGAGACGTCCCCTACGAGGGCGGCGCACCGGCTGGCCGCGGCCAATTTGGCGGCGGTAGCCTTGCGCGCCTTGCGCCCCTTTTCCCCCCCCTCTGTGCGGAGGAAGGCCTCCGCACCCGCGAGAACGGACGCGGTCGCGGCCGACGCGACCGACGCGGTTGCGCCCCCCGTGGGGCGCAAAGGCGAGCGCGCGCGCGCTGGGGTGGAGGCACCCGACGTGGTCGCCGAATCGGCGTCACTGTTCCGAGACCGATCCCAGAACCGTGACCCCGATCCGGCCGCGAACACCGGGGTACACAATAGTGGGGGCACGCTTGCCCCCGAAGACGTCGTCTGCGCCACCAAACCCGCCGCCGAAGACGACGAACCTATGGATGCGAAACATGGTGTGGCCGCTGCCACCGCTGCCGCCGAAGACGAGGACGTGGACGCCGCCGCTGCCACCGCCGTCGTCGCAGCCGTCGAACACGCCGGCGCCGACGTCGCGACAGCGACTCCCATCCCATTAGGGAAGGAAGACGAAGGGGTCGCCGCTGCCGCGCCTACAAAAACCCTATTCACGAATCCGGTCGTTGACGCGAGTGAAGCTCGCGCATCGACCGGGCTCGCGGAACGATCGTCCCCGACGTTGCGTACTATTACGTCGCAAACCGGTAGCAAATGCGCAGGTGAGGCCTGTGCGCTGTATGCCACCGTCGTCGTGGGGCGGTCGCCCCCTGCCGCCTCTATTCCGGCCGCCGTGTGAGCCGATAGGTCACAGGCAGGCGGAGTAGGGCAGGTTAAATCAAACGCGCGAACCGCACCATCGAGCGCACTATCCAGCGAGTCTGGTGTGCTACCCGAGAGCGGTGTGCGAAAGCCGTCTTCGTACCCGCCGTACCCCTGCACGGGTGAAGCCCGTGCAGAAGCCGACGGCGATACGAAGGCACCGTCTATGGTGCGCGCATCGCTCACGGCCAGTTCAACAGCCGAGAACGATCCGCGCAGCGTATTCCTACCTATGTCCGGGCGTGCCGCACTACGTGCCGCACAGCCGGATGGGGGCCTACGCGTCACGGGACCTTCCGGTGGCCCCATAACGTTATTCCTACCAAGGGGGGCATCGGCGGTCAGATCCACCACCGACGCCGCCCGCCCTAGCAAGACAGGCGCCTCGGTCGTCGCCGTGATAACGGCAACAGCCTGGCAGCCTGGTAGACCTGCAGCAGATTTGCTGCGGCGAACGATTGAAGACGACAGGATTTTCTTCCTTCGCGTCTCGCCGATCTCAGCTCCGAGCCAACCGCTCTTGGCCTCCAGGTGGCCCCTCTTGCAAGGGGCCCCCGAAAGCCCAGGCGGTGTTTTGGAATCATGGGCATCCATTACTGGATGCCCACTCCCGGGCTGGAAACCAGCGACACGTTCCGGCGTGTTATTATTACACGAAATTAACCGTTAGGATTGCGTCATGCATTAATGCGTAGAAGGCGCGCGCGAAAAAGATTCAACGACTTACCCAATAGCCAAAAACACTGCAATCCGCGCCGGGATCGAAACTAAATACACTCAACACAACACTACACAACTATATCGCAATAGATCGCTTTCCAAAAGTGGAAATTGTGCGGAAAAACTGCAGAAAAATCCGAGATATTGAGCAGCGCGTCTGCCTCGTTTGGCTGCTTCTCCGGAACTGAACCATTTTTTTTTTTTTTTTTTTTTTTTTTTTTTTTTTTTTTTTTTTTTTGATATCGCAGGGGGAATGTCTTTGGACACCGTCCTCGGGTCCTTCGGGGGAAGGTCCAAATGCAGCGAAGAAGCATACAACGAGGGTGTGTGGGACTCTCAGCGACCGGTTCTCCACGCTAGCTTCAAACAGAAGCAGTCGCGAGAAACCGATCGCCAAACTACCCACCAAACCTCAACCTGCGCCCCTATATCCGCGCTTTTACGGGGCGTCACGGGATTTAGAACAGAGTTACTGCACCGCGACGCCCCAACGCTCGGCAATACTGGGCCACCCCGGTGGCAGAGTGACCCACTTCATCAATCAGGGGGGGAAGTCCACTGCTACCCCCGTAGCAGCGGCCCCCTGTGACGGTAATTATGGGAGGAGGAGATGCGCGTAGCGGCGCCTTCGACCGCCGGTCCGCCTCCTGCGGATAGGGTCCGCGTACGCGGCCTCCTCCCTAACTCTTTCTGCGGCCTCCTTCTGCGCCATGACGGACTCGCAGAAGGAGGAAACCGCAAGCCAGGATTGCTGGCTCTGGAGCATCGCCTCGACCATGCTACGAAGCGAGCCCACAGGGCCAACGACGTTTTCTATGAGAGCCCTCTGGGGCCCCCAGGCGGCGCACTCCACGAGCGTGTGAAACGCCGTGTCTTGGAGCGCGCCGCACTCATGACATTGCGGGGAGGGTTCCCGCCCCGCGATTTGATGCAGATACTTACCAAAGCAACCGTGCCCGGTAAGTATCTGCACCATCCTAAACGTCAGGGTCCCGTGTTTCCGTGAGACCCAACGAGCTAGGTGGGGGCGGATCGCCTCCACCGTCGCAATCCCAGCTTCTGGGGACTCCAGGTCCCTCTGCCAAATTCGAATTAGACCCTCGGTCGCCTGGGCCCTGATTATCCGAGTTTCTGCCGGGCACGGCACCTGTCCTCTCGCCCGAGCATCCTGCCGAAAGCGGTACACTGTTGCGAGCACCTCCGCCTGGAGATCCCAAGGCGGATCACCCGCCAACAATGTCGCCGCTGTCCACGACACAGTACGGTATCCCCGTATGGACCTCACCGACAGGACCCTCTGAGTCCTCCTCAGCAGCGTCCTGTTTTTCCGGTGAAGTGCATGGCTCCATACAGGGGCTCCGTACAGTGCCATACTCCGGAGGATGCCGGCGTACAATTTTCTCACCGCCGCACCCGGCCCTCCCACGTTCGGAAGAAGCCTGCCTAAGGCGGCAGCGCATTTGATCAACCTCGGGGCCAGCTGGGTGAAGTGGGCCCCGAAGCTCCACGTTCCATCGAGGATAAGCCCCAAATATTTCATCTGGGGCTTTACCACTACTGCAACGCCTTGGACAGCGACACGCGCCTCCCGGGGTGCACGTCTATGTGGTCTGCGGAACATGAGGGCCTCCGTTTTCTCAGGGGAGACCCTCAGACCAAGACGCCGGATACGTTGAACTACCAACGCCGTTGCGGCGTTGGCGAGCTCCACAGACTCTTCATAGGTTCCGCCCCGGGCCGTGATGAGGGTGTCGTCTGCGAAGCAGAGCACCCCCATCCCAGGCAGGACTGGCTCGCGGAGGAGCCAGTCGTAGCCAATGTTCCACAAGGTCGGACCCAGCACCGATCCTTGTGGAACGCCACACGCGACGCGTCGCCTACCTATAACCTGGCCAGCTCGGCCGCCCTCCCATAGGATGTACCGGTCCTGGAGGTAGTCCTCCAACAGCCTCGTGAGGTACGGGGGGACTCCATGAGACAAGAGCCCCGCCCTGATCGTCTCGTGAGGGAGACTGTTGAAGGCATTTTTGATGTCAAGAGAAACCGCCAGGACGGACTCCTGCAAGTGTTCCGCCTCCCTCGTGAGGCTTCGTAGTGCATTCAGGGCGTCTAACGTTGAGCGCCCTGCTCTGAATCCAAATTGAGCCTCAGAGAGTCCAGGCCCATTCGAATCAAGGTGACGAACGAGGCGGCCGGCGAGGATTTTCTCGAATACCTTGGCCACCTCGTTGAGCAAGACGATGGGCCTGTAGGCGGACGGATCGTTGGGAGGGCGACCCTCCTTCGGGAGTAGACAAAGCCGGCCCTCCTTCCATTGCTTCGGGAATACACCTGACCTGATGCTGGCATTGAAAAGTTCCCGAAGCTGGCCGCGTAGGTGTTTAGCGGCCAGGAAGAGGGCTCGGCCTGGGACCCCATCAGGTCCCGGTGCTGTTTTCCGACCCCGGAGGCGCTCCAGGGCCACATCTAGTTCCTCTTCGGAAACGAGGGGAGGCTCCGTCTCCGAAGTACTGGAATGTAGAGGGCTCATTACCGGTGGGGTGAAGGCTCCCGGGTCCGGAAAGAGTCCATCAATAACGGAATTGAGGACCCCCTCCTCGAGGGACGCCGTAACCGGGGTTGTGCAAGCCCGCATCTTTTTACGGGCCACTCGGTATGGACGCCCCCAGGGGTCCCCGTCAAGGCTTTTTAACATCTCTTCCCGAGCCCGGGTCTTCGACTGGATGATCTCCAGCCGAAGAGCCTTTTTGGCAGCCCGATACTCCCCAACAAGACTATTTTCCTCCACATAATCCGGAGGTTGTCGGCGCCGGCAGCGTCTCAGAGACCGGCGCGCTCTGAGGGCTGCCTCCCTCAAATCACCGATCTCTGCGGTCCACCAGTAGACCGCCTTCCGCTGCGGGGGCCGGCGCGACCGAGGCATCGCTGCATCACATACCCTTACAAGGGCCTTGCGCATGCGTTCTGCCAGAACCTCCGGACCTCCAGTATTAATGGGATTGACCCAGCTCTGGACAATAGCCATCTCCTCGACCAGCTCTGGATTGAGCCGACCAAGAGACCAGCGCGGAAATTGGTTGTGTCCGCGTGGGGGAACCGAGGTAGCGCTCTGAGGAGGGGAGAGCTCGAATCTGATATAGAGATGATCAGATAGAGTCTCCACCTCCTCCACGACTCTCCATCCGTCCACCCTACGTGCGACCGCGTGGGTGGCAAACGACAGGTCGATGACCGATCCACCCCGCGCTCGCACGCAAGTATGGACCGCTCCCCGGTTCAAGATGGTCAGACCACATTGGAGCGCCCACGCTTCCACGGCCTGTCCCCTCATGTCGGTGACGGGGTTACCCCAGGAACGGGACTTGGCATTAAAATCGCCGAGAACGAAATACGCCCTCGGCGACAACCTGCCCGCGGCGGCCCTGACGGAATCTAAGAAGGTCTCAAACTCCGCCAGGGTACGGTTGGGGGAGAAGTACACGCCTATGAAGGCATGCTGACCCCAACCTGCCACCGCGTAACCCCGTCCCCTCTCTATGACAGAGAGTGGGGTGCCGGAGCCCGATCTGGTGACCACCGCCACCGTCTCGTCCAGATCCCCGACCCAGTTGTCCTGGTCGGGGACGTAGTAAGGCTCGCTTACTACGGCCAAGTCAATCCCCCACTCCGCCATCGCCTGCATGGCCAGATCCTGCGCACCGGCGGAGTGGTTTACATTTGTCTGGAGGAAGCTATGTCGTACGGGCATTTTTAATTGACCGACATAGCCTCCCCTCTAGTCGAGACTGCTGTCGCCCTCGCCGGGGGGGCGAACTTGCCCCGAACGATGGGAGGGAGGCAGACCCTCGCCAGCATCGGGTGCGTTGCTATCTTTCCCCCCGCCGCGCAGACTACGCAGTGGGGGACCGAAGCTGTGCAGTCGGGCATTGCGTGTCCGCTCTTCCCACAGCGGAGACACAAGCCTGACCTGTCAGGGCAGGATTCCGGGCACATCTGTGTGCTGTGCCCAAGCCCGTAACAACGGTAGCACCTTATTGGTCGGGTTTCTTTTGCCTCGACTTTCGCCGAGCTAAAGCCCACCAGCAGGTAGCCTTGCTCGGCGAGTATCTTGGCCAATGGGATTGGGCACAGTACGTACGCTGAACCCATCCCCCCGGTCCTGAGCCAATTCTGTTGGCGACAATTCTGTCGAGCTGGCAATTTCCAGCTCGGGCGACGGCAGCTCGCAGAGATTCGGGCGTGACTGAGTCATCCAGCCCAGAGACGTAAATCTCTCCCCTTTTGCAGGGCCGGATGACTTCGGCCATCCCCTCGAGCGGCCCCCGGAGTGCTTCTGCCAATCGATCCGCTTTCTCGGCCCCCTCTGGCCCAGGTGGCAACTCCATGAGCCGGGTGTCGCGGACGGTACGTATTATTTTAAGGCCCTCGCGGAGGCCCATGGCAACTAAGTCTACTGCCGCGGCGGCTTTTTGAAATACGTCGCGGTAGGTGACGCCCTTTTTCTCTGCCTCCGGCAGCAGTTTAATTATCACTGCTGCCGATATTGGCTCTGTAAAGACCACAGGCGGCTTCTTTTTGGCTTGTGGTTTTGGTGGCGGTTTCCGTGTGGTGGGCGGGGCGGACGGTTGCGTGGGGGGAGGGGGTTGGGATGAAGCTCCCTTTCCTTTCCCCTTTCCTTTTTTCCTGCCCGTTACCACCGACCATGCTTCCTCGGTCCCCTGTAGGGGAGCGAGTGCAGGTGCGGTGGGAGAGGCGGTGGCCTGAGCTTGAGGCCCGGGCTTGGCCCTCAACATGGGGAACTCCGTTGAAACAGAGTCCCCAGAGGGCCCGGGCGCTGTCATCGTCTGCATCGCAGCGGCAGCAGACGCTGTTTTCGATTTTTTCCCCTTCTTTTTGGGGGAGGTGGGGGAGGGGGACCCATCACCTCCACGGGCTGCGGCACCACGTCCATTGGGACCGTGCCATCATTGACGACGGCGGTCGCATGTGGAGCCGTATGTGACTGGGGCGGCAGAACCGCCAGACTTTTGGCTTTATCCGCCGCAGCGAGCGGCGGGCGAATAATTGGGGGAGGCAGGAGGCGGTCCTCAAGCACGGCGAGCCGGGCGTTTATTATTTCCCCCATCGTAACTATGATGGTTCGCTTAAACTCATCTAAGTCTTGTGGGGGACTGGAGACCACCACCGTCTCGCTCTCTTTACCGCGGTTGTCGGCCTTTGCCGCAGTCCGCATCTCTTCGAACTCCCTGCGATGGGCCTTGACTTCCATCCGCAGGGAGTCTACTTCCCTTTTCAGCCGGAGGTTCTCAAGCGTGAGTCTCCGGTTCTCTAGATCAAGAGACCTTGCCGACAAGCTGGACACTATGTCAGCGAGTTTCCCCGCGGCCTCTTTAAGTTTTTTAATATAACCGCCTTTAAGGTTACCCGAGGTTTGGGCGACATGAAAAATGTCCGCCACATGGGAGCCCGCTAAAACGCGGAGCTCCTCGGCCCCCATTCTTTCTATGTCACCCTCCCTCGGGTCGACGGGATCTTCGGCGGGCTCAGAGGCCACACTGTCCTTTCTACGTGAGGCCAAGATCTGGTCTATTTGTTCGCAGATGGCCTGACCACGGATGACGACGTCCACCGGCTCCGACACCGGAGTCGCCCTGCCTGAAACAGCTGCGTCGTTGGATGACCCCGCAGTTATATCCTGCGGCCGGGCTTGCGACGCGGTACCTTTATCCACTGCCGCTGCGGGGGTTGACCGCGCAGGCTCATCTTGCGGGTGGACCTCCGCTGCGACGCCCTTTTTTTTCGCGGCACCATTAGAGGCCGCCGCTTTTGTAACTGCGGCGCCTTTGGCCCCCGCGAGGGTGGCCTCCGGCGTCGCTCCTATTTTTAATGCCTCGCCGGGCGTGATGCCCACAGGTTCGTCCTGCGAGCGGGCCCCCGGCGGGGCGCCTACCGAGACGGCTCTCGCCGCCCCTCTACCTCGTCCCGCGGTGCTCCTACTACGCCGCGTAACGTGTGCTTTAACCGCCGGTAAGTCGGCATCCGAGGGATCCTGGTACGGTCCCCGGGAGCGAACACGGGACCGTTTCCGGACCGCGCTCGCCCCCCTAGAGGGTCGAGGCTCGGGGTCCGCCATCAGCGGAACCCCATCCGAGCTCCGACTCACCTAGTCAAACAAGATAACGTAGCCTAGCCGAGAAAACAGATCAATAACCAATTAACGCGCACAGTCTTTTTAAAATGGACAGAACCACCTAACCAAGAGCAAGCCGAGTCAATAATAAGAACAAAAAAACAAACCAATAACGAAAGCCAAGTCAATATGCAACGCCGGAATCGAACAACCAAAGAGCAAGCCAAGTCAACGGAAAAAACCAATGAATATCATACGTAAACAAGGGAAATTTCCACGGTAATCGCATAAGTCGCCGAGATGCGTGGACACGTCCGCTCTCAACGAGATTGGCCGCGCCACTCTCTCCGGAACTGAACCATTCCCAACATATCCCAACCCCAACCAACTTCCCTGTACCAAATCACCTGTTTTCAAGTAAAAATCCAAACTCGTAACCCATACACCAGTACCACAAACCTGCCCATACCAACCCACAAACTGTGTTAAGTGTTCTGCGTGCAATAGTAATAGTAGCTAAAAGATAGGAAAAATTTGAAACCATGAATAGCAATAAATAAATAAGAAAAGATTGACTCTGCCTTACCCAATGGCGGAGACACACCGGGTCTACAAAAAAAAAAAAAAATACATAAAGCAAAAAACTTTGTACCTCTTTTTACGAAAATTGCGCAGACGGAGGAGTATAAAATTTCACACATTTACATTTTATATAGAGAAGTGCCGAATGCTAATTTTTTTTTAATTATGCATAAAAAATACATTAAATAAATTTTAAAAAAACATTACCACACTGCCACGTATTTGTCACATACACGCATATATATACTCTTTTGTTTATTGTTAAATTAACATTAACAGTGTAGCCTTGGCGAAATCTGTCATTATAGCAGTATAGTCTTTGATGACAGAACACAAATAATGCTCAAACTTATAATTTAAATTAATTATGGTCGAACTTCGACCACAGGGCGACCTCTAGTTGAGTTTTATTCTTTGCCTTTTTTTAGAATATCATTTTGTTACTACACACATATTATGATAGTTGCAATAAATTAAATTATACAAATATCTTAGTCGTCTTAAGGAACATCTAATTTTAGATATTAAAGAAGAAAATGTTTTCTAATTAGAAAATTAATATACACAAATAAAATAAAAAATCAAATTCCTATATAATGTCGGTTCCAATAAAGAGAGGTTTGTACCTAGAGAATTGAGATAAGAGGAGAATTGCGTAACCGTGCCCATGTATAATAGGAGAAACAAAAACGCAGTGCTACGAAGCACTGGAAAGGATCGCAGCGTGAGGAAAGCATGTTCGAAGCGTCTAATCGTTCGATGTCCCGTCAGCCGTTCAAAACATGGAAAGTCAGAGTCGAGGCTCACCTGTGTGAGTTTCTAGCTGATATTTTTTGATAGCTGGAATATAGCAGATATGTAAAAGGCCCACCTGATGGAAAGCCTATGGACGATTGCAACAGAGGTGTCAGCAATGCGCTGCCGGCCTTGAAGGAGTTTTATGACAGTTTTTTTTAAACACTTCATATAGCAGCGTTGAGGGTAAATCTAGTTCCTACTTCCTTCTTACAAATCTCCATGGTGCGCAAGATACTTGTACTTGAGAACCGTTGCGGACATTAGTGTAGTGGCTCGGGGAGACATATTGTTACGAGTGTGGGACTCGAATTAAAAATGCCGTTGGAATTACTATAGAATTTATTAGAACTATACAAACACGTATAACACAAGTACAAATATAACTGAACACAACCAGTATAAACAGCACGATTCAATACACGCGCAAAGTTCATCACTAAATATACACGTCTTGCCTCGCTTGTGTTATCGCTTTGACTGCCTCACCCCTCCGTTCGGGCATTGTTTTATACTAAACTATACAACACTCGACCGCGTGGACTGAATCTTCCTAGAATTACACCTGGATAACGACCATCATAAAGGATTACAATACACAATAGAGGGCTTTTCTAATAGCGCAGTTTAAACACAAAGTAAACAACAGAAGCCCAAATGCCCAGAGGTAACAAAGTGCAGGTGTGCATCCACTTTTGTCCGCGTGCAACAATATGTTATCTTTTCGGAAGCCAAGACTTCTTTTGGGCCGCTGAGCCAACAAAATTGGTAAGTAAGTGATTAAATAATTGCAGTAACTGGAAAAGTATATCTATCATAACTCAAAATAAGTTTAATTTTCATGAAGCTTGCTCAAATCGTCGCGGCCATCAATTATGAACCGATGCCATCTAGCATTGAGCACATTTCGTGTGGCCAGTAAAAAGTTTTATAACTGTGTCAACGCGAGATAACATTGTCAGAGGTCATAAATAAAGGGGCAATCAAAGCAGGAGACGCACACGGCGTTACAAATGAGCCGGGCCACAGTGTAGGTAAAGTTCAGTATGTCAGCTCCTTATTTTAAATATTGTACATTTAGAAGACTATTCCGAACTATATTCAGAACTGTATTCTAAAATATTATTAGTTGTTGCGTCACGTTTTATCCACCAATTTATTGATGTATAATTTAGCACAGTTAAAGAATATGATTAATACATGAACTTGATTCTATGTAAATACAAATAGGTGATCTAGCTGCTAGAGCTGCCGATAAGATTGGAAATTTGTCCAAATCATCAAAAATGTCATAAACGTGTTGATATAATATTGAATGTATGTATACGAGTAGTATATGTTGAATTAGGGACAATGAAAAAATTAATGTACTACAAGAGTACAACAACTCGTAGTCTTATTTTGTACTCTCATCACGGCGATTGAGCCTTGGGCTGTCGCCTAGTGGCGCTTCACCATCATACAGCAGGGGCCATCCACCACCAAATTGACAGTACAAATCCACACGAAGATTTAATATAAACTGAGAACCTGACATAATTTACATTTACATCAGTGAAGTACGAGTAGTCAATTTGAGAATAATTCTTTATCATAATTTGAACCTATAGGCTAAATGGATAACTTATCATTTAACTGGAAATTTCTGTCTATACGACGATAAGAGCTTAACGCACCAGTTTTGCGCCGCCGCCACCTCGTTGGCAATATTCTTCAGTTCCACGGAAACGTCATTTATGGGGATAAAAAGTATACCAACTCGGGATATATGCTAGCTAGAAGAGCTAGTTTCGACTTCTATTAAAATATTTTCAGTAGTTTTCACGTAATTTCCTAACAGTCAGAAAAGTAAATATTCTATTCTTCGGATTAGCCTCCTGATTGTTTTCTCTTTTTTAAATTCATTGCACAAACTCGACTCCTTCACAGAATTACTAATTATATTAATATAATAATTTAGTTGCAATTCGTTACGGGCGTAGTTAAGATGCTTTCCGAGAAGTTTCCCTACTGAGTAACCTAAACTATGGCGACGTGAGGGGGCCATAAAAAGCCGTTGGGCCCGGGCAGAGGTCAATTTATCGCCGCACAGGACCTCCTTGCGACCTCCCACGGGTGTGATCCGGTAAGGTTTTAATTTCACACCGATTTTCCCTTTTCAAATGTGAAAAAGAAATATGGGCGAACCGACTTCAAAAGGTTTTTCATTTCTTTCTTGTGGACGAGCCATTACTTTTCCATTCTTTATTAAGTATCAGGTGATACCTGCCATAGTAATCATTCAAGATAACCCCTGTCAATTACTTCAGTGAGTGATGATGAAATATACGTGAGATCATTGGGCTCAGATAGCCGTTTTCGCAGATTCGCATTATGAATATGACGAATGTCAAAGTAACATGAAACTTCATGTTATGTCTTTTTAATGCAGGAGTTTAGCAGACAGACAGGTGGCCCAATAGATGGACAGCGGTTACCATCGCCAATGGACATTTGCAACACCAAATGTGCTATAAATGCGCTGCTGCTCACTTACTGGATACTGGAACCTGGTCACTAATGGCGAAACACAACTAAAGATTGTCATGGCGACATACTTTAGACCAGGGCTGGTAGCCATCCAGTCGGGCGAATGCCCTACCATCTGGTTGTGGGTTGTTTTGTCGCTTCTTACGACAGGCCACCCGGCTGCAGAAAATAGTATTTTTTCTCCGTTCCTGCACGGATAAAAATATTATGATAAATAAAATCCTGTTCTGCATAGATCACAAAATAACATATAACCACGTATTCTTTAGCCATCTGGATAGCTGCTACTCCTAGATTACTGTATGTCGGTATAATATAAATAATAAATAATCGGCAGGCAAACACACACATTGTATATCCCCAAATTAAGCAAGTTACGCTTGTGTTATGGGTAATATACAACGGACTACCAGACACCCAGACCATAGCAAATAACGGAGAAAATACGTTTCCGAAATTTACTATACCAGGAATCGAAGCCGGAGCCTTTGCGTTGCAGCAGGTAGGTCGGCAAATGCTTAGCCCGCTCAACCACAGACGCCGTCAAAATAATAACCACATGTTCCGGCTTTAGTGGTTAGGTTTCAATCCTTCCACTGACGTAAATACGTTGTTATAATTTATGCAAATGTCCACAGGCTACGGTAGCCACTTGCCATCAGACAGACCGTCTACTTGTCTCTTGTACTCAATAAAAAAATCAAATAAGTAAATAAAACACAGAAATGAAACCCCAGTTGCCCAGTGCTCGAAATTCGACCATAATTAATTTTAATTATAAGTTTGTGTTTAACATTATTTAAGTTCTATTGTCAATGACTATACTTTTATAATCACAGATTTCGCCAAGTCTACATTGTTCATTTCACTTTAACCATAAACACATTTGATTTGATTTCATTTCTATTGATTTAATGTATTTCATATGCATGGTTTTTAAAACCATTTAGCATAGCAAGTGTGCGAAATTTCATACTGCACCGTCAAGGGGTACAAAGTTCTTGCTTCACGTATTAATATACTGATAATAGTGATTACATTTTCCAAATGGCCGTAACTTCACAATGGACATAACTTCCCCTAAATAGCTTCAGCGAAAGATTCCCGCGCACATTGCCAATAAATTCCACGGGCTGATACCATAAGTCATCCGGCCACGTGCGCTCTACTTAATCGGCTAAAACGGCTATTTAGTGAATCGATATTTGGCTACGGGCGCCGGCTCTAGAGGCCACGGTGGCCTATTAATAACGTGGCCTCTCGTGCTTGGGATTGTCGCCTCACGCAAAACAATTTTGCACCTTCGAATTGTTAATTAAGGAGTCGTATCGAGTTCTAACTAGTCTGTATGGTAGTGTGATGATCTGAACAATATACGTAATTTAAGTGAACTTTTAAAGGCTCTAAGATTAACTTTGTAACAATAAACAGGCTGCTGAATTACATACCAAACTTTCCCATAAAATTGCCTAAGCATTAGATGATCCTCGAGCAAAATTAGAAGCCACATTCAGTAAAATTAGGGTTGGTTATGTAAAAGTGTTAGAGGCGGATGGGGGAGTGAGAAAAGCATACTTGGTTGCTTGTCCCAAGTATCGCTGGAAGGACAGACTGGAAGCTAACGAAGCAGAAGAAGCATGAAATTAGAATAAATGCAGTTGTAATGAGAGTTTTGAGAAGTATATGTGAGGTGAACATGAATGATATCATACGGAATAGTGTAATAAGGGAACGTCGTGGATTGAAAAAAGATGTAATAACAAGAATTGAAAAAGGAATGTTAAGGTGGTTTGGGCATCTAGAGAGGATGGATGAAAATAGAATCACAAAACAAGCGAATGCCAGTATTGTAAATGATAAAGTTGATGCCGGTAGACGACGTCCTCACTATGATCAGATAACAGAAGTGTTAAAACGAGGTCAGGTAAAAAGCCTACGAAGCGAAAGTTGTTTGTCAGGATCGTCGCAAGTAAAGATTTCTGCCTACCCCCATGGGAAACAGGCGTGATAATATGTATATGTATGTATGCTCCCCAAAATAAACAAAATGCATAATTAACAATAGGCGGCCTTATCGCTAAGTGATCTCTTCCAAGCAAACTAACTTAAAAGAAATTTTCAACTAATCTGGCGATGGAGGAGGAGCAGAAAAAGTACAATCTCCATCAGATGATGAGATCTCTTTGGTGTACTTAGAAATAGAAGAAAATAAACTTGATTCTGTGCTCCTTGAGAAGTTAAAAGCGGGTCGGTGACGCGGAAACCTCGGCTCCACCGTGGCCGGCTGTTTGCATTAAGCATTGATCTGAATGGGGCTTATCTTGATGAAGGTGAGTCGATGTGTTCCGCTTTCCAATCCATTAGTCGCCTCTGTCGCGATATCTGGCGGCCGCGCGCCTCAATATTTAATCGCTTAATGACCGCCTACGGAGCCAGCCGTAACAACTGGGGATGCCTAGGCATGAACTTCTCAAACACTAACATTTTTCTAGGTATTCCGAAAGCCTGCTTTCAAAAGATATTTTACGTTCAATATTACTTAACCGCAGGCGCATAATTTATTGAGGATTCTGATGAAATATATACGAAACTTGTAATTTCTGTATTTATATTAAAAGTAAGATTTATGCAAAAACCACTTGAAAAAGCCTTTAAATATATGAAACTGAAGAGTTTGTTTCTTTGTTTAAACGCGCTAATCTCAGGAACTTCCAGTCTGATTTGAAAAATTCTTTCAATATTAGATAGCCCATTTATCGAGGAAGGCTATGAGGTTATTTTTTAATTGTTCCAAGCAGACAAAGTCGCAAGCAGAAGCTAGTGCCTTTATAAAGATGTTTCTATTCCTCTACTAGCAATTCTTACTGTTCCCAAATTTTAATGTACAATCCTTAAAGTAGTCATTACGATACCTTTTTGACGTCATTATGTTTTGTGAATTATTACTTACTATTTGAACGTCATTGGAATTCAATAATAAGCAAAGTACAGTCTAGGATAATTTTACCTTTTTTTATTCCACCTTGTCAGTTAATGATCACTATTTGTAAAATATTATTGATTTTACTTACGGAATATTTTAATATAAAACAAAATATAATTATAATAAAAAAAATTTAGTTTAATTTATTTAATATTTAGTTTATTCTTAATTAGGTGTTTAATGTGTATTATTTATTTATATATATATATATATATGTGTCGGAGGGAAGCTATAATTATTGGATGTATTGTTGACTGGATGTATAACGCACAATATCATTTGTTTACATTTTAATTACTTCTAAAATTCTTAATTTAATTTAATTAGATTTGTTAAATGTTTCTATAACTTAAAGATCGTTCTAACCTAATAAAAGTTATGAATATTGTAATTTAATAAACGATCAATCAGAGCAGAGCATATGGCGGAGCGGGGTCAAGGACGCCCTCTATACTTTGGTAGTATCTACTTCGGTAGACTGAGGAGTTTTTGTGACACATTTGGTTGATGGCAATAGGTCGAGTTGGACCATGGAGTATTTTAAAGAAAGTATTGTAGTTGGAAGTATGAGCGGGTGCCCTAAACCCGCTGCTCGGTCTAATCTATGTCAAACTGTCTCTTAAATCTAAATTAAAAGTGTATAAGCCGTGGCTATCGTGTTTTATGCTCGCATTTTATCCTGATGACGCCCACTAAACCTGCAATAACTAAAGGAGATGTCGTGAGAATGAGGCCGTTCTGCAACATATATATATATATATTAATGTGAATTACTTTTGTTCTATAATGTTATATTTTTGTTTCTGCGTGATAATTGTGTACAGATTATAATTCATTATAATAATAATCTTTAAATTAATTTAGAGACATGTTATTGCTATTATACTTGTTATGTATTTCATGTTTTTATCAATGAAGACATCGACAACATTGTCGTATATCGATAGGACATCGATAAATTTCATCGAATTCCCAAGTGTTGCTGGCACGTACCTATTGTCAGCTAAGGGTTCGCTCACAGGCCAAGGTCGGCTGGGAGCTGGCCTGCATTAATTGGGGTGGAAACAGTGGCTCAGTCGAGTGCGCCCGCGAACCCAACAAACACCGGATTTCGTAAACAAAGATCATTTATAAAGCACTTGAAGGGAAGAGATTAGGCCGAGGGACACATAACGGCTCTTTGCAATAAGTTTTCTTATAACTGGTATAAAATTAGTATTACTCGTATGGAGTTTATATTAAATACCTACTAGTATAAGGCTCTGTCAATGATCAAATTTCTTGTCAAATTATTTGATCATGATCAGTTTTGTATGTGTTTGTCAAACAACCCATATGTTTGGCAGTTAAAGTTTGACATATATGAACATATATGAATTAAAGGTAGACGGCGTTTTTGGAAAATTTGAATGTCAGCAGCGGTGTTTTCAAAGAAGGCCTACGGCTGCAATATTGCGAACAAAAAATTCATGTTGTATTTTACATTTATTATAACCTTTTTCTGCTCTGCTAGGGCTCCCAATAACGGCCTCCAAAGCCGCTCATATAATTATCCCGCATTCCGTCCGACGCCTAGCTGCTAATTGCGCGAGCTGTGGGCGTCGGCAGTATGCGGGACGCGGAGAGTAGGTGTGCAACGGTGGGCGAATCAGGGCGGTGCTCTCTGTCCGCAATAACCATAAACTAGTACAGTGAAGAACACTGAACTTATATTGCATTCTACCTATCCCTTAAGACAGTAAGTAGAATAATGAGCACAGGTCATCGAAGTCAATAGGTAAGGTTCCTAGATGGCTGGCAACGTTACCTTGCTGGATTGCCGTACGGAGTCAATAAGTCAATTAAATAAATGGAAAATATAATAATTGCTTAGGGCTGTGCATATCGATAAATTGGTATAGTGCAATATAAGCAACGCGTTAACTCGGCTGGGCGCGTCGCGGCTCTAGTTGTTTCAACTCGTGTTACGACGAGGCTCGTTTGATCAGAGCCGCCACTTGGGAAATCGACACCCGTCCAAATCGTAGACAACTTTGTCGGTATTATGACAGACTTCTGAGATGGAGGTGCCTGATATTAACACCCATTGTTGGTTCCCAATTATCTAGTTTAACTTGAGATTGGCTTGTTTCGGTGACGTACGTTTCAATTCGCTGTTAACAACGTACACGTTATGTAATTATTTATATGTACATACAAATTATAAAGCGAATAATTGTCTGTATATGTGTTGGTCGTTCAGTACATTAGCTAACTAATTTGCGTGAGATTTCGAGTGATATCTTGAAACGAAGTTATCATTCATTGATGAATCTGTTGAAATGCTAAATCTAATGAAAATTAAAGATATAAAAATCTCAAATTCAAACTGTCCTTAAATAATAAAAATTTTAGGATATTCTAGTATTATTTATATTAAATGTTTTAAAAACCTGCTCTAGTAACTTAGCATTGTTAAAATGAAACGCGCGCGTGGCCATGTTAGGCGAGAACAGAACTTTATTGGTTTGACACATTGCATACGTCACATATAATGTCAGTTACATTTTTAATTTTATTACATTGGATCAACACTTTCCCTTAATAAAACTTAAAAATTAACTAATAATTAACACAACTAACATCCTTAAGACCTAACTTTTTGACAAAATAATCATTTTTCACATATCTCAGATTTTTGATAAACAAATCTGCTGCCTTTCAATGGTCTGTAAATAAACTATCTTAACAAAATTACTTGCCATAGCTTCTCATAAATCATATTTTATATCTATATGTTTTAATCTGCGATGAGACACTGGGTTCTAAACTATTTATTTTTATACACTCTGACAATCATTTTACAAAACAATAGTATTTATCTAAGTTTCATACAACATATATTTCACAATATATATATTTTTAAATAAATTGCTTCCTTACTTGCTTCAGAAAGAGAAACATACTCAGCCTCAATGTAAATGTGTAAACATTATGCTGCTTTCTACATTCATAAGAAATTACTGCATTAGACAATTTTAAACAAAACCTTCAAAATGATTTTCTGTCAGGTATATCTGAACTCTAGTCTGCATTGACAAAACTATCATTCAATACTACATTTACTGTTAGGAAATACACGACCAAAGCCTTTCAAATATTTTTATTCTTTTAAAATGTTTCCAATAGATCTTATCATAACAATTGTTAAATTGGCTAAGATATGTAACAACACTGTATGCAATATCTGGTCCCATTAAAACTGCGAGGTACTTTAAACCTTCAGTATGCTATCAATATGGATAATCTAAACATAAATTTTGAGGTACCTATAACTTTAAATTCGTCTACACAGGAGTGTCTGCTGACTTACATTCTGACACATTGATTTAAATAATAACTCATCAATGTAATTCTCTTGGTATATAGAAATAGTGCTATTTTTAATCTATATTTACAGACATACCAAGACATTGTTTTACCTGTCCTAAGTCTTTAAATTTAAAGTTATTACTCAAAATTTTTGTTAAATCCTAAATTTCATTCTTACATTTAAAAGAAAAATGTATGTGGATGATACAAAGTTACTATTATTCTTCTATTACCATTTATTTATTTTACAAGCAAAGTTCATATTTAAACTTTACATATTTTAATGTACACATATCTACCCTTTTATGCCATGTCTTTGAGGCCGGTTTGAGATCATATATAACCTATATTCATTTTATAACTTTCCCTTCATGTAAACCTGGAAACCCAGAAGGCTTTTACATATATATAATCTCATCCAAGTCCCCATACAAAAAAAACAGTCTTGACATCTAGGTGTACTATATCTAAATCCAATTATACAAAAATAGCAAACAATAATCTAAACATGCTACTATACCGCACCACAGGTGAAAATAACAATTATAATTACATCTTAATCTAACCTGTGCCACTGTGAACAATCTTTTGCCATTAATCAGGCACAATAACTCACTTTATCTTTGCTATCACATTTCTTTTTCAGAACTCACTAACACTTCACTAAACTTTCACTTATACTCAGTGCATCTATAAGTTGCCAAGCCTCAGTAATCTGTAAACATTGCAATTTTCGTATAATGGCTTATTGGCTACTCTTTCTCCGAGCTTTGTTATGCTGCTTCCAAGATTAAATGGTGAATATCTAAACTTCCTGTGTATATTATCCTTATTCCGGAAAGGTAACCTGCTCTGCTTTCCCTCACTAAATGTCACACATGAGGTTTTGCTACTATCTCTGTTTTTGTTAGTCAATATACCTTTCACAGGATTCTGTATTTTATTTACATACACACTTTTAACATGTCCAACTCTGCGATGCCAAACATTGTGTCCCTTTGCTGTTGCTGCTATATGACTTTCTGTGTTTAGCCGATACACTCCATTGATGAGTAATGCTGTAGCAACTAAAACACCTCTAGAATTATAAATATTGCAACCTTCATTCGTAAATGACACTCTGTTGCCTTTTCTAATAAGTTCACTAACTGAAAGCAAATTTGTTGCAAGACTGGGTACACACAAAACACCCTCAACGTTCACGTCGAACTTGCTATCTTTTGTGAAAGTCATAATCTTCACATCACCAGAACAAACCACAGGAACTTTGTTTTCATTTGCAACTATTATTTCCCTAGTGCAAACATCATAGGACGGATTTTTCATCCATTGTTGATTCGCCGTTAGATGTGTGCTGGCTCCTGAATCAACATACCAGTCAGATTTACTGAAATTACCACTCATAAACACAACATTAAATGCATTCGTTTGTTTTTCAGCTGACTTTTCAATTGAATTTTTCTTATTTCCAACAAAATTCGTGCATTGATTTCTATAATGTCCCATTTGTTTACATTTGTAACATTTGACTGATTTGACGTTGACAGTTCCAATATCTTGAACGTTTGACGTTTGTCCGCCATATTGATTTCTTGCCATGGATAAATTCCTGGATTGATAATGCGAACGAGTGAATGAACCGAGAGCGCCCTTTGTAATATGCACTTCCGGATCCATGTCAATCAACTTGCTTTTAATGGCGTCTGTACTAATTGACATTCCCGAATGCTCAATCGCCATTATCATCGGCGAATATTTTTCACTCAATCCTGCTAGCATAATCGAACCAATCCACTCATCGCTTATATTAAAGCCCGTTCCAGCTAATTTTTGACCTGCCTCGACGATCTGCGTAACATACGCCGTCATTGATAGGCAATTTTCGAGACGAATTGATGAGATTCCTTAACAGCGTGATTCTTCTCGTAAATCCTGAATCATCAAACAAGTTTCTCAATTTGTCCCACAATTCTTTAGATGTCTCGCAATGCTTAATATGCACATAGATGGATGGATCTATAGTAAGGATGAGTTTCGCCTTTGTCTTCGCGTCTTCCGCTTCTGATACTTTTTGACTGGGTTCCAGCTTTATACATTTTAGCATCCCGTCTAACACAAGAAAGTTTTCTGCCGCGAAACACCATTCGCTATAGTTTTCGCGACCTCTTAGTTTCGGCACATTAACTAAGTAACTTTGACTTGACATGGCGGCTGACTGACGCAATACGCGCACGCGACGCCGGTTTTCACAAAGTAATATTTCGCAAAGTACGGCGAAATAAAAGTTGACTATTACTATAAAACAAACTTTGACCAATATATAGTCCGTGAAAACACTTTACAACACGAAATACGCAGGTTTTACATGGATTCTGGGCCCATAACCTGTTAAAATGAAACGCGCGCGTGGCCATGTTAGGCGAGAACAGAACTTTATTGGTTTGACACATTGCATACGTCACATATAATGTCAGTTACATTTTTAATTTTATTACATTGGATCAACAAGCATCTTACGCATTTGCATTTCAAATGTGTACATATAATAAAAACTATTAATAACTACCCGCACATATATCTAACGATCTTATTTATAGACTGTTAATGAACTATAAAGAAGCATCCAAACTTACTCTAACTTTCTATGAATAAGACCGATAGTTACTTTCGTATCTATAGTAATTAAAACTTTGTAGAAAGGGCAGTTATCTCACCGAAATGTACTTTTCAGAAAATACATAATTTGTAAATACCGAAATATAAAAGAAAGAAAAGGCCAGCTTCAAAATTATAACATTTTAAATTCCATTTCATCCCGAAATAAAAATCTTCAAAAATCCAATGCTCAAAATTAATTGAACAAATTTCCTCATGGAAGTATATACAATTACAAGCCGATCCTTAACTAAGAGCTACTCTCAAACATTAAATTTGTTAATTAAACTAAATAAACTGGTTCAGCCCACCGACGGACCGACAGGCGGACCTTTTTTATATACATAATACGGAATAGCATCGCCTCGTTTCACAGCGCCTCTCACTTATCATTAGTGTTGCCAACACCCGGATAGATATTAAAAAAATAGATGTCGAACAATTGGGTTACCAGGTCTCAAGACATAAATATAAATAAAACAAACCAGTAATGTTTTCATTTTCTCTTGGTTGACGGTATACAAGTCCCTCCACAAATTCCACAAGTTTACGTATATAACGTGTTTTTGTCTATTGATATAAACATATAGATTTACAAGAAAATACAATTTATTTTGACCTTAACGATGTCAAATAACTTGATATTCCCTATCTAACTACCTACACGGGCCGCTGAGTAATTGTGAGTTGCAAAGGGTGAAGCGAGCGTCATATTCGTATTTATGTTTTGTAGATATTCCTAATAATAAATTAAAGCATCCCACAAACGTCCCACTTCTGGGTTTGAGCCTTCCTCGCCATAACTTTTTTCAAAGAGAGATAATTGTAAGAAGATGCATTCACATTAAAAAAATCTACCACATGCGAGACGTAGTTGTCCTATCAAATAAATGCTTAGGAACATATACAGCATATAAACTCCGGTAATGTTGCGACCTTTTATGGATTTTTGAAGAGAAACTTCTTTAAAAACGTTGTGATTTAAAGCTCGATGAAACTAAAAAGAGACAAACATATATTTCTATAGGACTAAGCCTGAGAGAGAGTGAGATAGAATACATTATATTTAATGATTTAAAAACTATGCTCGTACAGATAGAGTTGGAAATGTTTTCAAGTTTTTCGTTAATACTTCAAGTTTCGTGTTTTAAGTTTAAATATGTTATAACTATCTTTATGTACGTGTTAATATATTTTATGTTTTTACTAGTTGTCCCGGCAGACGTCGTCTTGTCCGTAAAAGCTTCAATGGATATTTAACAAATAAAAAATAGGGGTTGATCGTAGAGGGTTGAAAAATTAGGGTTGTATGTATTTTTTAATGTTGTATCATAAAAAATATAAATAAAAAAAATATCAAAAAATATATTTAGGGGTGGACTACCCTTAACATTTAGGAGGATGAAAAATAGATGTTATCCGATTCTCAGACCTACCCAATATGCACACAAAATTTCACGAGAATCTGTCAAGCCGTTTCGAAGGAGTATGGTAACTAACACGAGAATTTTATATATAAGATATACGCATATAATAGATATAACATTTATTTATTTTATATACAACTAATACAATTTTAATTTTAAACTAGACTTTAAGTAATTTTAAGTAGTATAAGAGAAGCCTTATTTATATATTAATGTATTTTAGATGTCCGAACAGTATCGGGGGTAAATATGCTATTAAAAATAACGATTTCTATGTGAATGATGGAAAATCGTTATATTTTGGATAACACACAATGTCTTTATAAATTATAGCCTATGTGCTATTCCGATTTCATAAAAATCCATTAAGTAGTTTTTGTAGTTTTCTTACAAACTCTCGCGTTTTAACCATTAGTAGGATAGGAAGATAGGATAAATATGAAGTGTGACATCACGAAATTTAGAATCCCTCCCACGCCTTGCCATACCTCGTTCCACTTCTATTGCATGTGAACTACTTCACACACACACAATTTTTTTACTAACATTTACATCGTTTCCAATTCACCTGGCCACCCTGGCTTACTTTTTTCCACGAGGCGTCCTCCCCGCGCCCCCATCGCCCGATAAACGCCCCCGGGGAGTCCCCTTTTTGTTCGCGAAGCCGTTTGACATGCCACCAATGATATATTTGTATTCCGCGTTATGACGAATCGCTTTTTCACAAAACATGAATATTGATATTGTTCGTGTCGCTTTTCAAAGGTAACATTTTTGATTCTTTATATTTTCCAAGTTGTCTTGTTGATAACGGATCTTTTGTAACCTATTATGTATGTATATACAGTGCACATTCTATATAACGATACTGAAGGTTCTCTTATGGCGTTATAGGGAGTTCGCGCTAAACGGAGCGAATTCTACTATTTTTGTCTGATGTCTTTCACTGCATCAGTAATTTTGTGTTTTTTTTTTATATATCTTACAATGTTGAGTCATCTAGGTGAAGAAGGAAGTATTTAGAAATTTCGGTATGCATAATTCCGACAGTCGAGTTTGTTACGGTTTAGGATAATAAAGCGATAAAAGATCAAAGACAGCTGCGCAGTTTTTATTGATTTTGGCAACTTAAAAGATACTTTTTATTAATTAATTGTTGTCGTTATTTAATTGTTTAAGCTAAACCAACCGAAGCCAAGTGATTTCGACGCATAAGATAGTTTGTCGTTAAATTGAGTGACGTTACATAGCGTACTGTATATCTATTTTCGTCGTCAAAATTTAGCAAGAATTTGAATCGGAATCTCTAGATTAAATATTAGTATCGCTAGCGAAACTTCGTTCGCGTTGTCATGATGACGTATTTGGCAATACATTGCAACGGTGACCAACAATATGCGACTGTAGCGCTGTCAAAATGTACTGTTAAATTCATTTTTACTAATGCCCGGTTTCAATATTACAAAAACTTCGATTCGATTCGATTCGTTTGTGATACCGACGGTTATAATATTACCGCCTGGTAATTCTACTGGTGTTTCTATAATGAACTGTCCGTAGCTAGTTACGCATGAAAGAACCAACTACCGAAGGGTAGACTAACCGATATTCTAACCAATCGGTAGACTTTTTGTATGGAAAAGACAGATGAAGTGTTTCTATATTATAACCGATGGTTGTCAGCACTACTATTCGTAGGAATTTTATTACCACCCGATTTCGGCCAGTTTTGTTTGTTTGGCGAGGTTACCAGTTTATTTGTCATTATAAATAGGTGGTTTTAAATTAAATTAAACTCTAATTTTTTATTTCTTCTTTTAAGTTGGATTTAATTCTTATTTATATCTTTCAAATTTTCTATTTCTGTTTTTAACAGTTATAATTCTAATTCCAGTATTGCTCCACTAGTCATCCCTATTAATATTATAAATGCGAAAGTAACTTGTCTGTCTGTTACCTTTTCACGGAAATACTACTGGCCCGATTTAGCTGAAACTCAGTATATATACTTTTTTGATGCCGAGGATGAACACAATACTTACTTAGTTTCCAAGACAAAAGTATATTTTTCTGTTTGCCTGTAATGTGTTCACGAAAATCGATTGGACGGATTTGGCTGAAACTTGGTATATAAGTAAGTTCAATATCTAGGATAGACAAGATAATTTTCATTCTAGAAAAGAGATAGAGATTGGGATATATTGATGTAGTTTATCCCAGAATGTAGGATAGGTTTTGTTTTTTGTGTTATTGTTTTCGTAATTTTCGTCGACAAACGTTTATAATAACAAAGTTCTCAGTTGTTGCCCACACAGATAATACTTATATGGTTAATGCCACTTTTCTAATAATAAGGTCAAAGGTTCCAAAGTCATTAATTAGTCTAGAATTTTGAGGTATTCTTGGGCTTCACCTGCGATAGCGTTATAATTATTGATTGTGACCTAATGCGTCTTAAATATAGCGTTAAAAATAAGACCGTGAATAATTATAACATTATTAAAAGATAACATATTAGTGCCTACTAACTGTAAATATTAACGTCATTAACAATAAATCGCAACATCGCTTCAAATAACACATCGCTACATCTGTGCGAAACGGTCGCGTTATAAAAAGGTCCCTAAAACAATTGAATGAAAACAAAAAATCGGACAAGGTTCCCACAAACTTTACGTCATTTGACTCTGGAACCACAAAAACCGTTACTTTAGTCTCAACTTATTTAAAAAAAAATGCGATCGAGAATCACGAACCCTTTTAACTAGCGAAAAATTTCTGAAGTGACAACACTGTTTCATCTTATTTTTAATAATAAGTCCAATGACATTAGAACAATATGTTTTTAACTTACTGCGTTTTGTTCATGTAACATTCATATAAAAAGGCTCTGTAATTGTAAGTATGTTTAACTCAGATTGCTTGAAAGCTTGATTTTTAATGACAATCGTATATCACAAAAGTCACTTATTTTTAAAATATATATATTTTGTATTAATATATAATTAATTAATTATTAATATATTTAGTTATACAACAACTCATTGAATTACGTTGTGTGTTATTACTAGAACTATGATGCGTTAGCAAAACGCTTGGGAGGGAATTGGTAATTAATAACCGACAGTATTTCTGACGGACAATGAGCTTGTGAAACGCTCGTATAGCCACCTCAACTCTCGGTTATTGGTAGCTTCAAAATCAATCAGTTACTATAACAGACAACCGTCGGTAACATATAGAAACCGGGGGTAAGTCGACACCCGCAACAGATTTTTTATATTATGACATAAAAAGATATATTAAACAGCCTTGTTTATATTCTTAAGGTTGAAAAGCGAAGTCCATTTTATGAGTGACTAGCTGACCCGTCCCACGTCTGTGAGCATCAGAAAAAAATAAAAATACTTATCAATCACAATCAAATATACCCTACGTCACTCAGGACTAAAGTAGCTTTCCACGGATGAATAAACTTTCAAAATCGGTTTAGTAGATCCAGATATTACCCCCTACAACATCATAAACTCACAATCTTTAGCTCTTCATTATATTAGCATAGAATATATATAACAATATATACATATTAGATACACTAGGACAGTGTCTCCGAATTGTCCGAATTATTTCTTCGTACCTTGTATCAAAATTACATACATACATAACTTCACGCCAGGTCCCTTGCGGGGTAGGCACGAACAACAGAGCGCCACACAGGCCCATTCTTACATCTGTTCTGTATCAAAATTGAATTCGAAATATACCTACCTGTTAAATCAATTAGGAAATAATTGATACTGGTGGTTGCCCGTGCTCAAAATTCGACCATAATAATTAATGTCAAAGACTATACTTCTATAATGACAGATTTCGCCAAGGTTACACTGTTAATTTGACTTTAACAATAAACAAAAGAGTATATATATATGCGTGTGTGTGTCAAACACATGGTAGTGTGTGCAATTTTTTTTTATTGATTTAATGCATTTTTATGCATAATTTTAAATAAATATTAGCATTCTGTAGTCCTTCTCTATATAAACAATAAGTGTGTGAAACTTCATACTGCGCCTGCGCAATTTTCGTAAAAAGGGGTTCAAAGTTTTTGCTATGTTTTGCTTCACTTTTTTTATCAATTGCAGGAGCTCAGCAGAAAGGTAGATGGCCCACTTGATGGAAAACGGGTACCATCGCCCATAGACATTTGCAACACCAGAGGTGGTACAAATACGTTGCTGCTCTCTTAAGGGCGACTGGAATCTGGTCACTAATGCTGGAACACGAATCAAGGTTGTTATGGTGACATACTTTAGACCAGGCGTGGTAGCCATCCAGTGGGGTAAATACCCTACCACTTATTAATATATAGATAAGACTATATGACAAGAGCTATGAATATCAAAGCAGCAAGTGAGGTGTGTAAGAATAAGCCGAAATGGCGCTCTGTTGTTCGTGCCTAACCCGCAAGAGACCTGGCGTGAAGTTATGTATGTACATAAATGTATTACACAATTAGTTCATGATTATCCAATAATGTTTACTTCTATTCGCTAGTCGTATCTTCGTTATACAACTTTGATACATTGTTTGATAAAATTACAACACTAGCAGTTACATTGCTGTACGCTACGTCGCTACGACGCTACGCCCGCTATACTGGCGTAGCGCCAACCGCCACAGATGCAAGCTACGTGCCTTTCTGATAGCGCACCGGCATAATCGATATGTTAGCGCCCGTGCTACGCTATTCTACGGAATCATTATTCTGGAAGGTATATGAAACTTATATAAACTATATATAATAATATAAACCATAAATATAATACTTTATTAATATGTTTGTTTAGGGAATTTCTGGAATGGAAACATACAGCTTTAAGTCAAGTCTTATTTGATATTCGTCACTTTTGTTAATATCTAACGTCAGCCAAGTTGTAAATCTTTGATGCTTAGTAATGGGGTTCTTGTTTAGTTTCGAAAGCCAAATATTACTACACAATTAAGATTTTTATACCTAAACACAATTATTATTGTCATAATGTTACGAGTTGCAGGACTCGAATTAAAATGTTGTTAGAATTCCTATAGAGTTTATTAGAACTATACAAACACGTATAACACAGGTACAAATATAACTGAACACAATCAGTCCAAACGTAATACACGATTCAATAACACACGCAAAGTTCGTCACTAAATAGATTACCGAATGTACCCAAGTCTTGCTTCGATCGTGGTTATCGTTTGACTGCCCCATCTCTCGATTCGGGCATTGTTTTATACTGCACAAATGCAATATGTTTGCCCGGCCGCTTGGACCGAATTTCTTAGAATCACTTTTTTTTCGAAGACCGAGACACCTGGCAGTGATCACAATACAACAGTAGGCCGTAATAGATTACAATACACAATGAGCTGTTTTTCAATTACAAATTTTAAGCACAAAGTAAACAAAAAAGTCCAAATGCCGAATAAAATGTGCAAAACAGGCATGCCGGTGTGAATTTGTCTTTGTCGGTCGTAACAATAATATATTAGTCTTTTATTATTTAGTATTGTTTGTGGTTTTTTTTTCTCTCTATTTCAATGTCAATTTTTGTATATTCACTTCATACCTGTTTTTTTTTTTATTTGCCCGTGTCCGTGTATGTCACAGACGGTCCTAGCGGAAGATCAGCACTGGCTATCTTAACCGGCAACTTTGCTGAGCTATGACCAATTTAGGACTACATTTACTTATTTGCTTTAATTTAAATAGTTTAAGTGGTGTTTATTGTAGTTCTAAATAAATATTTTTCTTTCTTTCTTTCTTTCTATATTAATTTTTTAATCTTTAATAAAATTTTGTACGTTTTTCGGGTTTCTGTAGTTATTTTTAAGAAAATCAGTTTACAATACATGTAAGACCATAATTGCGAAAATATCTTGTACATGACAATTGTAACGTCACGTACGTGGACTAACTTATTGTTTCAAAGCAAGGTTAAATGACTTTGAACATTGCACGCACATTTGCATCTGACATGCATCCCCGATGGTAGTATCTGTTTTTCATATCCACAGATTTTATAATAATAACAATAGGAAGTCGGAAGTAGCTTCGGTGGACCTGCAGCCCACCTCTCTACACCCCTTAGCCACTCACACCCATGTTGCCCATGCGTTTTATGGCATTTTTTGGGGCCCATGCAGGGAGTGGCGAGTCACCGTCTGCCCATTTTTCCATGTTCCCTGAACATTGTGACGGGCAGACGTCATAGTCCCCATATTCCCAGACCACTAGTACCACTAACAGTTCACCCCAATAGCCCGGTACTTTTTGTCCTCATTTCCCACAATAGTCCTACACTGGCCGGGGCTTGTCCTTGGGTGCATTATTATATGGTGTAGACAGGGATAAGTGCCGGTCAGTGTCACGCCACATTTACATTAAATTTGTCAAGGGGCCTCTACGTGTTGGCCTCCACATGGCCCCACGCAAGCTCTCCAAAAGTCCGGGCCATTTTTATGGCACGTGGTCTGCAAGACATGCAAATAATAATAGTAATGTATTTATTTCAGAAACTTGAGTATTTCTATATTACACAGTTTTATATTATAAAATCATTTCAATATTTTAAAGTTTAAATTACTTCACGGCACAAATAACTAATACATACAAAAAATACAAATACTAGGGCATTACAACCGCGTCACTACAATTAGTTTAAATAAAATTTATTATCATGTAAGTAAGTAGTACATGGTACAAATAAAATTACTAAAATACAGAGAACAATACAAATGGCGTCCCAAGAGAAACTCCCGCACTAGGTCTCCTTAGAGCCTGTGGTGGGCCACAGTAGGAGTCGCGTCGGTCATATAATTCTCATCATTGCTGATAGTACATTCATGCTTAAAATAAAATGTTTCTACTCCACTTACCATTTTATCTCGTATGTAGATTATTCAAAGTTTTAACTTCGCTATGAAATCAGTAAATTAATCTACGAACGTGACGTATTATAAAAAGTAAAAAATTCGTCTAAAAAAACCGACTTCAAAAACTAAAATGTATAAAATAACTTATCTCTAAAGCTATTATTATTAATATATATTATCTAAAACATCTTAAAGTCGGTGCTTAGTAAATTTCAAAATATAGTATTTTTATGTTTTTCTTTGCACCGACTTCAAGATGTTTTAGATAATATATATTAATAATAATAGCTTTAGAAATAAGTTATTTTATACAGTTTAGTTTTCGAAGTCGGTTTTTTTTAAACGAAATTTTTATTTGTTACTTTTTAGTGTCTAGCTACAATGTATGGGTGGACCTAAGAATGGTGCCGTGCTTCTTAAAAAATATAGTTCCCAAGAAACGGGAACAAAAAAATGATAGTAAAATGAAAACTACTATGTCAAACTATGTCAAATTTTTAGGGGACCAATTGGAAGCTACTCCGCGTCAAGAATCACGTAAATCGGATCATAAATCACGGAGTAATCGGTGAACATACATAAAAAAAAGATCCCGACGAATTTAGAACCTTCAAAAGCTTGATATGGAACAGCACTACAGGTAATAATCACCATAGACAAAGTCACAATTACGAAGTCAGAAACCCAAAGGCAGTCGTATACAGGTAGATTGATCTATGATTATTATTTTATATAAAAACAGCTTTGTGGACTCTAGTCCTGTACCCTTTTTTACAACTTAATTTAGAAAAAAATATTTGTTATTTTTGTTACAGTCTGTGACATTGATTGAATGATGTTTGTGTTGTGGTGTACTTTATGAATAACTTATTATATTAATTTCTTCTAATTTTAATACTAAACTTATACTAATGTAGAATGTATCTGTTACATGCTGGTGTTGTGAGGAAGTGCATGTGCAGTGTGGGCCTTATGTCTATACCTATATATATTATCTTAACTAGGGCCATGTGTGTTGTTTTTTTCCATTTCTATACCTGGGTTATTAATTTTTAGACTCTTTGTGTCTTGGTTTGTTTGTGAAGTGTGCGTGTAATGCAATGTGGTTGTAGTGCGCGTTGGTGTGAGTATGTGTGTAAGTTTTATTGTTGGTTTCACGGTCGAGTCTTTTATCTCAAACACTTCCAAAAGGGGTTATTCAAAGTCAGATCAAGGGGTCGCAGCGATCAATGTATCCAACGGAGCCTTAACTGCGAGCATATCTTTTCAGTTGAACCGGGACAATTGTTTGTGACGAGCAGTCATATCTTAAGTCGCCGATCATGCCCTTTATTCCCACGGACCTTATTTTCAACTAGCATTCTAACCCACTTCAAAAATAGGAGTTTCTCAATTTGTCTTGTTCTTCCCACCACCGTTTTTGGAAGAAAATATAGTTTTTTTAAGCTGTAAAAACAAAATTGTACTTTTGGGAATTTTAAGTAAACAAAAGAATACATAGACATTTATTTTTCACCCGCGTTCTGTAAAGGTCCCGTGGTATTTAGCGTCATGCTATATAGCATATGACACTCCTTGTTAACGTAGCTTCTTACTCCCCTTAAACCTCACAAATTTTACCTCTTTATAACATTAGTAATGATTATTTATGATATTTCATTTTTGCATTTTCCATGTGTATTTATTTCAAATATTTAGTTTGGACAGCCAGTTCTATTATTTTTAAAACAATCATAAGTTTGTTTACTTTTCTTTTACCATATATATACCAATTTGGGTCGGCACAATATGAATTTTCCTTCCACACTCCTCTATTCTGACATACATCTTCTGTCACACATATCACAAATCATCATATCATACTGCACACAATCCATCCAACTGTTTTTCGCCTACGTATATCCCTATTAATATTATAAATGCGAAAGTAACTCTGTCCGTCTGTCTGTTCCGTTTTCACGTAAAAACTACTGGAACGATTTGGCTGAATCTCAGTATATATATATTTTCGATACCGAGGATGAACATAGGATACTTTTTATCCCGAAAAATGGGATAGTTTCCGGGATAAAATGATATTTGTCTGTTTGTTTGTTATGCTTTTACGGAAAAACTACGGGACCGATTTGGCTGAAATTCTGCACGTATGTAAATTAAATACTGAGGATGGACAAGGGATAATTTTCATTTTGGCCTTTTTGGTAATTTTGGCCTATTTGGTCATTTTGGCCCTTTTGGTCATTTTGGCCTATTTAATAATTTTCCCTTTTTGGTCATTTTGGCCTTTTTGGTCATTTTAGCCATGTCGGTCACTGTGATCTTTTGGTCATTTAGACCATTTTGGCCTTTTTGGTCAAGTTTTGTAATTTATTTTGTTGACAGATAGACGGGGGATAGTATATATAATTAGCGATATAAAATGAAGTGAATCTTCCGTGGGTAAATACATAAAAATATTGTAATATAATATAACCTGTAGCACTTGCTCTTTAAACAAGAGACACGCACCAGAGGTTAACCCGCGGCGCAGCCAAGGGGTAAACTCTAGTAATAATATGATATCAGCCTATAAATGTCCCACTACTGGGCTCGGGCCTCCCATTATAGGGGGGAATGGACAGTATATCCGCCACGCTTGTCCAAGGTGGCTAGGCAAGTTTAACACATCGATTATGTCGATGTGCAGGTTGCATCACGATGTATTTCTTCACCGTTGTTAGCAAGTAGTAATTGTAACAATATGCGTATTAGGTCAGAAAACTTCCTAAGCGGTGCATGCGTTCCGTCCAGGATCGAACCCGCGCCCTTTGAGTTTGGTACGCGTGCGCTAGCCATTACGGTACCACAACTTTCAGAACTTTTAACAAGATTAACTTAACTTTAACTGGGAAGATGTTTGGCCCGTGAGATTCGTCTGGCTCATTGGGAAATATATTAAAATATTATAGTTAATAATATATATGAAATTCAGCATTCCTAAAATGACGTAATTTCCCACATATTTTTTTAAAGTGTGTTCTCACTCTGAGAGTATATTTTCTACTATATAACTTTTCTATAATATATAATACAATTGGCTAAAAATAGTTGGCAACCCTAAGTCAGTCATTACACTTTTGTTTCTGAGCTGATTTTGACAGTTCTTTTTACATTTCATACAACAGTTTTCATAATGTAATTTTCATTGTTATTAGATGACATACATAAACACGATAAATGCCAAAAAAATAATTTAAAAACGATGTCAGTGCTAAGTTTTAAAATTGTAAATTGTTAAAACGTAATTAAGTTAGTTAAGATCGAAACCTTTATCAGTAAGCAGAAACTCCTAATAACTTAATTTCCACCATTTCAATATCTTCAGCAATTTACGAAAACTCCGAATGGTGGGTAAAGAAGTGTGCTAATTGATCAGCTTCGGCAAAAACAAATTGGCAAAATTAAAATGTGTATTTTGGGCCCTTTTTTGCCCGATTCCAATCAAGACATCGTCGCTTTTCAAAAGAGAGGAAAAAAGTTAAGTTATCTGAAAGCGAAAATGGCTGTTAACGGAAAGTGCAACTCATCGGACCCCCACCTCATAGTGAACGTACCCGCTGGGTTGCCAGGCGCGTACGAGGTTACTGCACTTTGTCGATATTCAAAATTTATTAGACAAAACCTATTTAGCTTTACAAATAATGGCATGATGATATATTTTACACTCTGCTAGAATTGTGACTTTCACATTCAAGAAACGATACAGTTTGTTCTTAAAAAAGTTTTGGTAACCAACAAAAATTCCGATCTACGTAAATGTAATGACGAATTACGTAGATCAGAATTTTGATCAATTTCTTATATACTTACATGATAAGATTAAAATCTAACTTAAAATTTATATATACTTAAAATAAATACCATCATTTATAAAATTTCGGTTGAAATTATACATTCAAAAATGTGCCTCATGGGCGCCCCGTAGCAGGGTGCAAGGAGGTGCAGTTACTCACCCTTGTCAGGAAGGAAAATATAGTTAAATGAAAATTGTGACTCGTGAAGTTCCGTATGTTACTGTTCTATTCTTTTCCTGTGAACACAGAGCGTGCACAGGCTGGTTAGACTTCCTACCATCCTATTTGAATTTGACATTACATTTGTCTTAATGGCATACATATATAACTCTATATTTTATATTAGTTAATAGTATATATAGTGTGTGTACATGCAGATGTACCTCCTTGAAAATATATAAATAATATGTATTTAGTCTTTTTACAATTGTTGTAGTCTAAATTTTACCTTTCTTTTTAATACTTTATTTTCACTTTGTAGTTTATTTGTTATCCCAACCAGCAACATGCTGAGCTAGGACCTATTTAGAGCTCCACTAGTTTCGTTTTTTTAACTGCGTGTTACATTGTACATTTATTTATTTATGCCAGTGTAATTAATGTATTCTCATTTGTGTTGTGGTTCGAAATAATTTTTTTTCTTTTTTTGATTTCTAATAGCAGTGACGTGGATTTTTTTATTGCAGGAGTTCAGCAGACAGGCAGACGGCCCACTTAATGAAAAGCGGTTACCATCGCCTATGGACATTCACAACACGAAAGGTGTTACAATGCGCTGCTGCTCTCTTAAGGGAGACTGGAATCTGGTCACTGATGCCGAACACACCTCAAGGTTGTTATGGCGCAATACTATAGACCTATTTTGTATCTCGCGCGCATGAACTTCAAGCGTATGCGTCTATACAGCGATAGAGCAGTAAAACTGATAGATCGTTAAATACTTCTTTGACTAAAAAAATGTCTAAAGTGAGACCGAATAAGACATGCCAAGTCCACATTTTACTCTCATGTATGAATCGGACTCGCACATGCCAACTTACTTAATACTTCATGTAAAATCAATACATCAAATTTTCGGCAACACCGAATCCGAAAGTATAATTATATCGTGAAAATTTATATTAATTTCGACCAATACTTGGATTCTGAGTTTGAATATAGGGCAACTCCGGCAGGTGGGTCGCACACGGTCAGCCGATAAAAATAAAACAGGATCCCACGCGTGAATAAGATAACGGCTTCCCTGAACTTTTTCTCGTCGCCTCATAAAGTATTCGTGGGCCCTGCATAATTCCAACGACACGACGTTAGGTGTACGGAGTGAGGAATTACATGAAGCCGGCCACTTGTGGTACGTAATACCTTACTTTCATCATTTTTTAAATATATGAACATTTCTAAAATAGTGTTACAACCTAGGCGCCGACAACTACAAATTCCACGTACAGATTTGTAGAAGCACATTTATTACCCGTCGGCATTTGAACTATTTGTAACTTTTTTATGATCGTCTTCTTTTGTTCACTTTTTTTTTGGCATGCGTTTCTAATTATTGTAGAGAATAGTCTAATGTCCTATTGTACTAGCTCATTAGCATCATTAGCCAGATGTTGCGGATTCATATCCATTTGTGTAGTATAAAACAACGGCCTAATGGAGAGAGGGCAGTTCAGCGACAACTACGCTCAAGGCGTGAAGGTACATAGTGAACCTCATAGTGACGGATTTTGCGCGTTTTATTGAATCACGACCGTCTGCACTACGTTTGGATTTGTAGTGTTCGGTTATATTTATACCTGTGTTATATGTGTTTGTATAGTTCTTACAAACTATAATCATTTCAACGGAATCAGGTCGACATGGCAATTGGGGTATAAAGTCGCATGCGCCCGCGCTCCCAATATTAGTGCTGTACGAGTCCGGATCGATTGCATTTATCGATCTTGCTCGCCGCTCACGTTATGAGGAATAAAGTTCTATAACCCGAAAAATGATTTCCGCTCCACTACTGCGCTTGGACCAGATTCCCTCATCGCCGGCACGGGTGAAGAGTTGCGTCTCAGTAGGTTATTTATCTGACTATTTTCCGGTTTACCCTCATTTGCATTTAAGAAAGCAATTTGGGGGCGCGTTGCGACGGCCTCAGACGATACGCGGCTAGATTTCGCGTCGGCCTCTGCTCATGTCTTTACTTAACGACATGTTTGATGGCAATACAAGTCATTTCATAGATTCCTCCAGATTTCAAACAGATGTCCCACCCAACAGAATGTGATTATCGTCATCTGTACACATTTGCAACACTACGGCTAAGTCACCGAGAGGCCGCTCATTCATTACGTAAGGATTGATTTTCTTCTTTCACAGTTATGCAGTGTGCCTGTGGAATGCGCTACCTGTGAAAATCAGGCGTTCAACGGATTCGTGAAGGACCTCGGGTTTTAAAGTCAATTATCACATCAACAATAAAAAGCATACCAAATTTGGGTAAATTCTTTACAAATGAAGACTCCAGGGAAAAAGACGAACTTCTCACTTTTTGTAGGGAATTTCCGTACTAGACTATAATCAACCGAACAGGGTAAACGAATTAGTCTTAGAGTTCTTTACGTTTTATAAAATCGCATACAGGGAAAAGTAGCATAGAATACCTAACTGTCACTGACATAACATGTCATTTTTCTCTGTACAGTATTTCCATAATATTTAAGGCCTAACAATACATCATAATACATCTAAGCCAAAAATTGATACTTATGATCTATTAAAAGAACATAAACATATATGGCAAGTTCATGCACTCATACACTACACCAAAATTAATTACTCAATCTATCGAATACCGTTATACTTCTAACTGGAAAACTAAATACAACTAAATGATTAAATCTAAATATAAGCATTACATTCCTTTTGAAGCTTCGCAATAACTTTACTGATGATTTAAATATTTCTTTGGAAGAATTGAAAAATGTCTGTGTCACTAAAATATTTGCGTGGATTTAAGGTTTTTATTATATTATAATAAATAAATAAATGTATGTGTATTTCCCTTGGGGTCTTCAAATACAACATATATCGGCTACGTTCCAGAAGGAGCTCACAACGACCACGTTCACGACCGTGATTTTTCCCGTTCCACTTGCTTGCGGACGTTATATTCATAAACTCTTGCGGAACGGATTATGGGGCTTTGATGTCATAAGCGACGAAATACACAAATGTCATTGGTTGATTTAAAAATCGCGCCTTTTTCAATGTCAAGAGATAGAGAGAATTAATGCTCTGTGATCACAATACTTCTACCCACCTCCTGACATGGCGAGTTGTGAGCGTTGTGCATGTGAAAATGATGACGTCATTGACGCCTTGTGGAACGGCTGTCGGAGCATTTCGGGCGTTGTGAGATACAAAAGGAACGCGTCCATCGTAATCAAATAATGCCCGGTCAATATGATTCAAACGTGCATATTATGAGCGTGTAATGGGGCCGCGGTCCGTGGGTCCACTGGACCGGCTAATGGGTTGCGCGGGGCTACCACCCGCCCCCGCCACTCCCCGCCCCCTGCGCGTCACCCTCCGACGGGCAAATATCTAATATGTTCCAATAACCGATATAAAACTAATATTTAGGGCCTCATACGAAATGAGCTCCCGGTCCCGACTGCTATAAAAGTTGAACACTTTTTTTATATTTTATAAAGATATGGCCGCGATTTCGTGCAAGCTTGACATGAACACAAAGTACCACAGCTTTAAAAAAATAAAACCTTGTTAGTGAAAACTGTGCCACAGTAAGCTAATTTTTATGCACCCGGAGAACTACAAACCGCTTACGGGAAAATTCCCGTGGGGTTTTTGGAATTAAAAATGTATCATTAAAAAAAAAGTTTGCTATCGATCAGTGAAATGTTTTTTGTGAATCAAATTTAAACAGTATTTTTTTACACCTTTACATTATTGAAGTTTTAAGTAGGGATCCCTATTTTTTTTAAATAATAAATATAGCTTATCTAATATATAAAATTCTCGTGTCACAGTTTTCGTTGCCATACTCCTCCGAAACGGCTTGACCGATTTTGATGAAATTTTTTGTGCTTATCCGGTATCTACGAGAATCGGCCAACATCTATTTTTCATCCCCGTAAATGTTAGGGGTAGTCCACCCCTAAATTTTTTTTATTTATTTTTTAGACAAAATTTTTAATTTCTATTTTTTTATGATACAATATACAAAAATACATACAACCCTAGATTTTCAACCCTCTACGATCAAACCCCTATTTTTTACCGGGCAGGACGACGTCTGCCGGGACGGCTAGTATATATATATATAGCTTACTGAAATAATATGGCATTCAAATAGTAATATAATTTTTGAAATCGCTCTTGTAGTTTTTGATATTATTGTGTAATACAAATATTTTCTGTAAATAATATTATAATAGATAGTATGGATGCAACTCATTCTGGCAAAGCTTACACACACGAACGTGGCCATCTAAAAAGTTCCAGCATTTTATAAAAAACAAACGTGTTAAATCAATTCACAGAATATTAAGGTTCCGTAATACGTATACGGTAACCTCGTTGGAATAGCGCGATAGTTCTGCAGTAGATACGTTAGCTTATTTCCTCGCATTATCTCCGCTGCGAGGCTGCATTTCGCTGACTCGCAACAAAGGTATTGGATGCGATTCAGGCGTGCACTGCGTCCTTATTGCAATAGCATTTAGAACGAAGCAGTGTTAGCTAAATATAGATTTTCTACGTACCAATGCACGTTTATATTTTTGTATTAAATAATCATCATATTAATACGTGAAACAAAAACTTTGTAGTACCCCTTTTTACGGAAATTGCGTGGACGGCGGAATATGAAATCACACGCACACTTATAGTTTATATAGAGAAGGAATGCAGAATGCAATTTTTTTTAATTACACAAATATGTACGTACTAAATAAATAAAAAACTACACATAACACATACCACTATGTATTTGGCAACCACACGCATATATACTCTTTTATTTATTGTTCAAGTCAAATTAACAGTGTAGCCTTGGCGTAATCTGTGATTACAGTAGTATGGTCTTAAACAACATAATAATGTTTAAATTTATGATTTAAATTATTTATGGTTGTATTTCGACCACTAGGCGACCATTAGTGACAAAAGCACTGGCAATAATAAAGACAAGTGTATAAATACTGTTCGTACAAGCACTGTTCGGAAATCTGAAGTAGTTATAAATATGGTGGTGCACTAAGCATCCACCATTTTTTATCCAAATTAATCATAATCATGTAAATTCATTCTCCATAGCAACAACCCGAACACGGCCCTGCATCAAGTACGGTCCTGCACTGCGATGACTCAACGGCGTGGGCCACCTGCGTCGTCAACAACAGGCGACGCAGTATATAAGGGCGTCCTCGGCATGCAGGAGACACACTTCAGGTTCAGCATCAAGGCTTCACGCTGCTACGTACTCGCGACGCTTCAACGGTGTCACTCTGCCCGTTGAAGCCCTATTATATATCAAAGAGCCATTCTCAAAAGTATCAATTTGTCCTCAAATAACATATTGTAATAAATAACATCTCGAACGAACCTGCGTATCAATTTGAACCTGGGATCGAAGAGTAAGAAGAGGCTTTGCAACACTGCACGCAATTGTGGATGTGATCAGAGAACACACATATACGACAACTCTGGTCACCCCCACATAAAAACCCTTTATATCCTTCATTTGAATGTGAAACCATTAAAAATACTAAATAGATGCTGTATCTTTGAAGACTACTTCAAATTGTTTCAAAAGTTAATGTGTGTGTTTGTATGCATGTTTTTACGACTTGGGAACTAATATGTTAAAAAGTGAATAACATGTTAATCGCTTAAACTGTTATAGTACTCGAGTAGGTGGTTTTTCAAACTCTTGTTGATATAGCTATCTCAAACTATATAAATAATATGAATTTAGTCTTTTTACAATTGTTGTAGTCTAAATTTTACCTTCTTTTTTAATACTTGCTTTTCACTGTGTAGTTTATTTGTTATCCCAACCAGCAACATGCTGAGCTAGGACCAATTTAGAGCTCCACTAGTTTCGTTTTTAACTGCGTGTTACATTGTACATTTATTTATTTATGCCAGTGTAATTAATGTATTCTCATTTGTGTTTTGGTTCGAAATAAATGTTTTTTTCTTTTTTTGATTTCTAATAGTAGTGACGTGGATTTTATACAACTCGATTCCCCATAGTCTGTCTACCTTTAAGAAACTAGCGAAGCGACCAAAAGCTCGAAATCGGTGTTTACATGTTCTGTTCTAACACAAGAGCCTCGCTGGAAGATCTTCCTTAAAGACGGAGGAGTATTCCATCTCGCTGCTCCACTCTGTACGGGACATCCTCTAAAATTTTATTCATAGAGACACAGTACCTTCTGAGAGCAACATAGCAGCTTCTGAGAGCAACACAGCAGCTTCTAAGAGCAACACAGCACCTTCTGAGAGCAACGACTGTAATATATACAAAAAAATAGAGGGACTGACATAACGGTTTCGTTTTTGAAACAATGACCACGGGACTCTGAGATCATTCAATTAACCCCAAAAGCCACCGATTGCGTATAAATCAAACATTCAGTCCACCGCACACAGAATTATAAGGTAAAACAAATACAATTATTTCGAAACTATTCTGTTGCGTACACACAAAACCAATTTAGATGCCGTGATTGTTAATATTTGTAATTCGGTTAGCGTCAATACTGAACGCGGCCATGTTGTGCAGCTATGCAACACTAGGCATTTTAACCCGGTTGCACGCGCATGCACTTCGGTTACACAAATACAGTGTAATAAACTACATGTAACGTCACTCGATTTAACGAAAACCTCCCTTAAGAGTCCAAATTTTCCACTCTCAATAACGACAACTATTATGTAAGAAAAGTACATTTTGAAGCCTAAGAATTAGTAATAAATACGCAGATGTGTGCGTTTTATTATCCTAGCCCCTAATAAACTCGCCTCTCTGTATCATGCATATCTAAATAATTAACATTTCTAAGTACTTCCTTTATCACCAAGATGCCTCCATATCGCAAAATATGAATAAACAAGTAAAAAATACAAAAATATTACTGGTGCAGCTAAAGACGTCAGACAAATATAAAATACTTCTTTCCATTTAACGATAACTCTCTATAACACAGAACATGTACAGTCTATTCAGTGTCGTTATATAGAGTTTATAAATAAAATAATAATAACAGCTCATAAACGTTCCACTGCTGGGCTCAGGGCTCCCTCTGTAGGAGAATGTATAACTTACCCACCACGCTTGTCCAAGCCAGCTTAGCAGGTTTGACACATCGGTTATCTCGGTGAATACGTTCCATCACGATGTTTTCCTTCACCGCTGTTAGCACGTGGTAATTGTAACAATATGCACATTAGGTCCGAAAATTGCCTAAACGAGTTTGACTTTTCTAAGCACTTTGAGTTCGGGACGCGTGTGCTAGCTACGTTTATATACTTAATTACTTAAGTTATGAGTATGTGGAACTAAAAACTTCTTATGTTCATTTCAAGTAACAGAATACACTAGGTCGACATGGCAATCGGGGTATGAGGTAAGCCGTGGAGGGGTAGGGCGCACCGCACACGCGCACAGCGTTCAATTTAATACTGTAGAATTCCGCATCGACCGCGTTATCGGTTTCGACCTAGATCAACTTCTGGCTTGTATAATAGTTGTGAATTAAAATCATTTCAAAAGCCTCTTCCGTCACTCTCAAGCATGAACTAGCCATAAAAGTATTAAGAATATGTAATTGAATGGAAAAATCATTGTTATAAATAACTTGTCGTTTTAACACTTGATATGGCAATCAATGATACATCATACTTTTGGTTAAATAATGATATAATTAACTTAATTTGGTTAAATAATACACTGTTGACACTTTCACGCTTCATACTAAATAATGAACGAAACTATTTCTGTATCTAGCAAATATTAGAGCATTTAACGCTGTTTGAATTAAAAAGGCGGTAATAAAATAATTCTCACTTTAACTGCCTGCTGAAAAAATATCGATATAGTCACATCACTAGAAAATTTCAACAACATGCCAACCTCTCGCAAATTGTGAAATAGGCACACTGAAATTTAATAAAAATATCACATTCTTAACAAGGTCATAAATCAATATCTAAGTACGCATCCGCACTATGCGGCTAGCCGCAGATCAACCGGACGGTTTCTATACGCACTATGCGGTTTAGTGTGCAACCGGCACTTGTTGTAGTTGCGATTCCGGCAGCTGCAATTTAGCTTTACATATATTCAACTACATATGTTTCTGCGTTTAATCACATGGGTATTTTATCTTCTTCAAAATGTAGATACATGTATATCAGTTACCAACTGTGTAGCGGATTAAAATCGGAAAATTAATCCATGGTTTCTTAAACACTAGAAATATTATGCACTATTATAAGAAGGAAAACCCATGAAATTTAAAAGACACTATTAAAGTTGCAATGTCTTTATACTAGTCACAATGAAAACTTTCTAGACGCTGAGGCAAAAGTATCGAGTGTGCAGGGACTCTTAATTGCATATAGCGAAACCCCACACGTACAGAAATAATTGTAATACGATTCTATTAATGGCTAGCGCACGGTATCGGATGGTGAACAGTGCACGGCCACAAGCAGCGTTGCGTCAGCGTTTCGACGCTTTTGTTTTTAAATGTGTCTTAGACTGCTTAAAATAAAATAATCACTGTTTATGCATACATTTTTACCGATTAATTTATTTTAACCACCGGTTAAAAGTCGGTGCACACAAGCCTTACAAGTTATAATATATATTAAATATTAAGTAATTTAAATATTCTAAGCTACCACAAGACATTACATATGGATTGTATTAGATTTTATTTAATGACATAGAAAAAAATTAACATGAAGTTTTGCTGGTAGGTTTTCAAATTGGACAAGTATATTAAAAATCTGCCCCTAAAACATCAAGTTGAAATATTGTGGCGATTCATTTTGTCACTTGTCAGTTGAAGATTTTCCATTTGTCCGTTGCGATTCGTTTTTCCACTTGTCCGTTGCAATTTGTTTTTCCAATTCGTTCCATTCGTTCGCCTTCCTATAAAAAGATCAATCGTTGTATGAAATAATACGATACGATACAGATACGAGCTTTCGTAGTCTATTAGTCTTTTCAGAGCTTCTCTTGCTTATACGAAAGTCTCGATTTGGATTCTCAGTTTCCTTTATTCTGGGTGTCTCTGAAATCGTTTGGCGTGATGTTAAAACGCGCAGTATGGCCGCAGCATAACATGTGTTTCGACTGCAATACTTTGAAATAACGCGCACCGCGTGTGTGCGGTATTTTATGCGTCCGATTGCTGCCAATTGCGTTTAGTGTTGTTTAATTTGTCGGTCTATACGATGTCGTTTTATTTTATTGCTAGTTCCGATACTGAATATCGAACGAGCAATTATATACTAACTACAGATACACAAAGCTTTATGCAAACAACGCTTCGTTACACTTGATGAATTCATTTGGAAAAATAATATTCACCTTTGTCTTGATTTAATTTCAAATACCCCATGTCTTGAAAATTACTCAAAGGATTTTGTACATACATAAATAACTTAACACCAGGTAGCCTTGCGGGGTAGGCAGGAACAACAGAGCGCCATTTAGGCTTATTCTTACACACCTCACTTGCTTCTTTGACATTCCTAGCTCTTGTCATGCACGCTCGTCTGTTCTTGAGGCTCCTGACAGCACCTTTTGCTAGTACACGATCAATTTGATCATGGAAGGTCTGTCGTGGCCTTCCGCGACTTCTGCATCCATCCACTTCTGCATTGTTAATATTCAAAAATTTGGAGGAATAAAAATTATAATATTTTCTTAAGTTTTTCGCGACTTGTATAGATAATAAAACTACGTTTTAACGATTTGAAGCGCGGTAATTTATTTGATTGTTATTGTTCCGACGTTTCAGCCAATTTTCAGTAGACGTGATCACGGCAGAGGCAAAAATGTCAAATGTCAATGAATATTTTTAAAATTTTATATATATATATATGGACACTTAAGAAATATGACTATAAAATTCGACGGACAGTCAGACAGATGGCCAAACATGATGATTATATGAAGGTTCCGTTTTTATGAAAATGGCCACAGAGCGCTAACAAACCAAAAATAGATTTAAATCTTATAGATAACTAGCTTCTGCCCGCGACTTCGTTCGCGTGGAAAAGTTAATAAAAACCGTTTGGTCTTAGCGTGATGACAGGAAGCCTATAGCCTGCCTCGATTAATGGGCTATCTAACATTGAAAGAATTTTTCAAATCAGACCAGTAGTTCCTGAGATTAGCGCGTTCAAGCAAACAAACAAACTAAACTCTTCAGCTTTATATATCAGTATAAGATAAAAATATCAAATGTACAAGTATAATATTACAATGGTAGAATTAAATCAGCGGACAATGTCCTCCACAAGTCGATCGCAGTGCTAAATAATGTATTATGTGAGTTCGCCTTAACAGGACACCCGTCGATTGGCACCGCTCCAAAGTCCTAAGGGTGCTTTCCCACCGATGCGAGCTGATCGCAGCGGGGAATACTACAGATATAAATAGTGGATATTTTGGGTGAATTGATGATTGTAAGAGCACTATATAATAGGCATGTGGATACGTGTTACTATAAATTTGAACATTATTAACATAAAATAACAGGTATTAAAATCAGCTACTTACTGTTAAAATATCATGACACAAATAGTTTTAATGGTTGTCGAAATTATAATTAATCCACTTTTTTTATTTTATTTTTATTGCAGGAGATCAGCAGTCAGGCAGACGGCCCACTTGATGGACAGCGGTTACCATCGCCTATAGACATTTGCAACACCAAAGGTGGCGCTGCTGCTCTCTTTAGGGAGCCTGGAACCTGGTCACTAATGCCGGAACACAACACAAGGTTGTTATGGCGACATACTCTAGACTAGGGGTGGTAGCCATCCAGTCGGGCAAATGCCCTACCACCTGGCTGTGGGTTGTTTTGTCGCCTCTTACGACAAGCCGCCGGGCCGCAGGAAATTGTATTCTTTCTCCGTTCCTGCACGGATAAAACTTTTTTACTTATTAAATTAAAAAATAAGACAAGTAACAAAACAAGAAAAACAATCTATATATTAATACGTGAAGCAAAAACTGTACCTCTTTTTACAAAAAATTTCGCGGACGGAGGAGTATGAAATTTTGCACATTATAGTTTGTATAGAAAAGAAGCTACGAAGCTAATATTTTCTTTATTACCTATACAAAATACATTAAATCAACAAATAAACATTACACACACTACCATATATTTGACACACACACCCGCATATATTCTTTTGATTATGTTCAAGTCAAATCGACAGTGTAGTCTTGGCGAAATCTTTCCACCACGGGTGACCCCTCGTTATTATAAATAGTTGTCAATCGTACACTAGTGTTTAAAAATATTACTTGAAATAATAATATGGTAATAATTTTATTTAGATTTTTTTATGAACAAAAAAATCGACTACCTGGTATGTGAGGTCACATCACTAGTAAATTGACACGTCGACCTGTAGCAACGATATATGCTATTGCTTTTTTCTATTGTTTCTTAACAGACTTTCTAATGTAAATCCATGGAAATATAGTATTCATTATTATGGGTCATCATTGATTTTTAGTTTTATCGCGGTTTTGCGTGAGTTAAAGACTTTTTGATTAATGGTGATTTATTTGAATATATCATCACATTAAGTTATGATCATACAGACCGTGTTATTGGCGTGATTGCCGCATTGAGAGTGCCATTGAGAGTGCCATTGATACGGCAGCTGATTCTATATGTATGCATACATATATACGGATTTGGGTAGTCCATAACACGCGCATCATATAGATTAGATATTGCTTTCAAATTTCATCTATGCCTAAAATTGAGCGAAGTTTCTGCACGCTGCAGGTAGCCTTCGAGAAGTCTACGGTTTCAGGAGTTGCTGGACGTATAGGAGCTGGTTTAGATTAAGTAGTCCCTTTTTTTTGGCCAGGGGAAATCCGTTTGAGGACTAAGCCGCGACAGGCACAGAAGCCTGGGGGATGCTCGCGACCCGGTGAGATAGTGTGGGAGTTGCCAGATCGGGGGTGGCACTAGCGTGCCCGGTCAAAACCGGTGCCACGCTATTGCCACTCCCCAGTTAGGGATACTCGCTAAAACCCCTAGGTGTTCCGTCCTGCGCCTTATGCCAGGGCTACGGGAATAGGCTACTCGGCTCCGCATTCCCTGGCAGGCGTGGGCACCGCTTACTGGGTCTCTTCCAATGTCGGGGGAGCTACTCCCCCCGGCGACGTCTCGGTCTTTTCCGGGCGTGGGGCGGTCTGTAACGCGCCCCACGGGAAGAGTGATGAGCGCGCGCGGAACACTCGCACTCTCATCTCGAAGATTAAGTAGTCCCTCATCTAACCTCGCACGCAAAATAACCGGAGTGGGGTGAAATGAGTGCAAAGAGAGAGAGAGAGAGAGAGAGAGAGAGAGAGAGAGAGTTAGAGAATTAGTTCAGTAGTTAAATAACCTGCAAACATGGCTAGTCAAATCCTTATTGGGTACACGTTCTTCAGTTAAGTAATAATTGACGGCTTCTGGAGTTGCCTGAGTTAGGCCTATGTCACCTTACATCACTGGAATGCAGAGACTCCGGGTTCGATTCCTGGCATGGTAAATTTAGTAAACAAACTAACAAACATTATTTACTATGGTCTGAGTGTCTAGAATCCACCCTAGAGTAGCCCGTTGCGTAACTTGCTTTAATATACAACGAATGTGTTTGACTGCCAAAAAAACAAGTTTTCAAACAATGATATGGATGTATTCGTAAGTTAACTAACTACTAAACTAATGTAAATCAGGTTTAATCGACGACGCAAAGAACCTCGATATATTCCACTTAACTGAAATTAATCAGCACTTGACGCAACTGCACTCCTCTGTGCTTGTCCAGTGCAAACAAAAACCAATGCCAGTGCACACGAGCGGCCGATTCGGCCGATCGCACGATCATCGAATCGTACGGAAATCGACAATCGATACGATATAAGTTTCATTCGGGACCGTTTGAATAATCATATCGGCCGATATCATCCACCTGCCGATTCAGATTTGAATATGATAGTCGTTTATTAAAATATCTTGAACAAAATTTTATTTTTAAACTCTGTAGCTTGCCAAATGGTTGGAATATTTACTGTATTATATTTTTACTAGCTTCTGCCTGCGACTTCGTCTGCGTGGGATAGTAAAAAAAAAAGTTTTGGCTATCTAGCAATGTAAGATTTTTTTCAAATCAGACCAGAGAAGTTTCTGAGATCGGCGCGTTCAAGGAAACAAACAAACTCTTGAGCTTTATATATTAGTACAAGATTTTAACTGTATTATTAATTTTATATAACCATTTCGATAACCAAGTCATAGAAAAATAATATTTACGATATAGGCGTGACGTGTGTATTCAGGAATCTAATAGTGACAGACTGTGCGTTTTATTGAATTACTACTTTCTACATTACGTTTGGATTTGTTGTGTTCGGTTATATTTGTACCTGTGTTATACGTGGTTTGTATAGTTCTAATAAATTCTATAATAATTCTAACGGCATTTTAGTTCGAGTCCCGCTAAACTCGTATCAATATTTTATGTCGTGGCCATTTTTCTGTTTTTGGTATCCTAATCCCGAAACTATTAATGTCTATCACCCTTAATGAACTCGAGCCACCATTCAGGACAAGAGTAGTTGTAACAGACCCTGGTGAAGGCACAATTCCGAACTTTATGTCCTCTAAAGTACAGCAATAAAAGTTCAGCTCATTAGAGCAATGTAAACTGAACTGTACCCTATACGTTGTGCATTTTAAATCGGTCTCTGCAAGGGATTAATAAGGGATAATTATCTGAAAGCTGGCACCGAGCCACCGCTACTTTCCACCCTTCGAAGCTGGTACAAAAAACCTCTCTCGCTCTGTTGAATTCACAAAATTATTCCCAGTGTTCTCTCTCTCTCTCTAGCTCTCACACACACGTACGCAAATTGTTGAATGTTATTACAGTAGAATATTGGCAACGAAACTAACTATTGCAGGAAAGAACATGATTACCAGCTCTGTAAACCAGTCTTTACTAAAAAAATATATTTTATGAGTTCATCAGACAGCCATACTGGTAATAATGGAAAGCAGTTACCGCTGCCTGTGGGCAAAAGTAATACCAAAGGCGCTACCACTAATGCCGGAACACAACTCAAGGTTGGGGCGGCATGCTCTAGACCAGGGTGGTAGCCATCCAGCACAGATGAGATTTTAATTAGCTTCTTAAATATATTTTTATATATTTTTTCTAAATATATGTTACACACGTAGACTTACATCGTCACGCTTATTTGCTATAATGTAGGTAAGCAGAGACAATTGGTCTCATAACATAAATGTTTCCTTCACTTTTACAATAGTAGATTTCAATTTCAGTATTAACAGCAGTTTTTCCATTCAGGAACGGAGAAAAAAATACAGAGGCGACACAATCTCCCATAATGATAGATCCCGTTTGAATGTATGTCATTCCTGGTCTATAGCATGCCGCTATAAAAGACCTTAAATTATGATCAAACATGTCTCCTTCAAGGCAGGCGGCACATTAGTAACACCTTTGGTGTTGCACATATCTATAGGTCAGCAAACACTTGCACGCTTCGACTGTCACTCATCTGCTGTAACCCACAAATAAGATAAAAATAGCTTTATAATGAATAACCTAGACGTCGGTAAGACTATGAAAGTTATTTGCGCATCCTTTCAAATTCTATAATGTCCAAGTAAATCCTTTAGCTGGCAAACGGGTCTCCCCAAAGGCACTCAACAAAGGCAACTATCAGCTTGCGTCAACAAGACTCCGAGTCGTGAAGTTATTTAGTTGCCCATTCGACTTGTCTAACTCCAAATGGGTCTATTTGTACCCTTTTGAAAGCTTTGAAAGCTTTGTATCGTCGGTTCAATGAAAAGTCACTTCTGTTCAAGATTTTGTTTAGCAGGATTAAAAGACCTTGAGCAATTTGTTAAAAGATTAAAATGGAAGTAAGTTTTGTTGTTCAACTTTTAAACAGTTTTCTTTTGTAAATGGTATCTTTCAGTTGTATCCTTGATATAATACAGAGGAAATTTTATTTTTGTATGTTTGTAAGCAATAAATTCCAAAAACTACTGGACTGATTTCAAAAATTATTTCACAGTTAGAATGCTACATTATCCCAAATTAATATAGGCTATATTTATTACTAGAAAAAAAGGTGTAAAAAATTTGTGGCTGAGTGGTCTGGGGAACGTATAGACTCACAATTAGACTAGGTAGGTAACCTTCGAATCGGGTTATAGATTTTTACATTTTCAGGTTAGGACAACGTTTATCGGAACCGCTAGTTGTAAAAACTTTAAAAAAGAACTTCAGGTATAAATATAAAACGAAATATAAAGAAAAACAATTTTTAGCTCGACGTGTTGCTGGGGAGTTTCTTGCCGCTTCTTCTCCTTAACAGCAATAACACGTGCATCGTTTTTAAGTAGGAATTTGTGTTTTAGTGAGAAATGTCAACTGTATAGTCAAATGTGGCCTTCGACATGTCACAAGAACTCCGTTGAATGGCGTCAGTTCAGGAGAGCTATAGGCTTAAGAAAATGAAGAAACTATATTGTAATCTAAGATCTGGCTTGACAGTCTAGCTGCCGAGCCATAAGCCTAAATAAATAATAACAATAATAAATAAAATCCGTGCAGGAACGGAGAAAGAATACAATTTCCTGCGGCCCGGCGGCCTGTCGTAAGAGGCGACAAAACAACCCACAGCCAGGTGGTAGGGCATTTGCCCGACTGGATGGCGACCACCCCTGGTCTAGAGTATGCCGCCATAACAACCTTGTGTTGTGTTCCGGCATTAGTGACCAGGTTCCAGGCTCCCTAAAGAGAGCAGCAGCGCATTCGTAGCACCTTTGGTGTTGCAAATGTCCATAGGCGATGGTAACCGCTGTCCATCAAGTGGGTCGTCTGCCTGTCTGCTGATCTCCTGCAATAAAAAAAAAAACCTATCGCGAACTGTAGACTACAACATAAAATACCAATTTGGGAAATCAAATCACTTTCAATACCAACTAATTAATATGCGAGCAATGTGTACCGAACTTGGTAAATCATGATGATTCAATATACTTGTCCGCTATGACAATGGTTGGGCTGCGGTCAAACCATGAACAACATTAGCTGCGGCGATGGCCCTCGTGCGTGGCCGCCGTAAACGCAAATGTATGGCATATTGGCGTGGATGGAACGAATTATTGTGATACAATACTAGCAATCATTTGAGATATGTGTTACAGATATTAAGTAGCATAGGTGTTCTTGTTATGTTTCTTTTTAAAGTTAATAATTAATTTTGATATGTACCCTCTTATTTCTAAACGATACAATCGGCCATTTCTTTAATTGAATAATATTGTTATATTTTTATTTATCCTGTGAATAGAGCCTGTTTTGTATGGTGTAGTTCTCCATTTTATATTACAATAATAATGTGGTTCAAATTCAAAAGTTTCATTCAAAATAAGTTCCACTGGAGAACACTTTTTGAAGGTTATAATAAATATAGGTTAAAATTTAATTACACTTCCTAATCTATGTACATACACCGCTTCGGATCGTATTATTGCTGTTAAGGAGAAGAAGCGGAAAGAAACTCCCCAGCAACACGTCTGGCTAAAAAATATTTTTCTTTATATTTCTCCGATTCTATTTATATCTCATGTTCTTTTTTTATAAGTTTTATACAGAAGTATGTTACAGAATGACTTTTGAAAAATTAATGGAGTTAGTTATTGGTAGGTTATAATTCAAGGTCTCTCAATTGTATATGGACGGTATTCACTACATGTTATTTTCATGTTGGCGGACGCGATAGATTTATACTGTGTTCGGTTTCTTTTATTACATGTAAAATTTTGAGTATAATATTTAATATAATATCTTGTATAAAATGTTGACTAGAATTTTCCAACAATAATGTATTTGATTTTTACATTCATAACCCTTTAATTAAAATAGTTTATCAATAACTTCAATCCGCTATCGGTTGTGCCAATTTTCTAAGTTTTTTAGAGTGTAAAATTGTTGGAGCTATGGCGAGGTGTTTTAAAATGCTTGTAGAGTGTGAAGAGTTAGTATCTGCAATTTGTTGAAAACTTAAGGTTCTCTGATTATAAATATGCGACCAGTTGCTGTTCTTTTATTTCCAAAAACCCTTCGTAGTAGATGCAAGTATTACATGTGATTGATCTTTACGTATATATAAATGATAGATATCCATCCATAATAACATACAGACGTGAGTATTTTTTTTCCGAAACTACTATAGAATTTGAAAAGGGGAAACGCCGCGGCCTTATGGATGTTGTACCATCGTACATCTTATGACGTCATGATCATCATCGTCAATGTATGATTATACATTGTATATACGTTGGTAATTTTTATTTTATCTTAATCAGTGTAAGAACGAAGCATAAAAACAATTTCCTTCGTTAGGGCGGCCTATCGTAAGAGGCAACAAAACAACCCTCAGCCAAGTGGTAGGGTATTTGCCCGTCTGGATGGCGACCACCCCTGGTCTAGAGTATGCCGCCGTAGCAACCTTGAATTATGTTCAAGTATTAGTCTGGCTCCCTTTAAAGAGCGGCGGCACATCGGTAGACGACAACCGCTTTCTATCAGGTGGGGCGTCTGCCAGTCTGCTAAACTCATACTATAAAACACAAAAATAATTAAACTATTTCTATTATGATAATTTAAAGAAGATAATAAGACGTTATTTTGATACCTGTTCTCATAAATGTAAGTATTGTTAGAATTTACTGTAAAATGTGTAATTATTTTGTTTAAAAAGTATTTAGAAGATACGTATTTTGTATCTAGTATAGGGTATGTTGTACATCTCTGGTTGTAAGACAGGAAATTCCAGTTTGTTTTTCTGCTTGTTACATTACGTCCCATAAATCCTCTTTGGATCCTGTGATAAAATTCCTATCTAGGCAATCGTCGCGTTCGAACCCGCTTCTAATTTATAAAAAGACTCAACCATAACGAGTTCCGCTAATCTCATCCAGCCGAGGCTGGCTCCGTAAACGACTACGACGAGGAGTAAATCAAAGACTAAATAGAAAACTGCGCTACAGCTGTTTATGCGGAAAAAGTTCGCTCAAACTCCTCCCGGGGTGTTTATTAGTGCAAGTTGATTATCGGGCGGAGGGGCGAGCGAATCAATCGCCAATTACCAATCGGCGAATTGCCGATTCAGCGCCTTAATAAGGGCCATTCGGTTGTTTTATCAGCGAAAGTTAATTTACTCCATCGCCTTATTTGTTGGGTACATTTAAAATAGTAGGCGCATGTGCTGTTGCCGTGATGCAATGTATTTGTTATGTACGCTCTGGCTTCATCAGCGTTAGTTTTAAATCTTTAAGTTCTTATTCATATTGAATTAGAGCAAGTTTGAAGGCTTCTTTAAGATACCATACAGATGCCTTTACACTTACTTTAACTCAATATTGTTACGAGTTACAGGAGTAGAATCAAAATGTCGTTGGTATTACTTACGGAATTTATTAGAACTATACAAAAATGTATGACACAGGTAAAAATATAACTGTACACAAACAGTACAAACGAAATACACGATTTGATAAGCCGCGCAAAGTCCGTCACTGTACAGCTTATCGCATGTACATACGTCTTGTGGTGCTTCTGCCTATCGCTCGACTACCTACTCTCTCATTCTTCACAATATGTCTCTCCGTCTCTTAGACTGATTTCTTAGAATCACACCTGGCTAATGACAACCATAAAAAACTACAATACACAATGGAATGTTTTTCTAATTAAAATTTTTAACACAAAGTAAAAGAAGTCCAAAAAAAAGTTAATAAAATGTCTACAGTCACGCAGGTGTGTATTTGTCTTTTGTCGGCATTCAAATGGTAACAATAATAAGAATAGAAAGTATAAGAAGATTATCATTGGTGTTTTAATATCAAGAAACGAACTAGACTGTTAACATTGAAGTAAGCGACTAACGTTAATTAATATTAGGGCATTAACATATCGCTAGCAAACTTTATAGCCGCACTACATAAGCTCCATACACCCACCATAACTGATCCAATTCCATTATATTCCATTAATTATAGCTCCAATATCCCGATATCCCAGAATTAATATACAACATAATTGAGCGTGTGTATCCGTGTGTTGATAGCGCGTAATCGGATAATGCGGGCGGTCCCGGGGGCGAACGCTAGCAATTAGTGTTCGCTGATGCTTGGACGACTTTAACACTGCCAACTTTCGTGTTTGAGCTTCCTACCCGCAATGTATGCAATTATTACTTTATTCCGATTTTGGGCTTCATTTCAAGATTAAATTTAATACATACATACATATTTTCACGCCAGGTCGTTTGTGGGGTAGGCACGAACAACAGAGCACCATTCAGTCTTATTCTTACACACCTCACTTGCTTCTTTGATTATGGAAGGTGTGTCGTGGCCTTCCGCGACCTCTGCATCCATCCACTTTTGCATTGTATATCTGTTTAATTATTCTTTCCACATGCCCGGACCACCGGAGCATTCCTTTCCTTACCTTCACCCCGACACTCTCTTTCTTTCTTTAATTTAATACAAATATTACTTTTTAGACTCACGTAAAAATTGGAATGTCCTTACCCTCTCCATAGATATTTGCAATACCATGGTCGATAACAACGCGTTGTCAATCTCTAGGGTGGCATAGGGATATAAGATAGGGGGGCGTGACAGAGGACATTGCAAAGGGGGCATGGGATAGAGCTAGGCGATTAGGAAAGTATGTAATTCTATTTCATTTCTTACACTATAGACTAATTCATATTTTTATACCATACAAATATAGTTATAATTAATTTTTAGAGTCATTTATGTGTGTGTATTTAATTTATAAAATATTGTTACGAGTTTAGCAGAACTCGAATTAAAACGCCGTTAGAATTATTATACAGTTTATTATAAATATATAAACACGTATAACACGGGTACAAATATAACCGAACACAACAAATCCAAACGTAATGCAGGAGGTCTTCATTCAATAAAACGTGCAAAGTCCGTCACTATTAGATTCCCGAATGTATACATTCACGCCTTAATCGTGGTTCTCACTCAACTGCCTCCTCTCTCAATCAGGCCGTCGATTTAAACTTCACCGATGCAACTATGCCCAGCAACGTGGACTCAATTTCCTAGAATTTGCTTGTAATTTATAATCCGCAATACCTGGCAACTGATGCAAGCGGCCCTAAACGAATACAATAGAACAATAGACTGCTCTCCACAATAATTAAAAATGTACTCCAATAAATAAGTACACAAAAGAAGACGATCATAAAAGGATTAAGTTTAGTTAAAATGCCGACAGGTAATAAAATGTGCTTTGTTGTTCTACCTAATAAATAGTTTGCACCACCTGCATCGCCAGATTAGCTTTAATTATTCCGTAAGTTAGGTTGCCTGAAAGAGATTACTTTAAGCGATAAGTTTCTCATGGCAATATTGTAATCGTATATTTTTTTTCTAATTTTATATTTGGTGAGCAATAAAGTGTTATTTATATTATATATACTAGCTGTCCCGGCAGACGACGTCCTGCCCGGTAAAAATAAAAAATAAAAAATTTAGGGGTGGACTACCCCTAACATTTAGGGGGATGAAAAATAGATGTTGGCCGATTCTCATAGATACCGGATAAGCACAAAAAATTTCATCAAAATCGGTCAAGCCGTTTCGGAGGAGTATGGCAACGAAAACTGTGACACGAGAATTTTATATATTAGATTTAATTTTCATTGTATACAACATTTAGTATGGACTAATGTATAATGACAAGGGTTCACGTGTGATAATGACCGTTTTCCACGCACCTCTGACCATTACCTACACAGCTTAGGTTCGCATAGCTTGTCCGTGCGCTCATGCGTGTAATCCGATAATACGGCCGATGCCAGGAGGCGATGGCTAGCAATTAGCGCACGGCGCCTCTAGACTCGTGATTCACGATTAAACATCGCTCGACCATTACTACCACTAGTATTGTGCACAAGGTGTAAGTGAGAAATGGTATACTTAACTGACAGTCAAAAATTGGATAACATGTAGTTTTGACTTATTATTTTCAGTTTTATATAATAATATTTTGTAACATATCATCTGAAAATCGCCAAAGAGGCATTTGAAAGAAATAAATTAAGATGATGTACAAAGATGTAAAAAGTGCTGACAGATTTAAATATTGTTAGAACTCAGGTCCCGACAAAAACAAAAACCACCTGACACCTATCTGAAACAAAGCTCATTTATCGCCCGTCGGCATTTGAACTAATAACATTGAAATTCTTTTTTGGTCGTCTTCTTTTGTTTATTTATTGTCATACGGCCTATTGTTGTATTGTAATCATTAGCCAGGTGTTACGGATTTAAAGTACAAGATGATTCTAGGAAATTCGGTCTACGCTGCCGGGCGTACATATTGCATTTGTGCAGTATAAAGCAATGGCTCGATGGAGGGAGTGAGTCGAGCGAGAACCACTAGCGAAGCGAGACGTGTGTACTAAAATCGGGAATCTAATAAGTGACGGACTTTGCGCGTTTTATTGAAATACGACCTTCTGCATTACGTTTGGACTTGTTGTGTTCGGTTATATTTGTACCTGTGTTATACGTGTTTGTATAGTTCTCATAAACTCTATAGTAATGCCGTAATTCTAACGGCATTTTAATTCGAGTCTCGCGACTCGTAACAATATGACATTATAAATAACTATAAATATAAAAATTTAGAAAAAAGTAAAATATAATGACATTGTAAAATATACGAAGACAGAAAGTATAGTTATGTAATGACCCTGACTAATCTAGGGGAAGACGCCGAGGTCTACTGGCCACATTAAAAAAAATATTATTTAGTGTAAGTTCCATGTAACGTCACTCGATTTAACGACAAACTCCCTTTGGTTGGTTTAGCTTGTCTTCCGTACAATGATACACTCTATATAGCATTACACCCACTCTCAATAACGATAACACTTGAGTAATAATAAAAAGGACCTTTAAAGCTGCCAAAATTAGGAAACACTGCGCAGCCGTGTACATTCTTTTATCAGTGTATTATCCTAGCCCGTAATAAACTCGACTCTCGTCATTATGCATTCCGAAATTTCACAAGATATGAATAAAATAAGTAAAAAATACAACAAAATTACGAATGCAGCAAAAGACGTCAGACAAAAATATCAGAATTCTCTCCATTTAACGACAGCTCTCTATAACGCCATAAAATACATTGTTACTTCGGTGTCGTTATATAGAGTTTACACTGTAGTTAGTATAACCTAGACTGAGTCACAACAAATACCGGTAAACAGGAATGAGATTAATTATAGCAACAGTCGAATTAAAACGATCCGATTCGTCGTCGTCGTCGTCGATTGATTGATGGAGAGAACTCCTGAACGTTACTCAAAATAATAATAAAATAATCAAAGATATAACAAGCCCAAATTGTCAGCAATCACAGGATATCTTTTAACGCTCATTTAGTCGTTATTAGATTTTCGTAAGCCACTTGATGATGCTTGTAATTGAGACGCAATTACCTCTCCCACTCTCCAAGCCTACCATATTTGTTAGCATAATATTTGAAGCTTAACTTCGACATTGTATAGCTATAAATAGGAGCAACTATATAACTCTCCAAATGCCCCCTGCTCACGGTAAAAATAAATTCCGTACAATGTTTGTAAATAATGAAAAAAGGGCTAATTAAAGTCATGAACCTGGGAATCTTACACGCAGTGTCTAGTTGTTAAAATTCGTGAGTTTACCTAAAACGACAACCAGGTAGTCGTCTTAATCCTTAGAAGTATTGAGTAGAAGTCGGCATGAGCAAGCTTCAATCATGTACTTGACAAGAGTCCACGCTGAACTGATAAAAGTAGGGCGTTCTGGTTTTGCAGGCCAAGAATAACTAAACCCTTGAGTCAATAATTGAATTAGTAGGAATACAAGTATACAAGAATACAAGAATAAGAGAAGAATAATAATATAAGAATACAAGTTAGGAATACATCTAGCACTTACTGTTATTCTTTTCAACTGCCGCTTTCCTTTATACCAGGTGATGACAGCCGGAGGGCGGCTTCCGGCCGATTCGCAGGCCACCTCGTAGCGGCGCTCGGCGGTCAGCACGCCGCCTTCGCCGGTTTCGGCTGGCTTCTTGATATCCACTGTCAACGGTCGCACTGTGGAACAGGTAATTAGGATTAGCAAAACTTTCCGTTGAGTTCAGCAGACAGGCAGAGGGTCTGATGGAAAATGGTCACCATTCCCTGTGGACACTTGTAACACCAAAGGTGCTGTTGCTCTCTAAAGGGAGACTAGAACCTGGCCATTAATGCCGGAACACAACTCAAGTTTGTTATACCGGCATACTCTAAACCAGGGGTGGTAGCCATCGAGACGGGTATTAGCATATCTGCGTCTCCTTGCAAGGGAAACATGAGCTGCTTAAGAAAATTTTCTAACGATGAAGGAAAGCAACGTGATGAAATCTGCACATAACTGCTTTGTAAAACTATCCACTGCCCATATACGTATGTAGGATTCCATGACTTAGGTAGGATTGGTCCACAAATTTCAAGACGCTCGCTATGGAGCGAACTATGTTGGGTGTTTCTCTTATGGGTAGAGTTGAGGATTTCAGTGGACCTCTCACATTTGTCGCAGGACTTATGGCTGATGGAGAAGATGAGTCCTGGCGTGGAGATTGCGTCTCCGTAAACGTAGTGTCGGACTGCCGACGGATGCCGGTAGACCCTGGATGACGAAGGCAGACAACCAGGAGTGGATGGTTATTGGCTGACGACAGACAATCCATCCGTCTCTTTCTTGACGTACCTTTACTCTTATACGCATCAAGTTTCCAGTTTATTTTTATTTTTTGGTATTCATTTTCTCCTCATCTTAACGGCTATCATACTATTTTATAATGTAAACGACTTACAGAACATGTCGAGCACCAGAGACACCTCCTTGGGGGGCACCAGGTGCGAGTTGGCCGCTTGGCAGGTGAACACGGCCGCGTAGTCTGCGCGCCTGATCGCGGGCCACATGAGCCTGTTCTCTATTACGTCGCCAGTGTTGTGTTCGTACTCCTCGTCCACCAGGACTCCGTTCACCAGCCATCGGACCGAGGGCTCTGGGCGACCTTTATGAAAGAACAAATAAAGGAATAAATAATTTGGCTTTACAAATACAAAATACCTAAATATAAACTAAAATAAATGGTAGTGGTTTGGATCTAATATTTTATCTATAATCATGCCCCTTTTTATTTAGATTTAGTATTTATTAGTTTTAAGATAGTTTAGTTTATAATTCAGTTTTATCTCAGGCATTATCGTTATACAAGATGCAAAAACTTTGTACGCTTTTTTACGAATGTGAACGAAACGGAGGAGTATGAAATTTCGCACATTTATGGTTTATATAGAGAAGGAATGTAAAATACCAATATTTATTTAAAATTATGCATAAAAAATACATTAAATCAATAAAAGAAAACATTACACACGCTACCATGTATTTGACACACACACACACGCATGTATATATTATATCTTTTGTTTATTGATAAAGTCAAATTAACACTAGCGTTGGTGAAATCTGTGATTATAGAAGTAGTCTTTAACAACAGAACCTTATGGTCGAATTTCGACCACTAGTATCCTTTAATATTTTTTTTTAATTTTATTTGGTATGCATCTGCCTTAGGCTCTCTTTTGAAATAAATACAGAATATTACGTATACAATTTGCCTGGAATTATGTTATTGCAGTTGTAACAAACAAGATAAACGATAATCCGAGAAAAATACCATCGTAACATAGTAAAATTCATACAGTAACATAACTCTAATAGTACGAGATCCCGCTGCAGGATTGGTGCGTTCATCGACTTTTTGTTTAAAACCAAATTTTTATGTTTATTTATAATTAAGAGAATATATATTTACTAGGGTGCCTATCAAAATTTGATCGCCATTGTTTTAAAAAAAATATTTTTAATTGATTTTTGGTAAAAAATTCGTTTATTTATTTTTTAAATAAAATAACGTCTACATCACGGTAATTAATATGAAGATTCTAAAAAATCACGGTTGCCGTTGCTCACCTGGCCGCACCTCTTTGCAGCCAGGTGTAAACAGGTATGATTTCGATAAATTTATACGTTTATAACGTATATTTATTAATTATATGTCAAATTGAAGCTATTTTTTTTCTATTAATTATCATATATGGTTGCTTAATTAAATCTGGCCGCAAATAAGGGTTACTGGCTGTTAAAGATAATAAATATTTAAGGTGGAGTGAAAGAGAGTTAGCGCGTAACATCATTTGTCAGACAAGGACAGCGATTGCCGGCTGTGCGACGCTTTTTAGAAATTAATACTACATAGCACATTATTCTTTACTTCTCAAAAACTCCGTTCAAAGTTTAAAATTATCAACAGTTTAAAAATGTTGCCACCAAATAATTTAATACTGATTTGAATAATTTTTGAGACCAAATCTTAATATAGTTCAAAGTAAATTACTGTCCAATTACGACCAAAAATCGGTCAGTGGTATTTATTAATAGTCAACGAAACAAGCAGAGTCCTATACAAATCCCTAAAAGCCCAAATGAGTCCGCAAGCCTCAACGGCGTACCTCCGTCAGGCACAAAGTGAAATATTCCGGCTCAGCTGCAGCCGGGTGCGCCGGCAATCAGTCCAAAGCCTCCCTACGGCGTAATTTATAGACACCAGTTCAGAGCACAAATCTAAATTAAATCCATTGACATTTCGAATTAGGGGCTCTAACGGTCCCGTGGCCGAGCGCCCGAGGGCTGGCCTCATCCAATTTGCGATCGCCGAGCTAAGTACGACCTCCTATGGACAAAGAACACAAATGCACATGCTTGTGTGGTCAGGCGCAATTACAAATCCCAGCATAGAAACTTATATAATTCTTAATTTCGATTTCAATTTTGGCATGGTTTCAGTAGACAGCCAGACGGCCTGTTGGCAAGTGGTTACCATCATGGACATTTGCTGCGTCGAAGGTTGCTACAAATGCGCTGCTGCTCTCTTCAAGGAGCCTAGAACCTAGACACTAATGCTAGAACACAAATCAAGGCTGTTTATTGCGACACAACAACAAACAACAAATCAATTTAAAAAACCGTTGGAGTCATTATAGAATTTATAGTTCTACTATACAAACCCGTATAACACAGGTACAAATATAACAGAACACAACAAATTCAAACGTAATGCAGAAGGTACGCAATAAAACGGGCAAAGTCCGTCACTTATTACCGAATGTACACACGTCTCGCTTCTTGATCGTGGTTCTCGTTCACATGCCCCCTTCTTTAATCAGGGCATCGTTATATACTGCACAAATGCAATGCACTCGTATCGTAGTCGACATAATCCGAAACACCTGGCTAATGAGTCGGCCGTAGCGAACATAAATGAGTACAATAAAGCAATGGGCTGTTTCTTTAGAAACGTATGCCAATAAATAAGTAAACAAAAGAAGACGATCATAAAAGAATTACAATTTAGTTCAAATGCCGACAGGTAATAAAATGTGTTTTGATTCAGATATGCAGGTGGATTTTGATTTCGTCGGGACCTGAGTTGTAGCAATAATAAAATAAATAATCGGCCCCGCTGCCGACGGACGTCATCTTTTTATATCTTTTTAATTTATGTTTATTTCTTTTATATAATTAATAAAAATAAAATATAAAGTATTAAAAAGACATAAAAAAGGAATGCGAATAAATATACATGTGAAATAAATAAAAATACTTTAAAATTATTATCCTTTGTAATTCGAGTTAGAGTAATGTAGAACAAATATCAACACTGAAAAAATACGAAGATTAAATTACCATTAAAAATATTAGGATTTTGTAGCTGGCCACACTGAAAGCACACGATGCCCTGCAAATAAACAGCGGACTCAAAGAGCATCTGTAAAAGAGAACGCCTGTGCAGTTTATTTACGAACTCCACGCGGATGCGAGCATTCGACGTTACAATGTTGCCGGTATTTTTCGATTTGACGATTAGTTTGGTGTTCTTTTTGTAGGGTTAATAGCTACAACAGGCCTCGACTACGCTACTCAAAATTAGGTTTTTTGAAGTGAATCATTGTGGTTTTAAAATCGATGAAACGAAAAAGTGACACTAAAAGAGCTAAACACATGAAATTCAACATTACTTACTTAATTGGAAATAACATTTCAGAGATTTCAAATTAATATTTGCTATATATCTATATATATAGATAGAATAGAAGAAGAAGAATAGAAGTTTGTTTTCTTTGTCCGAGGTAAACTCGAAAACTACTGGACCGATCAGCATGAAACCACAACCATTCGACGCGGAATTAATCGTAGATGGTTATAGGCTATATATTTTTCAAATTCTATGAGCCCTTTGCCATGTTTTCTCAATTTGTTTGTTTATTAATTTATTTGCTCCCATAAAACAAAAGACAGGCATTTATCCTTGGTTCATTTGTTTTTTAGCTCATAAAAGAGGAACATGATTTAACATAACCTCTATGTTATAAAAAAACAACATGATTTTCACTTATAAAAAACCGTGATCCGTTTTCAAAAATTCTATAATGTCATTCGCCAGGCGAAGCGGGCGGGAACGGCTAGTATATATATATATATTTATTTAAGGCAGATATTCTTTTATACGTAGATCAAACGAAATTGTGCGTAACAGTGAATTGAATTTTGAACCATATCATAGGTTTAGTGTTGTTTGGATTTTTTAAAATTATAATATTTGTCGGAATAGTATTTGTTGTTATAAAGTTACCATATGACGGTAGTATTCAAATGTGGTAATGGGAAGTCGTGTAACCGGATGTCAACGTAGAAACATTTATTATCAAGCTAACGGATATCGGAGAAAACCGGAAGTTGGAAGTTATACGGATGGCGGAAGTTAGTGTTATTGAAGTGGCGCCAAAGCATTACCGGATGGTGTCAGTGCGGCGTGCTACGAGGACCTTAAATACGCGGTGTTCGGGCAGAAGAGGGAAGTCTTAAGCCGACAGTCTGAGAGTCTACAACCGTGATTCTACGTCCATCGGTTTAACAGAGTGGAAGCTCTGTTGGACAAAAGGCCCATAGTATATTGTGGCCGATAGTTATTGTTTGCTATTGGCAGTATTATTTAAGGGCAAATTGACGCTCGACACCTGACAAGCGAAGAGACGACTCTTGGAGTTGTCTTAATATTTCTGTGTATTAATGTGCTGTATTTAACATTGTAATTGTAATAATTCTAGTGTAATAAACTTTGATTATCTCATTTCAGATTATTAATGCATTATACTTCGAGTGTGATTCGCTCCCGGCGGGAGTGAATCCGACATATTTAACGGATTTAGGCTTAAGGAATTATATCGATATTGATAGAAGTTAGAGAAGAATTATCTGCAAGTATATACTCCTCTGTAGTTTCACTTCTACTGTACTGCACACACACAATTATTACTTACGGGAAATTTTGAAAAACAAGCGGAATGTATTTATTTATTATGACTTTAATAATATTTACATTATTCATGTTCTGAAAACACGCTTGGAGTTGCTTGATCACAGTAAGAAAACAGTACTTTTCGTCACTGGAAAACGATTTTCCTTGTCTGGCTGTCATAATATTAACATTCCAACTTTTTAAAAACCACTGTTAAAGCGCGGAACAATTTTGTACCATCATTTCATACCTATAAATTACTTTTCGCGAAATGATTATTTAATTAGGATGTATTGTTACGAGCTACAGGATTCGAATTAAAATGCCGTTGGAATTACTACAGAATTTAATAAAATTAACCAACACGTATAACATAGGTACAAATATAACTAGACGCAATAAGTCCCAATGTAATGCACAATTATATAACACGCGCAAAGACCGTCACTATATCGCTAATCGAAAGTACGACACACGTCTCGCTAGTATCCTAATCGTCACTTGCCTGCCCCACCCCTCCGTTCGGGGATTGTTATATACTAAACTGTATAATACCGGCAAACAGTCGCATTCACTGAGTTAATCCACACATCTGGCAAGCTTCGACGGAATGCAATACAAACAAGGATTAGTTTGACACTAATGACGGCCATAAAACAAGTAAGATAACAATAGGATGTTTTCCTTAATTGCAAATTTTAATCACGCAGTAAAGAAAAGAACTGCGAATGCAGGAAAGGTAATAAACTGTGCTTTACGACAGCCACCTGGCTGTACAAAGAAATGCGCAATATCATGCCTATATAGGTCACTATCACCTCGCGTGTAACAATCTAATATTTACGACAGTTTTCTAAATGAAAAGTGATTTCCGCAACATGCTACTCTATTGTCTGATATTTTTGTAGAGCCTAGGTTCTCTGGGAGGAGCTTCATGTCTCGTCTTACTTTAAATTCGACCCTTCGGCCAAAGTTTATACAATAAAAAGACACAATCCTTCAATTTTTATTTAAACCATGACGGTATCTGTGTTATACGCTCTCTGACGTGTTCTGTACAAATCTTATAGTATATCATGCTTAAATTGATTGAACTTGAATATATTAACAATGATAAAGTAGTGGTGATCGGTATTATACTCTAACTTCTAATGATGGGGATGCAAACTGCAGATCATATAAATTCTTTGTTTATATTTTTTATATATATATATGGTATGTTAATACCAACAATTGCAATAAAAGATTGTAATATAATAGTTCAGGTTTTTTTAAATTAGATAGTAACATAGAAGTGGTACTTTTAAAATGTTTAATTAAAAATATTTTTTTTATAGTTCCCAACATTATGGCTCAAATTTTTAAAAGAATTATTAAGTAATTCATTAGTTTCAAGTTATATTATATGTACGAAGTAATTTTGCGCGCAAATCTGAACATGTATAACATGGGTAATTATTATTGATGTCACAGTTTGAATGTGCTTTATGCAAATATATTAATCTAAATTTGAAAATATTACTTCTTTCAAATTCAAAACTTTGCCTAATATCCTAATGATCGAAATGGGGCGCACCCGTCTCGCGCCGTTGCGGCTCGCTCCAGCGTAACAGATATTTATTTAATTTAGCGAAAAAGTTTCCGCAAGTGATCACTGCGCCAGGGAACTGATCCTAACAAAGTGATTGTATTGTGAAAGTTCTATCTGGTGTTTGTTCGGTAACGTAATAGAAAGACTTTGACCCAAAACGGTTCTTTGACAGTTAATACCTTTCAAGTAATGTGCTAAATTCAGTAAGACTTTTGTTTTCTATGTTTTTTCGTTAATTTAAATATTTGATTATAAGTTAGTAAGACGAACTAACTCCGTTGGCTCAGCGACTCAAACAGAGACCTGGCGTGCGAAACGGGAAATTATTTTTTTGAAAAGTTTTACGAGCAAGCTACTGGACCGATTTGGCTGAAATTCGGTATATATATAATTTTAATACAGACAGTGGAAAAGGGATAGTTTTCATCCTAGATAATGGGATAAGTTTGGGGATAGATATATGTAAAGATTCCAGAAAGCAAGATTATTTTTTGTTTTGTGATTTACCAGAAGGTTTAATTTGGCCATTTTGGTGGATACTTTTCATCCTGGAGATGAGATAGTTTGCGATATAAAATGAAGTGAGCCTTCCGAGGCAAATAGAAATGACATAAAAATGTAATACAATGTAACCTTTGTTGTAACCTCTTTAAACAAGAGGCACGCACTAGAGGTTGACCCGCGAGGTAAACTCTAGTAAATTAATAAATTTGACGGCTTCTGTGGTTGAGCTGGCTCAGTCTTAGCTGGCCGAATTCGCTGAGGCACCGGATTCGATTCTTGACATGGTAAACTTCGGAAACGTAATGGAAAATGTCTGGGATCGGTCTCATAGTGCTCCGTTATATATTACCCATAACACAAGCGTAACTTGCTTAGCTTGGGAGATTATTTCAATTATAATGTCACTTTTAAACAGTAGGTAGTATTTATTATATTTCTATGTAATTAAAATGTGTACTTAATTTATAGGGTACATACTGTCTATTTTAAATACCTTCGTATTTAAGATAGACAATACGTAGGCACTATTAATAAAGGAGTCAATCATTGAATAAGTAATAATTTATGCCTGGTAATGCAATAGTAGGGTAAGGCAATCCAACTAAGGCACTATCAACTGTTTGCCATAAAATTGTTGCAAACTTTTTTACGATTAAGTGTTAAACCAAACCACATGGGAAGCATTAGCTTATGTATACAAATTAGTTTTTGGATGCAACAGGCATGCTTGAAAAACGAGGAAACATCCCAGTGAGCCCCCGCTATTAGAGAAGCATCTGCGTTACGAGAATTGAATATTCTTTGTTCCGGGGCCAATCAATCTGTCGATTATGCAAATTTCGGACGGGCCTCAAAAGGGAGCAGCGTTTTTCAAGGTGCCAGAATATCCCGAGATGGAAGATAATCTTATTCAATTTGCTTTCGATGACCGTGCTCTATTTTTTGTTTTTGTTTTACCAAATTTATATTTCACAGCTCGCAGCTTCGCGCGAGGTATCAGTTTGTCAAGCGTCTACGTCCTTAAACACAAATAAAATTATTTTAGAAGGAATTATTATAAATTGTTTTTTATTACATGAGTGCAGCAGACAAGCAGACGGCCCGCTTGATGGAAAGCGGTTACCATTGCCTGTGGACATTTGCAACACCAAATGTGCTACAAATGCGCTGATGCTCTCTTAAAGGAGACGAACCTGGTCACTAATGCCGGAACACAACTCAAGGTTGTTTATGGCATATTCTAGACCAGGGGTGGAAGCCATCCAGACGGGCGAATACCCTACCACCTGACTGTGGGCTGTTTTGTTGCGTCTTACGACACCCCATCCGGCCACAGGAAATTGTATTCTTTCTCCGTTCCTGTACGGATAAATTCAATAAAACAAACATTACACACACTACCATGTATTTGACACACACGTAATATATACTCTATTATTTATTATTAAAGCCAAATTAACAGTGTAGCCTTGGCGGAATTTGCGATTATAGAAGTCTTTGACAACAGAACCGGGTCGAATATCGACAACGGACGACCACTAGCAATACCAATTACTTCATCAAGTACACTTGAATTACAATTACTAGAACAATTGAGGTAAGATACCCAAAATAAATACATCACCAAAAGCGCAAATACATTACCGGCACCTAACAAAATAGTGTCTTTGCCAATCGGTTGTCTGATCAAGCATGTCCAGTGCACAGCGTGCTTTACCGGGAATCGTGTTTGGTCTTCGTGAAAGCGTTCCTATGTTCAACACAACGGAACCAAAATGACTTGATAGAAAGGTACATCTACTGACGGACTTAATGCATTTTATATGAGGTTGCTTTAGCTTCTCTAATTCGAAAGCGAAAATTCTAAGCGAAATGTAGAATAGGATGGTATTTAGAAAGGTGAAAAGTATATTCGAATAGTGTAACAACAAATTAGCGAAGAAATGACAGACTTATTTTTAGTACATAGCAGTAGTAGTCACTAAATAGATTACCGAATATATACAAGTCTTGCTTCGCTCGTGGTTATCGCTCGACTACCTCATCCCTCAATTGGGACATTGATTTATAGTGCACATATGCAATGTGTCTGCCCGGCAGTGTGGACCGAACTGCCTAGAGCCAGTTTGTACTTTAAATCTGAGACATCTGTCTAATTATCACAATACAACAATAGGCCGTAAAAGATTACAATACAACAATGGATGTTTTCTTATTACAATTTTTAAACACAAAGTAAACAAAAGAAGTCCAAATGCCGAAATGTATTTTTACAGGTACGCACGTGTGAATTTGTTTTTGTCGGGACCACATTCGTAAGTAAAATATTATGTCAATTCTATCAACCCTCAATTCTATCCGTGCCGGAACGGAAAAAGAATACAATTTCCTGCGGCCGGGCGGCCTGTAGTAAGAGGCGACAAAACAACCTACAGCCAGGTGGTAGGGCATTTACCCGCCTGGATGGCTACCACCCCTGGTCTAAAATTTGTCGCCATAACAACCTTGAGTTGTGTTCCGGCATTCGTGACCAGGTTCCAGAGTCCCTTAAGAGAGCAGCAATGCATTTGTAGCACCTTTGGAGTTGCAAATGTCCAAACGGCGATGCTAACCGCTTTGCATCAAATGAGCCGTTTGCCTGTCTGTTGAACGACTGAAAAAAAAACTCAATTACATGCAACGAGGCCACCCGTGATTTACGGTATTTTTTGCAATTTTATTACTACTGTTTTTAGCGTCATGTACTATCATTTTTAAAAAATTTCATTCACATTATATATACTGTATATATACTTTATAGTATCGGAGATAAATGACTATGATATACAAAAATAAACGAACCTAAAAGTTAACATGGGTTCTATTTTCGCGGTGGTTTAAAAAAGGCTCTAAAATATATTAAATGAATGTTACAAACTAATTTTTATTTTCGCAGTCTTATTTATGTCTGAGATAAAAGCATTTCTGTGTCGAGTTTTTGCTTGCGATATGAGCAAACAAAATTGCATCGACCCGTTGGCACATCGGAGGCATCCATCGCCGGAGATGTATCGGCCATCGAAAAGAGTATTAAAGAGAAGATGCATTGTATCGGTTAAGATGTCAGAGTGTTGCTAAACATAAAACAAAACAGTTCGTGAATCATTTTTAAGTTATATTGCCTTTCTGTGTTTAGAACAAAAACATACTTTATTGCATAACACTAGGGTATTAAAGAAGTTTAGACGCAGAGAAAATAGGCGGTTCTGTCACAAAATTCAATTTCTCGCAGACAATTTTAAGATGAATAAGTAAAGTTTATTTATTTATAAGTTTCTGAAAAATGTGGTTTTGCAATATAATTATAATATTACGATATAAAAGTAAGAATTAGTAGAGAAGTTCAAGTGAAAGTGAACAAAAGAAATTGGCTTTAGAGTGTGAGGTAAAAAATATTTGTGTTTCTGTATGTAATTATTAAGATGTAATTCAACATTAAGGAAGATAGGGAAGTACGAGTAATAACTAGGAGACACTAATGTCAACATCGACTATTCATATCCTTTATGACGACAGACTGATTAGGAAGGATCTATCAAGACAAGTCTGCTTATATAAATCCTCTAATCAGGGAAGGGGGGATTATATATAGCAAAAATTAGAATAAGAAGCAAGTGTTAAGAAAAGTAGTATAAATAAGATAGCAAATAAATTATAACATATTGTTGGAAAAAATCTTTTAGTAAAAGATTGTGTTAACAGTTCGACATTTTTTATTGAAGTAAATTTGAATTAAAAATTATATTCTATTACACATCAGGTACATTTTGTCTATGACATTAAATAAGGTTTTACAACATACCCCCCTTAATGGAAATAGACAAAATAAGAGAAAATATGAAAACAAGGCAAAAACAAAGTAATAGAAAATAATACAATACACTACAAACTAATAACCTTAAAAAAAAAAAACATTTACAGATTTAAACTAAACCTAATTCCGAAGTACACCTAAGGTGTGCTATACAATTTAGAGGCTTAGTCAGAATATCTGCTGGCATTTTATTAGTTTGCAAGAATTGTATATTTATTATGCCTTTAGCAATTTTTTCTCTTATAAAATGATACTTTGTATCAATGTGTTTTGTCCTATTGTGGTGGATTGGATTTAAGGCTATTTTTTGCGCACTTTGACTATCACTAAATAACGTAACCTTATCAGTGTTACCAGTAATGTCAAATACTAACCTCCTAAGAAAAATTGCCTCCTTAGCGGCACTAGTTAACGCCATGTACTCGGCCTCCGTTGAGGATAAAGCTACCGTTGGTTGCTTCTTACATTCCCAACTTATAGGGCCATCTGCTAGCTTGAAGCAATAACCGGTGTAGGAGCGTCTGTCAATTTCACAATTTGCCCAATCCGCATCTGTATACCCACATAATAGTTTACCCGTCTTCCTGTAAGTAATACAATAGTCTACAGTTCCTTTTAAATACTGTAAAACACGCTTGGCTGCCAACCAATGACTCTTGTCATAACAGTTATTGAATTGGCTCAAATAACTTACAGCGTAAGCTATATCAGGCCTAGTATTTACAGCTATATACATTAAACATCCCATTAAGTTTTGGTAAGGATACTCACAGCTCTGCTCACTCTTTTTGAGCTTATTATTTTGTAACGGTGTAGACTTCTCTTTACAATCGTTCATACCAAAACGTTCCAAAACAACTTTTATATATGTTTTTTGGCTGACTGATATGTTCTTATTTTCGTCATTCGTAATATTTAAGCCCAAGCAATATTTTAATGGACCCAAATCTTTTAATGAGAAATATTTTTCCAAATCACTTTTGACAATGTCCAATGACATTTTTTCTTTGTAAAATAAAATAATATCATCGACATATACAGTGAGTATGACAGTTTCATTATTAAAACTTTTTAAGTATATACAAGGTTCGGAAGAGGTCTGCTTAAAACCTATAATTGATAAAATTTCATTTAATTTTATATTCCATGCTCGTGCAGCCTGTTTTAGGCCATATAACGATTTCCTTAATAAGCAAACTTTGTTCTCTGCGCCTTGCTTATAAAAACCTTCCGGTTGTTGCATATACACTTCTTCTTCTAGATCTCCATTCAGAAATGCAGTATCCACATCGAAGTGGTGCATACTAAGACCCATCTGTGTAGCCAAGGCAAACAGAGTTCGTAAAGATGAATTTCGCACCACTGGTGAAAAGGTTTCATTGTAATCAACACCACAAACTTGATTAAAACCTTTTGCCACCAGCCTTGCCTTATATTTGACAATTGAACCCTCTGCATCTCTTTTACACTTGAAGACCCACTTACATGGTATCACCCTTTTATTTGGTCTATCCACTAGGTCCCAAGTATGTTTCTTTATTAGTGAATTATACTCATCTTGCATTGCCAATGTCCACTGATAGCTATCGCCTCCTTCCACAGCTTCTTTATAGCTTTGGGGATCGTCTGTGTAGTCAGCTTGGCTAATAAGGTTTGCATCAAAACGTTGACGTAGCCTATTCCTAAGTGGATATCGTTCGTCAGATAAATCTTCAGTCTGCGTCACTGTATTGATATCGTCAGTAGGAATTTCATCACTTATCCTAGGAAAATCTGAATTATTTTGTACTTGCTCCACAAGGAGCGGCGCCACTTCAGCTTCCTCCGTCAATTGATGACTGCACCTTGGATTATTATCTGTGTTTAAATGAGTTATATCAAAAATATTTGAAGAATTACCAATTTCTTTGTCTTCAGCTTTCAAATCGCAGAATACTCCTTCGAAGAAAACTACGTCTCTCGCTTTGGTCAATCTTCTTGGATAATTTGGTTCCCGAAAATAGTAACTTCGAGGATCTTCTGAGTATCCAACGAAAATATACTCTTTAGCTTTGGGATCTAACTTATTTCTTCGAGCATCTGGAATTTTGACCATTGCACGACAACCAAAGACTTTTAAATGAGACAAGTTTGGTTTCTCACCATGCCATTTTTCAAAAGGTGTCTGACCATCGAGGCTCCTGTGAGGACATCTATTTTTTAAGTAGACAGCAGTCTCGACTGCATCCTGCCAGTATCCTTTAGGGAGAGAACTATCGGAAAGCATACAACGTGCCTTTTCTACAATCGACCTATTCGTTCTTTCAGATAGACCGTTTTGTTGAGGACTATATGGAACAGTTGTTTCATGCTTTATGCCTTCTCCTTTTAGGTAGTCAGAAAACTCGCTGTTTACGTACTCAGTGCCATTATCTGACCGCAGTGTTTTAATTTTTAAACCGGACTCCCTTTCCACCATGGCTTTAAACATACTAAACTTACTTTTGACTTGATCTTTAGAATTAATAAAATATATATAAATCATACGAGTATAATCGTCTACAAAAATTAGAAAATATTTATTGCCTTGGAAAGAGCAATCAGACATCGGTCCACAAAGATCCGAATGAATCAGTTCTAACTTAGAAGACGATTTGTGGTAACGAACTTTCTTAAAAGGTTTCCTAGCTTGCTTACCTTCTATACATGCTATACAGGGTTCCTTATCTATGTCTTTGTACGAAATGTCTGGATTTGCTTTGTTAAGAGCGTCTAAACCTATACGACATAAGTGACCAAGTCGCTTGTGCCATAAGCGATAACTTGAAACGTCACTTTGTACTTCGAACGCTGATAAGGATTTGGGTGAACTTACAGTACAATCTAAAGTGTACAATCCACCACAACAAGACCCGTGACAAACAGCATCACCTGTATAAGAAAAAGTAGAAGCGTCAAAAAATGTACAACCTTTTGTATCAAAAAGAACAGAAAAACCATTTTGTGTGGCTTTCTTTACAGAAATTAAATTTGTATTTAAACCTGGCACAAATACAACATCCGAAATATTCTTTACATTTTTACCACTTAGAGTCTCAAAATTATTTACAATAGGAACATTGCCTATTCCGGCACTAAATAAGGTATCACCATTTGCAATTGTCACTTTGGTAACTGGAAAATCTCTAATATTTTCCATCCAATCAGATCTACCAGACATATGTGCACTAGCTCCAGAATCTACGTACCATTTGTCAGATTTTATTTCTCCAGCAGTATTCAAAGCACCGAATAAGTTTGAAATATTACCTTGCTCACACCTTTCCTTGTTCTTTTTATTCAAGGGACAGTCTGGTACTTTATGACCGGGCTTTTTACAGGTGTAGCAAATTATTTTTCGAACCTTTGGTTTTTTACTTGGTTTGTGCTTTGCTTTTAACGCTGCATCAGACGTAGATGATTCAGATTCAGCTGCCCTCGCAAACTCTGTTAATAGTTTACTCTTTAAAAATTCAGTTGAAATCCCTTCTGTAGAGCTTTCTAATGCCATGATCAACGGATCAAAACGGGATGTCAATCCTCCTAATAAGATTGCAGCTACTGAACTGTCTTCGGTAACTTTCCCTATGTCTGCCAGATCTTGCACTGTTGACATTACAGCATCTATATACAGCTCCATGCTTTGAAAGTCACTTAAATGGTATCTATATAGCTTTCTCTCCAAAGCCAATCTACGACCCATGGACTTATCTTCGTAGGAAGCTGCTAAAGCGTTCCACGCTTCCTTCGCAGTCTTACTGCTTCTGACATGCGTAATTGCTGGACCATACAAGGTTAAGCAAATTTTCGCTAAGGTAATTTCGTCATTTCTTACCTTGACGTCAACGGGAGTGGCATCACCCGTAGGGTATCCGACTATGCAATTCCACAAATTTTCATGTAGAAGATACATGCGCATTTTAAATTTCCATGAAGCATAGTCGTCTCTTCCCTTTAAATATATTCCTGCCAATGAATGCAGGCTTGACCCTGTTTTCTCGTGATCCCCTGACATATTGAACTTTTGTTTTTTTTTTTGTCAGACGTATTTATTTACTATACACAAAAAGCAATGCCACAATGACTTCGAAATGAAAAAATGGAACAATTAGCTCATTTTACCGAGCCTTCGTGCTGATAACGAATGTTGGAAAAAATCTTTTAGTAAAAGATTGTGTTAACAGTTCGACATTTTTTATTGAAGTAAATTTGAATTAAAAATTATATTCTATTACACATCAGGTACATTTTGTCTATGACATTAAATAAGGTTTTACAACACATATAGACAGTAGAAATAAGAGAAATGTAGAACATCTAGGTTTTAGGAAAGGAGGACATAGCATTAGTAAGAAGGATACAATATAAAAAATAAAACAAGTAAAATAAGTAGAAAACAAAATATGAAAACCCTAATGATATGAAAGCCGGATAACCTTGTTTGTCCGGTGGAAGAAGATTTAAAAAAAGTCAGAGACGGGCAGTAGCATCCCCGATACAACTACGGCCACTAACATGCATGCGAAGTGTGGCAATTAGAGCTTTTTCCCCTAATGAAGCGCACCTACACAATTCGGCTTTCAGTTCCCGATGGCACTAATCCTGGCTACAGTAGCGGTAATAACGAAAAGGAAGGTATTAGCGATCTCCGGATTACAGGATATCAGAATAGTTTGGAAGTTATCAGAAGTATGAAAAGAGGGAGAAGATTTTATTATCTTAGAGTCTGTGCACCAACTCTACTTTGAGGAAGGTGATATGCACTTCCATGCATACAGAATTGAGGCCTGAACATTGATGATATATACGGATACTACAAACGCAACTAAGTAAACTCTTTATAAAATTTTATTTGTATTTTCGCTAAAATAGATGACCAATGGGAGACGTTTTCTAGCAAAAATTAATGGTTCTGAGAAATGAATTAACATATAAGAAATTAAGCAATATTTGAGAAATCCGAAATGTTCAGTAGAGGGCTGTACAGTTGCTGAGTAATTCGTTACGAGAGAAAACAATTGGGGCAACTGTGCTCTAATTAGCGAAGGAACAATCCAGGATGGCGGGTGTCGGATTGAATCTGTCTGTTTCGCAAATTCACCGGTGTACAAATCTAATAAATTATGATCCGCCCCGCAATGGATTAGCGTGATGAATTAATGTATCCACCGCGGGGGTACCCTGAATCACTAATGAATTGCCAACGTGGATATTTTGATGAAGTGCACGAGCCTATTCAACTCCGGCTCGCTTACAGCACGGAGCAAATCGAATTATGTATTTCGAGACACGGATTTCCAAGATTCTATCTCTATTTGATACATCTAAAATAACTTACGCTACAGTATTTGCCATGAATTATTTTTTAACCCCAATAGCAAAAGAAAATATGGGAATAACGTGTAAATTATTTATTTATTCTTCTTCCTTAATTACGTAACCTTCAGCTACAACCTCGTTTGTTTGAAATGCCTCGTACGATATCTTCAATTTAACTATACAAAGTATTTGAATAGTATTTTTTGTTGGTTATACAGTTGCACTTGTTGTTTCTTTCTTCTTTCTTTCTGTCGACGATTCCTGATTTTTATGTATGAAGATAACTATTTATCTTTCTAGTAGCGGCTCTAAACTTATTAAGAAAGTTACTAGTTTTGATAGTTTTAATCTGGCACATACCTCCAAGTACACGGCAGGTGAGAAGCACGTCTTCGCCCTCTTCGTGGGGCCCAAGTGTCGTGGTATTGATGACGCGCCCCCATCTGTCTACTACCACTGGTTTCTCTGGTGGTACTGTGGACAAATAAAAAAGTATACAATATCCATAAATATATATAAAGTTGAAAGTAAGTTTCTCTAATTGTTAGTTTCCTTTTGATTATTGGAATTTAGTACATACAAACTTTTGTGAAAGCGGTAATTGTTGATGAGGTATGATATAAATGTCAGTCGTCACTAAAATTTGAAAACTATAGATTCCAAGTTTATTAGACAGTACTAAGCGCGACCTTTCAGTTCTATGCTTTTCAATCATATTGATTTAATATTTTCATCCATCTAATATCAGCAAAATTTCAGATCATAATTGAATCAAGATTACTTATTAAAGGAGGAGAAGCATCGCAACAAGCTCCCCAGGAACACGTTTTCTTTACCTTATATTTTGTATTATATTTGTGTTTTGAATATGTATTTTCAATACAAAGTTTAATACACGTATCTGTATGTAGGATTTCTGAAAGATCTTAGTAGCGGTAGCATTGTGTCCATTAATGCGGTCGTCTAGAAATGTTTTGTTCTTTAATAATCCTTGTCGGAAATAAATGCTATATAAATAAATGGATGCTATGTGTGATTCGATAGTCTATTATTGATATAAACCACTGTTTATATAATGCTTCTTACACAGGCCCAATGAGAGTCAAAAACTATTTGTTGGCGTTCAACGGCACCGCTTGAAGTATCATCAATAAATTTATCAAACCCTACTTTTCGGCGAGATATTTACCTAGAGTCAACCAAAACTGACAAAACACATTGTTAAGCCTCTTGAACTATTGCTCTGAATAGTGGACAACGATCCACGCTGTAGGATGTTTTGCACGGTCTGGCGTCGCACTGGGTTAACATCTAAACATATAGTTTGTTGTCTCACACAATAGAACTTAAATGAACATTACAGTCCAAGAATCCGACAGTACCAAAGAGCCCAACCATTGATTCTTCAAGCCAGATTTGAACCAATGAGCCATGGATCGTTGTCTTTCGTTTAACCTATCTGTACCCGGTATAATTCGAGCTGCCGCAATTCCATTGCAAAAATTAAAGGTAAGTTTATTCCCAATGCTGTGTTATTGTCAAAGAATAATGCCCGGTAATAGGGCGGAGGGTAATCCCGACGGAGTTCCAGTAATTGCCTAGGACATACCCGGTAATTGTGCCCGGCCCTTAATGCTTCATCATTGGCTAGTATATGTACCAAGGAAATAACTAATCGGACAAAGGTAAGTATAGTCAGTTTCATTCAGCTCGCATACACTCTGTTTTCAGAAAACAATCAACTTTGTAAAATTCTACAGTGAATCAAAATTTTCACCAGTGTTTTTTTACCTTTCTCTCTTTCAATTTTCTTCCAATATGTATTTTACTTACATATTCTTCTCTATTACCATACATCCTGTGTCATATCACAATTCATCATGTCATCCTTCACAGAATCATCTCGCTCTTGTCATACGTATAACTACTCTTCCAATTTAACATTTTAAGTATTTTCACTATAGGTAAGAGGTATATGAATTATTATTGTTAAATTCCTCCTTTAGTTTAGTTAAGGTTTTAGTTATTGACAATATAAACGTTTTTTGAAGAAATACTACATTTCTTCTTTACAAGATATTGAATGAAAGAAATACGATCCTTTAATCTATTGTTAATACAACGAATTCAATAAATAAATAAATAATGGGCAGACAAACACACACATTGTATATCCCCAAATTAAGCAAGTATCGCTTCCGTTATAGGTAATATACAACGACCCACTCTGGGGCCGATTCCAGACACCCACATTCAATATATAAATAGTTAAATGTTATCATTATAAGATTAGTAACACTAATAAAATATTTTATCCATATTTTATTAGTGTTAGTGCGGGATGTATGAAATAACACGAAGAACTTTGAGAAATATTCTATTTGACTTGCGAACAAAGAATGCTGATATAAAGTAGGTACAATTAATTGTAAGTTATGATTCTCGCTCAATAATTAGCCACTTTAGAGAGCTACTAGTATATGTGCATCCGACCAAAGTCGAAGTGAGAAGGATCTTTCGTTTGTAAGCCACCTCGCTTTCATATGCTATAATTAAATAGCAGGTAAAATATTAGGTAGCACTACTTGGAAAAAATGTTATTATCATCACGTACTACTTTTAAATATATCCAGCGTACAATTTTGACTTGAAGGGAACTTTCAGCCCCAGTTTGCCTCTGCGTTACATGGCGTCATTTAAAAAGAGCGTTATAAAAAAATTCAAAACCTGCAAAGCATTGGCAGCGCCCCTGGTTTGCAAACGTCCATAAGCGGTAGACGGCCTACCTGATGGAAAGTGGTTACCGCACTTTCCATCAGGTGGGCCGTCTACCTAAAACCTATTACACTCATACAAGAACGGATTATTTTACTTATATTTACAAGTAAATACTGAAATTCTAAGCCAAGCAATTCAAATCGAAATTTAATTACGGGAGCAAGTTACCTTTGCAGCAGCGAAGCGTACAGAATCGTGCCGATTTCCAGCTTAAGCCTAGTAGTCTAATTATTTCTTCGGGACAAAAACTAGTCCGCAAATAAATTATTTGTCTATTTAGGTAAATAAAATGTAATAAACCAAATTTTTGTTTCTTATATTTGGCAATAATAATTCGGGCTTTAGCCATGTCTAGTCATTGTTTAAATGAAAAAGTACATATTATTATTCATTTAATTTTATTACTTTTATATGTAGGTTTTATTCATTATTCATGAAGAAAAGAAACATGACATTTTACTCAGACACAAAAGGTCAACAGTCTATATAAAATATATATATTATAAAGTATAAAATACTAACCAGCTGTGCAATTTCAAAACCTAGCAACTATCTGTGTAAACATTTAACAACATCACAAAAAATATCATGAACCATTTGAAACCAATTTATAAATCTTATTGAGATCAATACTGTATTTTGATAGTTTATACGTGTTTTGGCAAGCACATTATATCCACAAATACGTATCAAGACAATAAATGAACAAACACTCGTTTTAATAACAATATTAGTTGTTAAAGCTTGAAACAGCAAACCTGAAATGAAATGCAAGTACACTGCATTTTACTTTTTTTTCTCTCTAAGTGAAAAGATACTTCTTGTGATGTTTGTTCATTGCCTGAAACAGGTAAAAGGTCCATATGATTCAAAGTTGTACACATTAAAACCATAGAAGATAGGAGAGAAAGAATGTTGAAAAAAAATGGGGAAAACACGACATCATTCTCTGTAAGATAATTGAAGGCAAAGTGGAAGGTATAAGAGGAAAGAGATGCCCTAGGAGGGCGTTTGTCGGCCGAACAAAGAAGTGAATCAACTGGTTGAGAATAGACTGCATTGAAGCAGATTGTACCGACAAGAGTTAAGAAGCTCTTCAATAATCTAATGATGGTATTAAAACAAAGACAAAATACATTTGGAAAGTATATAGAAGAATCATAAATCTATTTACATGTCTTGTAAACCGCACTCAATAAACAACGAAAATCTTAAATCCAATCCCTAATGTAAACTAACGAAATGTTTAATTTAATTAAATCAATCGTGAACAATATCCAGAGGGTGGGACCGAAACCGATGGCAATTAATCAGCAGGATACAACCCAGGTGATTGCCAACGGCTTCGTTCGATTAGCATCAGGCCTACGTTGGCAGAGAATTAAGCTAATTCATTGAATACCATTCAAACCTTACTTACTCCAAATTAAAGTCGAATTTTCTTTGTATCTGGTGCACTATCAATTAGTTGCCCTTCAAAACCCTTGCTGCTTTTACCATCTGTATATTCTGTGGTTTAAGGTTCAAAATATCTTAAATCAGTTGTTATTGTGTTTGGTAGCCTTTGAAATTCATTTGCTATGGCTTTCTCTCTGTCTCGTTTAAAATAAAGTTAAAATTTCTTTGCATCAGGTGCTTAATGGAGTCTATTGTTGTATTCAGTATGGAATTGAGTCTTCTGCTTACGGAATAGAGTCTACAATAGTCTGTATTCTAGGCCATAAGGCTTAGTGGTTTCAGCCACACCGCTGAACTATTTCGATCGGCTTCGTTTAAAGCATCAAAAGCCCAATTGGGTTTTACATTCGACATAGCCGTAGTCCAATCTAACTTTCAGTCTAATGCTAGACCGAAAAGCAAAAACGGCAGCTGTTATTTTACACTGGAGTGATTTGTAACCATGTTGAAGAATTCGATGTCCTTTTTTGTTGACTGTGACTCGAGTTAAACTGAACTTTAAGTTGTCTCATTTTTTATGTTTGTACAGTTCATACGCAGTAGAAGTGAAACCTCTGAAATTATACTCTCAGATAATTCTTTTTTAACTTTTATTAATATAAATATAATTGCTTTAGCCTACATCCGTCCCTATAGTATAACTCAAAATAAACTTCTTATTATGTATCATCACTTTGAATTTTTCACTCTTTTACTAAAAAATATTATTATCATTTTTATTTCGGTCTACATTAAACCTACATATTTAATCATCTGTCTTATTGACACTCTAATCTGTGATGCACAGTGTAAAATATGTATCTCATTCTCTCGCAAGCTTAGTCGTGTTGCTTTTTCGTTTCATCGAGTTTTATACAACACGACATATTGTTGCATTACATTTTTTTAATTATGAGTGTCTCAGCAAAGCAAAGCCTGACACCTGACGATGTTTTAAATTTAAATACGTGTTGGAGATTTCATTGTTTTGCTAGGGATTGTGTTTCCCGAAACAAGTGGAAATAAAATTAAATTATAGCATTACTTCCATATATTACTTTAATAAGTTATTTTAAAATGGTATGTGGTCGAAATTCATAATTTTTTGCTGTGTTATAAAATTTATTGGGAAGCTCTTGCTACGCTTTGAAAATGCACCTCCTCCATGCGTCGTTTTCCTGATGGTCGTGCATACTCCACTCCTTTTTCTCGCACTATTCTTTGCCGCTGGTGACGATCAGCGGTAATATGCAGTGTGTCGTATACACAACCGCTGAGTGTGGGATGGATTTGGTCGGACCAACGCATCGGACTGCGGCTTCGAGTTCTTTCTCTTATATTTTGCTAGTTTTCTAATGTGTCTCTCTGTCTGTCTCGCTCTGACTATGTGTCTTAATTACTCAAGGAATTTGCTAAGGCAAATGGATGGTAGTCGCGACATTATTTTCGATTTTTCCTTGAAAATCCGCAGCTGAACCATTTTTATCATCAAGCGGACGAATATTTCAAAATAAAACAGCTTTGACTTCCGACTTCAACCTCAAAGCCCCTTAATATTAATTAGTCTAAGCACACGCCTATAAGTGCCGCAAGTGAAAATCCAATTCAAAAGTTAAAACTTCCGGAAGTAATAATATTAAATTGATCTCGTCAAAGTCAACGCGCACCAAATATTATGGGGCCATGTCAAAAACCAATTTAAACTAAGATATTAAAGGTAAATGTTTTAATGAAAATTGACAAAGGAATTTTGAATTTTGCGGAATTTGTATTGAAACTAATTGAAAGACAACAGCTATCGGCCGGGGTGCCTCCGCCCTTAGATACGGATTTCAGCGCAGGACGCTGTTACTTTGGCAACATAAGTATCTGATTTACATCGACTTTATTTTCAAATTTAACGTGCTCCGATTGGTCGCTGATCGGTCTACCAGCGTCCCCAACGGCTAAGACAGAAGAATCATCTATCTGTCTATCGGCTCATTTTGTATAACACGGTTGAATAGACGCGATTCTTAATCACGTGTGCACACGACCGCACCACCATGCCGCCAAACTGTGTAGACAAAGCACAACTGCACCGGTTTCAAGCGAGCATAAGCGGGCGAACAACGTGCGGATAAACACCAAAACTTCACAGAATATTAGCGCGCCAGCATAGCGGTGCCAACGCAGTGGCGGCGCAGTTACGACGTACCTGTGGTGCTGCCTGATTATGGTATAACATTTTTGGTGTTTTTATTCCTACTGCGAATAAACTATAAATATCAGCTTATTAAAGTCTTAATGCTAGTTTCAAGCTATGAATAGTGTACCCACCGCCACGGCATCAGTTTGACATATTAATTTCGATATGCAGAATTCATCACGATAATATCCTTCACCGTTAGCATGTGGTAATTGCAACTATCACGTAAATATGTCAGAAAATTATCTAAATATAGACCAATGCTATGAGTGAAATGCTAATATATTAGCTATTGTTAATAAAAATAAATCCAAGTAGTGCTACCTATTATTATTCTTCTGTAATAGTTGCCGAGTAGTTGCGTTAACTAATCGGATATAAAAGCGAGCGAGTGTAGTGACGACAGAACATTTTATTTCTATTCGGGCTTTGGTCCGATGCACATGTCATAGCCCTCTAGGGTGGCTATTATGCGAGAATCATAACTTACAACTTCTATCGCTTGCTGTATAAATCCCCATTAATATAACTGTGAATTCACTTTAATTTACTCTTAAGTTTTTTTACTACTAACGCAGTAGACATGTTTACCTACTTGAGATTAGATGCGATTGTATAGTTCTGGGCGTTCCAATTGAAAACTTTTACTGAACTCACTAACCCACACATTCAAATAGATTTTGATAAATTAAAAGACGGAATATAATACAATTCTGTTATATAACTTTTAATTTAAAGGCAACAGAAAATTCTGTGGAATTTTTCAGTGCAATACAGTTCTGTGGAATTTCTTGTTAGACCGCTTCCTTCAATTTGTTGATTAATTTTCTTTGGAAGTTACCACTCGTTATTGGAATTTGTTGAAAGGAAAATATAGTTTATTAATTTAGTTTCCACGATTTATATTTTACTATAGAAATGAAAAATTAAGGCTGCCGAGAAATCGCCTGCTGTAAGGTAGAATTTGGTGTTTAATTACATATAACTTGTCGTGGTAACAGCGCAATTGAGGGGCAATTGTAAAAAAACACGCGCCTGGTTGCCGACGACCGGCGATCTCATACGCCCACCTGAGCAGGGTGATGTTACGAGGTTGCTAAAAGATGAAGTCAATGCAGAGCATGTGAAGAGTCCGCCATCCGCGGGTAGTCGCCTGTCGAGTAGAAGTCAGGGTAAAAAAGTTATCTTCGAGGCCCAACCTCCTCGCGGCCTGTAATGGCCAAAGAGGAGGAAGACCGCAACAGGTATGCCGCAATTTTAATATGCTGCCCCATCGTTAGTTCTACTATCACCAAACTGTGTTACGGGTATTCATCAGTGATTTGGTATTATATTGAATAATTTACTCACTACTTTTCACTCATTACTTACTACTTAGAGTTAATTTACTCTTCCAGAAACTTATTAAAAAAAGCCATTTTACAATGAAAGAAAATAAAACTAATTTATAAATAAATAAATATAAAGAATGTAAAAAATCACTGGGAAGCGTGCCCAGAAATGCTAATGCTGATTAGTTGAGCGAAATACGAACCAGCCTTCTGATCAGCGGTGGTATCAAAGAGTTTGTTACAAATTTCTTTGACGAACCCTTTGTCGAAGGACCCCACGGACTAAATTTTAATAAGTGACATCCCATCATTTCAGTCATGGCATTTAATTCAAGCCGTTTGGCTCTAGGATGGCTGGTACGCCGAAGCTGACAAGAGCTCGGCGAATAATGTCTTTGAGGCTGGCATGGCGAGATCTTCGGCCAACAGTATATAAACATGGTTATATGGTTAGTTTCGATTTCTGTTTTATATTTTGTGATTTCACAGGATTTGTATATATTTTAGATTTATAGAAAAACATTAGGTATTTGATGGTAGACGATTGTGATGAATATAAGGTGTGTGACATGTGTGATATATACGAGTAATTAATAACTATTATGTTAAGATGTAACGAGCCTTTCATGAATGAAGGATTTGCGTTAATTTCAAACAACCATTAATATTGCCGACGGATAGAATTAGACTTAAATGTACGGACAAAATCTATATTGTTACAATTTAGGTTCCGACAAAAACAAATTCCACTCCTAATCTGTAAAAAACACACTTTATTATCTATCGACATTGTACTAATCGTAACCCTTTTATGATCGTCTTCTTTTGTTTACTTATGTTTTGGCATACGTATCTAGTTATTTTGAAGACCAGCCTATTGTTGTTGTTGTTAAGCGTATTGTTCTATGGCCGGTTGCGGCTGAATCATTAGCCAGGTGTTGCGGATTACGTCGCCGGGCACATTTGTTTCTGTGAGGTGTACAACGACGGCCTGATGGAGAGAGACCCTCAACTCGTAACAATATTAATTCGGACGGAAACCGCGATAAAAGCTAGTATAATATAAAACACAGTCGTAATTCGCTAAGTTCTAGTTAATGAAAGGATGAAGCTGCAAAGGAATCCGTACATGAATGTAATTCTATTCCCTTCATAACATAACAAAGGATTACTCTAAGCTATTGTAATAAGTAGGAAGTAAGAAACCCTTCAACCAAAATATAATTTGTAGAACAATTCAATGTTCCATTTATTAAAATTTTAAGCCTCATTTTCCCTTGACGTCAAGCACAATAAAAGTACCAATTTATTCAAGAAATTCCTCACTCCGCCTTAATTCATGCAAGCAAGTTTAGCACTTAAGGGATTCTAAGAGTGAAGACAGTGTTGCTAACTAATAATTATTTTATTTCCAACTTGAAAAATAAATAATTTTTCAAGATTTTTTTTCGTAACAATTTTGACAAAAGTAAAGTGGTCTCTGTCTATCGTTTTTTGCATGTTACAAATGAATTAGTCAAAAACTCAACCGCTGAAGAGTGGAACTCTTTAGCGTCGTCTGCTTTTCCTGAAGAATACAATCTAGGTGTCTTTAAGTCTCGCGTGAACAGGTATATATATATAAAGTGTGATATTATAATATGGTGTCACATAATTGTGTAGTACAATTGTATGATTCAATAACACACACAAAGTTCATCAGTATATAGCTTATCGAATGTACACGTCTTGTTTTGATCGTGGTTCTCGTTAGACTGCCCCACCCCTCCCTTCGATCATCCCTTTTATTTTGTATAAACACAATATGCCTCGATTGAAAACAATAACAACAATAATTAGTTGGACACACCTGCCTAATGACGGCCATAAAACAAGTACAATAACAATGGAATGTTTTTCTTAACTACTAATTCTAAACACAAAGTAAACAAAAGAAGTCCAAATGTGGGAGATGTGCCTGCCATAAACCTAGTTTATTACCAGGTTTATGGCAGGCAGATGTGCATTCACTTTTTTTGTCGGTATGTAACATAAATAAATAATCAACAAACAAATACACAGTGCATATCCTCAAGCTAGGTAATTTATGTTTGTGTCATGGGCAATTCAACGAACCACGCTGAGCTCGAGACAATAGTAAATAGCTGAATGTTTGTTTATGATATGGTGAAAGAAATTAATGGGGCTGTATTTGATTGAATATAGAATTGTCTGTTTATAGTTGACTGTGTCAATAGATGCATTGTAAAAGTTAAAAAGGCGTATCCTGTTCAACCACAGAGGGGGTCGTGTGCATGTAATATCGAGACGCCTGGCAACCCCAGCCATGGGACACTTCACGGATGAATCGCGAATTGATGAGCCGAGCTAATTACGCCCTCGAGCGATAAGACGGGCTTGTTACATCATTATACATTGCTGTGTATACCCAATTTTGTATTCATATGCGCCTTTGTCGTGCGGTAATGGAATGAGAGTGCTCAGTTACTTGTCTCATTTGTATTGTATTTCAAAAACATTTTTCATAACATTTCCTCAATAAAAAAGCCATAAAAGCCATATGTATATAATAATAATATATCGCGGTCTTTAAAAGATATTTGAATTTCCAAATAAACGAAATGCATATTTTTATAAACTATTAATAAGGTGTTTGTAACAACTAGTTGCCGATAAGGTTGAAAAAGGGATGCAAACAAACCTTTTTTTTGATAGACATGTAGATAATTATTTATTGTACGCAGAATTATATAATATCAGAAGAAACATTTTGTAGCAGAAGTAGAAAATCAGCTATATCTCGTCGGGCTTTATGTGGCAAGAAGTGATAAATAATTTACCAAAATTAATAATAAATTTTCACGATACGTAGGTTACCTATCGTGAAAACTGTTTCGTAATTTTTCTATGGTTATATCTTATATTGAGAAAAATATACTCAGTAAAGTACTGACATGACACCATTTTATTCCCTTAATTAAACAAAAATAACGTCTTTATAGAACGTAACGAAATTATTGCAATTAGTTATTTGTTAACGGTCTGCAATCTAATCCACTCCTCCCTTGAGTAATGCTCCTCATTCCTGAGAGTCGTAACTTTCTGGTCTGGAGACGATCAGCAGCAAACAAAATTGCACCGTAAAAGTTTTTTCGAATAGTGTTCAACAAAAATGTGTAGATTATGAGAAAGTGGGAGAGCTTGCTTCCATCGCCCCAGTTAATTAAGATATGTGCATATATTGGTGCATGTTTTGTTGCCTTCAGTTCTTTAACACTATCTACACAAAACAAAGCGAATGATCAATTTTAATTAACAACGATGATGAAGCATCTCTAACAACTCCCAACATTGATTGAACATTCCTCTTCAAGTTTTGACGCCCGTGAAGATTACTTCGCCAACTATGAGACACTGCTAATCGACGAATGGGTCACCAATGTATAGGGAATGCTCCAAATATTATATTCATATTTTTCCGATTATTTGAAGTCGGCAAAATATGTTCTGCCCTTCTATAATCCTATATCCTGGCATACGTCATCTGTCACATAAAAGTCATTACGCTATCTTTCACGCAATCCATCAGCCTCTTTTTATTATATACCTTTCCATTTGTACCCGTCAATCTTGCAGCTTGACATTCACTTCGTCGCGTGACTTTCATCCCTCTTCATTACATGGCCATGCAACCTCAGTCTTCTTCCTCTCAATTTTTCACTCACGGATGCAACTTTCAAAGATCCCTTCACGAACTAGCCTCTTACTTTATCCAATCTTATAACGCAATATACACATCTCAACATTCACTCCAATCACTTCACCAAAAAATCTTCACTCACCTCACCTGAGTGAAGACGTTTTTGGTGTATCACTTTAGTCATTTTATCACCAAAAATGACAAGATGCATTGTGTTGTGATAGAGGACGTAGGTCGTAGACTAGAGAGAGGATAGGTATTGAAGATTCTTCTGCCATGGTAATTCTAGGCCTCCCACTAAGTACTACGTGTTGCATTTGAATAATAAATGGTGTAATAAATACTGAAACAAACACGATAGTGTTGAGGCAACGACTGACCTTATCACGCGAAATGCCAGTGAAATGCTAATCGTTTCCGTAGCTCGCACTGCGAAGGTGATAGGTGCTGATGAAATGTCAATTTTATGTAAACGGTGTTGCCAACGGGGAAATAAAGTGTGTGCGCGGAAGGAAATTGCCAGCGGGTTGATTTATTGTGTTTGCTATGGGGCGGCCATAACTGTTTGCTTATTACCTTTTCTGTGCGAGTATGGAGGACTGATTCGTCTATGAATATTTTTTTTATTGATCGGCAGACAAACACACATATGGTATATTTTCAAATTAAGCAATTTATAGGAAATATATTACGAGCCGATTACAGACCATACTAAATAAATAATGCAAAAAATGTTTCCGAAATCTGTCATGCCAGAAATCAAAATGTCTGCGTTGCATTGAGGTAAGCCTAGCCTGCTTCACCACAGAGCCTGCCACATAATACGCAAGTGTTATGGCGCTATATTGATGTTTCTGCGTTATTTAATTCTAAACTTGGTTTTATTTTGAAACTAACAGAATATTTAATGATTATTATATTATATTAGATTGATAAATAAAAGCGGCTTATTAGAGAATTTGCACTTCTCCCACTTCGCCCACTTCTCTCGTCACTTCATTCGGCTTAATGTAAACAAAGGATCAGCTATATTTCACCGTCGAACGACGAAGTAACAACACAAGAAATTGTAAAGTAAACCGGCCTACACTATTATGTTTTGGTAGATTGCGGCATGAAGCGTTCCACCGTTATTGTATCAAACCGCCCCGTTCGTGTACCATACGCCTTAGGGTGGGTAACCGTATATCTGTCTCGAGAACAATACAACCGAACCGCTAAGCGTAAATACCGAACCGCTTCGAATCGAACAATTAAGGCAGCGCCGTGTACTTTATGAATACGTATGAGCCCGTGAACCAGTTTAAGATTTGCTTAATTGATTCGCCCCTTGATTGGTGGGTATTGTTATCAGCCCTCCATTGTCGCCTCATTCACACCATAAATTTTGCTCACTTTCACGGTTTGCTAATATTAGTTTCATGAATTTAAATGAATCTAGTAGAATAAGAGCTTGAGATATCGAGACCATAGTCTGATCCGCTGAGTTGAGTCCGTTGAGTGTTTGGGGCCCACCTGATGGAAAACTGTTATCGCCTAAGGATATTTTATCCGTGCAGGAATGGAGATAATACAGGATGCAGGAAATTGTATAATTTCCTGCAAACAAAATAAAAATCGGTGTTTGTATGTTAGTCCTCGTTGGTCTCCTAAAACATTGATCAGATTGTGATGAAACATTGATAAAGTATTCTGAAGATGCTTGGAAGGGTTTCTGGCTAAAAAAAAATCTATATATCTATAAAAATTAAAAATCATTGTTTATATGTCCTCATTGTGTTCCTAAAGCATTTATTAGATTCTGATAAAACTATCCTGAAGACGTCGGCGAGGATTTCTGGCCCAAAGATCTTTATATATAAAATTCTTCTGTTCGTGTGTATGTCACTGAACTCTTCCTAAACGATTGAATTAATTTTGATGAAATGTTGTGTATTCCCGGGTCCCGGAATAGTTTAGATTTACAATTGGATTCGTTAAGTGGCGCCGCTAAACACCCCTAAACGATGGGACCGATTGTGATGAATTATTTTGTGTTTGTTTAATTTGATTCAAGAATGGTTTAGATTAATAATTCCCGGTAGATGCCGCTGCAATCGGGTTCTAATTTTGACAAAGTCTGCCGGGTACAGCCAGTTTTGACTAGGAATTAAATAATACAACTTACCGACGACAGTTAAATTATATCTGAAGCTAGTTGTCTGCGTGTTTCTGAAGTCGACGCGACACCTATAGACGCCCTCGTCGCGGCGCTTGACGTCGCGCACGAGCAGCGCCGCGGGCGGGGGCGATGTCGCGAAGTGCGCTCGCGGCCCGAACACCTCCGGCGCAGACCAGTGGCGGGCCTCCGACAGGTGCTTGCCCCGGACATCGAAGCTGCAACAAAGATAACACAAACAAGTTAAATATTGCGTCTCGTTTCATCGTGATGCTATGTAAATAGAGATAGATAATATCGCTGTTGCAGCTGCCGATAAAATTTGGCATTTCTCAAAATCATCAAAAATTCCAATCTCATTGTAGATAAATTAGGATCGGCAGTGGTCTGCGATCAATATTAAAATAGCAATACATATTTCGAAATATTATACTATAATGTATTAGTATACACGATTGAAAAAATTAAAGCATAAAAGGACATAAGAATATATCAAAAAACATGGTGTCAAAAAATTCCATTGTAACATGATTTCTGAGGTGCCTGTGCCAAGTTACACCACATCATTTTAACACTCATAAACGTATAAATGTAATATTTAATGTTGATTAGAATTCTGGTGTTCATATGACGTAAACTATAAGGTTTCTATATATAGTCTAAGTTACATTAGGAACAATGAAGAAATCAATATTCTGCAAGATTACTACAACTCGTCATCTTATTTATTCCTCTTGGGCGATTGAGCCATAAGCGTTCGCCTAGTCGTGCGTCGCCCTATCCAACGAGATTAATCATCATCGATGCACCACACAACTTATTTCAACCTCCACATTAAACACTGTAGACTATCGGTTCAAAATCTGCAAGTTAACTATCGATTGACATAGTATCTTACACGGAACGGTGTTTTTCATGTCTTACCTAGCTTCAGTAGGCAAAATAAATATTTTTATAAGTCGCATAGATTCATCGTCGCGTCCGGTGCCCGATTCAACAGCACAATAACCGCCTCAACTGAAAACAATCGAAACAATCGATTCGAATGTCACGTTATCGCGCACCGCAGCTCTCAACACCTCACAATGCACTTTTGCTAACACGTCGTGTCGCTCGTCAATTGCCGTGACACGTCCTGATAACATGAAACATCATCCGCGAAAGCGCCAACTTGATAAATGGAGGGCTGGAAATAGACAACAATGATTCAGCGGAAAACTACGCTTCAACTTACGCTATATTGTAGTGTGTAGTTGTAATTATATGCCGTTAATTTTATCTGTATTTTCATGGAGGTACCTATTGCTTGTATATTCTTACTTATACTTATACATACATACATACATAACTTCACGCCAGGTCCCTTGCGGGGTAGGCACGAACAACAGAGCGCCACACAGGCCCATTCTTACACACCTCACTTGCTTCTTTGACATTCATAGCTCTTGTCATGCACGCTCGTCTGTTCTTAAGGCTCCTAACATCACCTTCTGCTAACACATGATCAATTTGATCATGGAAGGTGTGTCGTGGCCTTCCGCGACTTCTGCATCCATCCACTTTTGCATTGTATATCTGTTTAGTCATTCTTTCATCATACATTCTTTCCACATGCCCGAACCACCGGAGCATACTTATACTTACTTACATAATACTGATAAAATAAAAAACATGTTACACTTTCAGCAATAGTTCATCATGTGCATGTAATTATGAAGAGAGTACTGGAAGTTGATGAATTTTTTGCAAAAATTTGTACGAAGATTACGCGGACGGACGTGCACGAAATTTCATAGTTTATATAGAGAAGGAGTGCATAGTGCTTATATTTTTGTTTTATTATGCATAAAATACATTAAATTGATAAAAAAAATACACACACTACCGTGTATTTGATCCACACACACACACACACACACACACACACACACACGCACGCACGCACGCACGCAGGCACACGCACACGCACACACACACACACACACACACATATATATATATATATATATATATATATATATATATATAGTTATATACCCCTTTTGTTTATTGTTAAAGTTAAATTAACAGTGTAGCCTTGGCGGAATTTGTGATTATAGAAGTGTAGTTTTTGACAACAGAACCATTATTAAGGTTCTGTTGTCAAAAACTATAATTTACCTTAATCATAATGGTCGAATTTCGACCACGGGCGACCACAAATATATTTTTTCCGACTACCTAGGGTTTTGCACGCGGCGTAGCCTAAGAAACATAAAAGACCCGTAAATACGTTGAAGCCATTTCTTTTCTGGCATCCATTTTATTTTTATAATTCATAAAAAATATATGGTTTAACTACAGTTAACACATATTCCAGAGATTATAGCCAACTTTTAGTGGCTATATAGCCAATCACCATGGGGGACATAAAAATAGTTGATTGAATCCAGATAGCCGTAACATCAAGAACTACCATGAAATACATTTACAACATACCAATTGATATCAATCTATGATTTTATATTTTTTCCGTGCAGGAACGGAGAAAGAATATAATTTCCAGCGGCTTAGCGGCCTGTCGTAAGGGGCGATTAAACAACCCACAACCAGGTGGTGGGCTATTTGTCAGACTGGACGGCTATCACCCCTGGTCTAGACTGAGTCGTGTTCCGGCATTAGTGATCAGATTCCAGTCTCCTTTAAGAGAGCAGCAGCGCATTTGTAACACCTTTGGTGTTGTAAAAGTCCATGGGCGATGGTAATTGCTTTTTATCAAGTGGGCCGTCTGCCTATCTGCTGAACTCGAGCAAAAAAAAAGGTGGCTGTTTCAGCGATACCGGACTTTGGGGGCTTCCGGATTTCGTGGGAGCGAAGGCTTTCGGTCCGGAAGCAGCGCCTTCTGTGAGTTTCGAACTCGGCTCGACAGCTGCAGGGGGATTGTCTCTATAGGATGAAGCCGTCAAAAGGCTGAACGAGCTTAGCCAACAGGCTGAAGTGTCTATATAATGGGGACTCGTTAACGACTCCGTCGTCGGAGCCGATCTAAGTCTATTTTTACTACCGCTTCGCAACATGTTATAGCTGGAGGAGAAGAAGCGGCGGAAGAAACTCTCCAGCAATACGCCTAAGCTGATCCCGTCCTCCCTCTGCCCACTGCGCCACTACAGTTTCACTTCTCTATATCTCTATCTCTATAAATATTATAAACGCCAAAGTTTGTAGCAATGGATGTATGGGTATACATATGTTTGTTAATCTTTCACGCAAAAACTACTGAATGGATTTTGATGAAACTTTAGAGTAATATAGCTTACACATTAGTATAACAAATGTAATTTATAAAGATATAGTGTGAATTATCCAAAATATATTGACTTTTCAACAACGCGGGTGGACCGCGGGCGCAGCTAGTTCTTCTTAAAACCAACTTCCGTCGTCCGTATTAACTACCAACTTCCGGTTACTCCATTTCCGATATTGCTTGCTATAATGTTGACATCCGGTTATTGACTACTTCCGTCGTATGGTTATTTTATTATAAAAATAGGATCCGTACAAATAAATATAATAATAAATATATAGATATAAGGAATAGAACAGCAAAAATACTAAAATATATAAAAAACATAATGCCCTGACAAATCGTGTTTGTCAGGAAGGAGATTAAAAAAACCCCATATTTTCTGAAATCGGCCGTAGGACCCCAGGTCCAATATTTCCAAAAGTAACTGGAATATTAGCCCGTGGTGTATCAACAGAAGGTGTTCTCGTTAAATTTCGTGCCTGTCGGTCGCGGTTTGCGGCTGGGGACACCGGGGCTGGCGCTGACAAAATATTTGCGAATGTACCCTCTTTTTTCGCCCTGAAAAAACCCCGTTTGTTCCAGTCGTGTCGGGATCGACCGCTCATTGGCCGGAGCTCGTTCAGCGAGATTAAACTACGCTAGCTCTATCTATTTGCTTTTATACGAGTATGTTTCGTATATTTCCTGCATGGAGCATTGGGGACACAGAAATGGTTGAATGTGTGTATTTGTATAACACACGTGCTATTTAGGCTCTCTAATGGGATATGGAGGGGTATTATTGGGTTTTGTTAGAGTCATTTTCATTTTTGAACCGAATTTTTTACTCATGAGTAACAATTAACAGTAATAATAAAAGCAGCATGATGAAAAGAGTCATTTCGCAATACAAAGTTATAATTATTTATTGTACATAAAATGGTCAGTAAAACTACATAATAGTCATGATGTACAAAGTCAAGTTTAACCCTAAAAAGAGTTTTCTTCCAGCAAACCTATGTATCTAGGAAGACGTGGAGAATAAGAGACTGGGTTGTGTTCACTAAAGTTTGTTTGTATAAGTATACAGGTACTTATATCTAAACGTACATACATGTATAAATTACATATAAAAGATACACATCTATCAGTTAATCAGGACAGAAAGAAATGTTCCATTAAACGCTAAAATATTTATAGCTGAAAATTATAATACTTACATACATGTTATATAGGTACACATAATATGTATATATTAGGGTGGTCGTTAAAAATTAAATTTCTTGCGACGCCCCCTAAAAAGCTTCCTTTTAATGAAAAAACACTGGGATTTTTTTATAATTTTTTCAAGTCAAGACATCACGTGCCTCAAGACGATTCAAGTTAAAACTAAAAATATAAGAAAAATTGAAAGATAAGCTTGAATCACGAAGAATTTTAAACTTTTTCTGAAACTATGATTTGAAATTCATCACTGAGAATGATAATACGGAAGGTATTTCATTGTTAAAACTGTTCCAATCTTAAAATAATTATTACTTCTAAGTATGAAGAAGTTTCCTGAAAAACATGATATTAACCAAAAATTAACTTGAATCGTCTTGAGGCACGTGTTGTCTTGACTTGAAAAAAAAAAATCCCAGTGTTTTTTCATTAAAAGGAAGCTTTTTAGGGGGCGTCGCAAGAAATTTAATTTTTAACGACCACCCTAGTATATATATCTATATTAAGACAGAAGTTGTACTTATAGCTTATATAGTTGAGGAGTTTAAGCCTTTAATCTCCTAAGTTCACGAGACGGACCCAATTCTTAACATAGCAAGTTTCGTAGACGAAACTTCCGTTGTTTACTATGGTCTGGGTGTCTCGAATTAATCCCAGACTGGTCCTTTGCATATTACTTATAATACAAGCGTAACTAAAACTAAAGAAATCGATAGCAAATTGAATGTAATAAAATGTATCATATTTATTGTCCCGGGAATCCCGCAGGAATTTTCTCGGGAGTGGTTGTAGTTGTTTGGGTTCATAAAAATTAGCTTATCCTGACACAGTTTTCACTAAAACGGTAGATTGATCTTTTTCAAATATTGTGATAATTTGTGTCCCCAGGAATACCACGGGAATTTCCAGTCAAGCGTGGACGACGATCCTAGTAGCTTATAAAAATCTAGCAGCTAACATGGCAATACCTTAATAGAATATTCATCACAGAAAAGTGCTTTACTTTATTGAAATCAAATATTAAAATACTCTTAAGTATTCAAAAAGTAAACTTATTAATTTCTCTGCAAAGTTATATTTCTTTCGAATAATTAAAAATATGTAGATTGCACAGCCCCGCTCCACTCTTGAAGAAATCTTAAGAAAAAAGTTTTCGCATTCTTTAATAATTAAAGCGATACCGAAGATCGTTAAGCTAATCTGTTTTATTGAATATTTTTACGAAATTTGAATTCCACCCAATTTTGATAAAGTGAATAAATTTATATAATAAATAAAATTGAGGAAAATAGACTACAAAAACATTTTTGTTCGCTTTTAATTTTGTGCTCTTGTTAAGTATTAATATATTCTAAAACAAAGCACTTAAATCTATATATGTACGTATATAACACACTGCCAGCGAAACTGACGGCTTAGAACCTTTAAGTCTCAGAAGAGACGTAGGCGCTCTCAGCGCGTTCTACCGTCTGTATAATGGGGAGTGTTCTGAGGAGCTGTTTGGTTTGGTACCTACATCGCCATTTTACCACCGCACTGCTCGCCGACGACTGGGAGTTCATCCACACTTCCTCGACACCTGGAAGTTATCCACTGTACGTGGCGCTTGCTCTTTTATGCCATATGTGAGCAAGCTGTAGAATGAGCTCCCTCCTGCGGTTTTCCCAGAGCGCTACAATATGGGGCTCTTCAAAAAGGGCGTAAACAGATTTTTAAAGTCTCAACGAGGTAGGCAACGCATCGGCTCCCTTAGTGTTGCAGATGTCCATGGGCGACGGTAGCCACTTGCCATCAAGTGGACCCGTCTGCCAGTTTGCCTATACGCAAACATAAAAAAAAAACTTCGTTCGCGTTGCCATAGCGAAATGTTTGTTAGTGAATTGCAACCGACTATCGAGATACAAAGTATTCTAAGCGTTGATTTAGGATATAAGCGAGCTCTGTTTCGAGTTTCATTTAAATCCATTCATCAGTTTTGACGTGATTCTCTAACAGACATACAAATATTCTAAAATTTTAATTTTCAAAATTGTTATTTCTAATAACACGTCTGACTCCTTTTTTTTAAATATATCGTTCAAAGGTATAATACTAGGCCACTCAGAAAGTATTGCGTTTTTGCAAGAGATTCAGCACGTACTGCAGATTGGATCAGGAAGCCTTCATGAGATCCTACACGGTCATCTTCGCGTGAAGAGGATAGTTTCACGACAACGCGCTCAAAACGAGAGACTTCTTGGACAGCACGCCGGTCAAACTCTTGGGTCACCTTCCTTACAGCCCTGACCCAGCACTGTGTGACTTCTTTTTATTCCCGAAAATAGAAAAATCAGCTCAAAGGGATACAATTTTCGACGCTAGAAGATGCGCTGTCAGCGTTCGAGCAAGCAACTGGTTCAGAGTCACGAAACTTTTAGTCTGGTGAAGAGTACGTTGAATACATTTAATAAAAAAAAGTTATGTGTACTTATATACGCGGGTTAGAAGTTATACTTCTTTCGCGTAACAAGATAAAAATCTTTTCAAAAATTTTATCTTTCGCCTTATTCTACGTTTGTAGAAAAAACGACAATAACAATAGAAAAACTAAAATATTGACTATAGCTAACTTCAGGGTGTCGGTTTTTCGTGACGGTGTGCGAGCGCATCGTAAAAATTGACTCTCATCATTTTTCCCTATCGCCCCAAAAGAAGTACAACTTCAAATATTTACCTAAGAACATTTTGATTTAAGTCTCAGAACACCCAGTGGACTTCGACTACCTAATTTTAGATTAAGGGCTTCATACTGAAAACATTTTGTGAAAATATAATAACGGTTTCATTGTACGTATCAAAATTTGTAGATAAACTAAGTGCTTTTAGTTTTGTTATCTGAAATTTGGTAGATATTAGTTCTCGTAAAATCACTGACATTGTGTTGACAATATAATAAAAATGCCGAAAGCATTTTTCGTCAATGGCAGTGTTAAGTTTTTTATATGAAACTATTGATTTTCAACTTTATTTTGTAAAGGAGAAGGTCTTAAATGTTCTAATATAAATCCTTACCTGGGATTGTTTCCTTCATACCAGTATGAAACTTAACCCCATTGTAATAAGGTTGCAAATCCATTTAGTGTAATATGATTAGACAATTTGTTCGGTTGTTGTCTCATACGTGTATAAAATGTCCCATATAAAGTGGTTGGTGTGCCCATTAATCATCTGGGCTGGTGGCGTGCTCCGTGATTTTAATGTATAATAACCCATTTGGAAAATTCGCTAAACAAATGTAGATATGCCAAAGGGCGAGGTTTATTTTAGGATTTGGTTCCCTTTTGGTTAAAACAGAATTGTCATGAAATCTTCATATACGTCAGTCCATTTGTCTGTCTGTTTTTATAGGACAATCTTTTTTCTAAGACGCTGTTAAGTCGATGAATGGACTTCAACAAAAAGAATACCATCTTTTAATAAATATATGTTTATGGGTGATATCAGCAATTAAACATAATATTACAGTTGGAAAATTATGATGTTAATAGATTTTATAAAGAAACATTTTTTGCGTGCGTCTGGTCTGGTGAACTCGTGCCATAAACAATTTTGTGTGAGTCTTCAGTTCACATATAGTAGAAGTGAAACAAAGAATATACTCACAGATAATATATTATAATCAGTTTTATTTCGGTCCAAATTGGACCTATATTTAATCATCGGTCCTACTAACTCTCTAATATTTTCTGTACTCATATCTCATTCTCGCAGGCTTAGTTCTGTAGATTTATGTGTTTTTTCTTTTTAGTGTCTTAAGAAGTTTCACTTAAAATATGGAAGCCCGAATTTAGATCCGCCAATTAGGCCGGACACATCGCACATTGGGTAGCACCTGCGAGTGCGATGCGATACCCGGGAAAAGGCAAAGGGACGTGCAAGAAGTAGCAAAGAAGGACTTACCTCGCCATCAGTCCGCCGCCACACTGCACTCGTCCTCCGGGGGTTCATACACACACTGGTATTATAGTTATGAGTATTAAATTCAGTACTAATCGTTTATTTTTATTTATTGTGCTTCTAAAATTTCTCGATACGTATTTTAATATGTAGTGCCATGATAGCTCTGACACTCCGTGAATGTCTCTTGTTTTGCGCATTCTTTATTTAAAAGTGTATTATTTTCTTGATGGCGAGGATGGGGAGGAAGAATTTATAAGGAGGTGTTCCTCGGCGCAACCAGCACCTTTGGTTTTCCCAATGTCCATAAGGGACAGTAACCACTTTCCATCAGCAAGGCTGGCAGCCTGTCTGCTGTACTGCAGCAATAAATAAAAACTAACTTAATAACAATAAGTGTAACAATTTGAACGAAATCCGTTGAGTAGTTTCCAATTAGTTGCTTTTCTTGGACCCGTAGTCAAATGACCAAAACATCAGAAGATTTTTCCTCTACAAACCCCTTCATAGTTCGTGGACTGTAAAATCCTCAGAAGAAATCAGAACCTGTTCGGAGAGATAGTAGAAATCATAATATGAAACATATCTCCGCCTCTAACCCTCTTAAACCTAAGCACTTATACGAATTGCTGGTGAGCTTGGGATGCGACGTACCCACCACTGGACAGTGGTGTGAGTGATAACCCTGGCGGCTAGGGTCGGCGACATTAGCGCCGTGACGGAGCGCAAGCTCGTGACTACAAACGCCGACCAGTGTGCCACGGTCCAGGTTACAGGCGGAGAGTGAAAAATAAAACAACAGCCCTTTTTTTATTGCTGAAGAAGACAAGAAGGCTGACGGCCCAACTATGATAGAAAGTGATTTACCATCGCCTATGGACATTAGCAATACCAGTGTTGCTGCCAATGCGCTGCCGGCCTTGAAGCAGAGATTGGAATCTGGCCGCTGATGCCTAAACACAGCTAAAAATTGTTACGGCGGCATACTCTAGACCACAGGTGGTCGCTACCCAGTCGGGCAAATACAATACCATCTGGCTGTGAGTTCTTTTGTCGCTTCTTACGACAGGACCCCAGGCCGCGGGAATTAGTAAACTTTTTCCGTTGCTGCACGGAATAAATGCCCATTAACGTTGCTGGTCTAGGGTAAATAAATGAAAAAAGAAAAATATTTACTGTCGCAAATACAATCACATAACATAAAAAGAATTTAACTAATAAATAGATACAAAAAATTCACAGCAATGAGGCTGGAAATTCAACGTTATGCTGTGTCAGGAGCTAACACAGCGCTGATTTTCAGTTCCAGTCTCTATCAAACCAGAATCAACCCAAAGAAACAGTAGAGAATTTATTCTAATCAGTCAAATTTGAATTCCTTAATAGCTGTCATGCGGCTACGTATTACAATCCATCAAGATGTGGGGCAAGTGTGGGGCAGTTGTATGTGCCGCCACATGTGGGTTCCAGTAGTGGTATAAAAGGCAAACACGGGTGTTCTCTTTATAAAATTTATAACTTATCGTGTATACCAATGGGCACAGCGGAGTGCCGGCGCGGACTGGCTCTATACAATTACTGAACTGGAAATGGGAAAGATGCACACCACTTGATACAGTTACGTAAGTGTTTAACTTACATAACCATATGGGTATGTGTGTCCCTACAAAGAGATAACTCTTGACGAGTTCTAATATGGAACTCAACAGCAAACTGTATAAACATATAAATGTTTATGTAGTTTGCTGTTGAGAAGCCTGGATCATCGAGTCCTGAGGCCAATAGCCTCTGCAAAGAATTATCAAAACCACTCATTGACTCTTCGTGAGACCAGGCTGCTTCCTATCACGGATCAGTATCCAGCGAGGTTACAATTTCTCGTCAGCGACATTACTGTTGATGAGTTTAGGAGACAGGCAGACGGCCCGCCTAATGGTGTGCGGTTACCATCGCCTGTAAACAGTTGCACCACCAAAGGCGTTACAAATACGCTGCTGCTCTGTTGAGGGAGTCTAGAACCTGGGCACTAATGCCGGAACACAACTCAAGGTTGTTTTAGCGGCATGCTCTGGGCCAGAACTGGTAGCCATCCAAACGGGCAGATACCTACTACCCAATTCTTTCTGCGTTCCTACACGGAAAAAATATTTTAAAATTTCTCATATTAGTAGCAAACAATCCCATGGTTAACGTCAAACTTTCATAATGACACAAAAACGCGAAAAGCTTCTCACTTGCGTCCGGGTATCATGATATTTTTCCAGTGGATCAGTGTTGTTTTTATTCCCAGCTCATCCCGTATTCCGGTCGGGACCCCAACAACGCGGCGGCCCTTTCGCAATCCCACGCATCCTCTATTATGTTATAATGTTAGTATTTTAGTAAGAAATAGAGCTACGATGATTTTTATGTCGAAATAAATAAGCTATTTGCGATTTATCTGACGGTAGGTGGCTGATACCTTACAAGAGTGGATAATGTGAGAAGTGAGTACATAAGGGTGTCTTTGAAAGTTGCACCCGTGACTGAAAAATTAAGAAGAAGAAGGTTAAGTTGGTATAGGCAAATAGGCAAATGAAACTCACGTGACAAAAATAATGTTAAACTACAAGATGGATAGATTGTGTGAAGGATGATATGTGGTGTAACAGAAGATGTATGTCAGAATAGAAGAGTGTGGAAAGCAAAGACATTGTGCCGACCCCAATTAATTGGGCTATGCTGAAAGAAAAGAGAGAGGTGGCTGATACCACTAATGCCGGATTTTAATACTTTAATGTAGTACATTCCCTCACTTCACTACATGGAAGAATAGTAAAGGAATGAGAGGTGCTTAGTTAAAAACGCAACTCCTAATGCACTTTGCAACCACAATTAACGTAACCAGTCCATTTTTGTTTTTATAGAAATCTTAATTAAAACTTTTTATTAACTTCTTGTTATTCAAAAATAGCTGAAAGGTGCCACTCTGTTGGGCGTCATTAAAAAATAAACACGCAGATATATCAAGATTTAATAAGCTTTGTTACATTCAATTAATTCACAAACGCAGAAAGCACTCGCAGTGCCTCGTACAAGAATTGCAAAACTTGTATGGAACGTTATTGCTGTCACATATTTGATAACGAAGTAGGCACGGGGTCACCGTGCCCACTTCGCTTGACGTAAAATATTTTTACATTTTTGATTTATTAATCACAATCAAATATGCTTAAGCCGATGCCACTCGGAAATAATGTAGCTTTCCACTAGTGAAAGAATTTCAAAATCGGATTACTAATACCGGAGTTTACCCCGAACATCCAAACTCACAAATTTAACCTCTCTATAATATTATACGAGTATTGATATATATTTGAAATTTCAATCAGTTATAAATTGAATTTCGCAATTAGGTGGCGTTAAAAACGTGACATCTTTACCCTGGAATACTGAATGACAACAGATGCGGCATACGATGTATGCACGCCGCGTACAGCGTGTGTAACCTAACCCAGTTAGGCATATGAGAGCAATATAATTAATGCATAATATTTGCTTAGGTTTTCACGATTAGTTTACATAATAAAACTACGTTTCAACGGTTTGAAGCGCGATAAATTCTTTGTTTTTTTTTATTTAGACGTTTCGGCCATTCTTCAGTCGCTGTGATTACGGAAGACAAAAATGTCAAGTGTCAATGAGTATTGTAAAAGTATTATTTAGCCCACCGTCAACTTGTTCAACTTAGTTATTTAGTTTTGTATTTTTATTATTTACTCTATGCGAGCCTAACCTAATAATAATTTACAGCCGCTTCGCAACATGTTGTGGCTTGAAAAGAAGAAGCGGCGCAAGAAAGTCTTCAGCAAACATGCCTAAATCTAATAATTATCACTACAATGTATTTCACAAAGTACACATCAGTCGCGTATTGTTTCATATCGCACGCAATATACTGCTTGTTTTGGTCTCACAGGTGCCTCTGTTTCATCAACTGTCAATTATTTAGGATCTTGTCTTTCTGTCCACATTCCTATATTCTGGAATACATCCTCTGTCTCACCACAAAAGATCACGTCACCCTTCACACAATCCATACACGTTTTTTTATACCTTTACTTATACATCCATTAATCTTTCAGTTTATCATTTTTTCCTCATGATTTATTATTTTTGTGACGCAGTTTTATCGAAGTTAAATCATTGTCTCGATCCTATGAGTCGTAGCGTGATTTTATGTATACAGCGATAATAGCTCGCCAATAAATCTTTTGTTACCATTTTATTACATACTAAAGTACGAGCGACCCTGTTCGCATTTTCATAACGGCGACGCATTTATTAGTGAATTGTAAAGATCTGGCAACACCTAAAAAGACAACAAGAGCGCCATGTTCTTGGCTATCTATTTGTTTTATATAGTCATTAATAAACGTGTTACAAGTTCAGTACGAATCGACGTTTAACCGAGTCTGCCTTAGTCGCTACTAGGATCGACTAGGCAAAGCCCGAAACAGATTATTTTACGCTCGACGTTTGACAAAAAATTCTGCTACGAGTTACAGGACGCGAATTAAAATGCCTTTGGAATTACTATAGAATTTATTAGAACTATACAAACACGTATAACATAGGTACAAATATAACTGGACACAAACAGTACATACTGCACGATACAATAACACGCGCAACGTCCGTCACTATATAGATTATCAAATGTACACGCGTCTTGCTCGCATCGTAATCGTCGCTTGACTGCCTCACCACTCCGTTCAGGCATTGTTTTATACTAAACTATACAATATGTCCCGACACAATACCTCACCGCATAACAATAGTTTCTAAAAATCACACTTAGTTAATGACTATCGTAAACAATTACAATACAATTTTTAAACACAAAGTAAACAAAAGAAGTCCAATAGCCGAAAGGTAATAACCTGCAGGTATGCATTAACTTTTTTCGGCGTGTAACAATACTGTCAAAGGCCTCGGTGAAACCTAGGTTAAACCAGTCATTCCGGGAAGAGACTGCATATCGACCTTTGACTATAACATCGGGGAACCTTATAGAAGCTGGTAGGAATTTCTTCATCTAGCTTTTTCGTCCTTCAATGAGACTAAGCTAAGTTGATATCACGGCGAGATACATTCATATTCTGTCACGTAATGCTTTGTTTTTGAACACCTAGGGGTGTCGAACTCCTCCCCCCCCCCACCCCCCGCCGGTTCATCTTCATATTTGTTTATCACACGTCTGCGCCTCGCATTGAATTGCTAATTTAAACATGGCGTTTGAGCCGAGGCCTCGAGGCGCTCCCCATGCGACTCCTTATTCCAGATGACTTTCGAGTTCGTTCCTCATTTTTCATGATTGCCCAACAACCTCGTTAGAATTTCTTACGTCACCAGTTCTTTTATTTATGTGATGCTTTTCTCGAACTGGCGTGTTTTATGAGAACGTTCGGTACAGGTTTTTTAAGTGGTAGAGCCATGAACGATCGAATCGTTACCTTAATTACACTTCTTAAGGCCGGCTTAATGAGTTTTATATAACGCAAATACATAATAGAGAACAGTTCCTCGCTATGCAGGAACGGAAGAAGAATACAAATTTCTGTGTTTATTTTTATTGCAGGAATTCAGCAGAAAGGCAGACGGCCCACTAGATGGAAAGCGGTTACCATCGCCTATAGTCATTTGCAACATAAAAGGTGCTACAAATGCGATGCTGCCCTCTTAAGGGAGACTGGACCCTGGTCACTAATGCCAAAACACAACTCAAGATTGTTGTGGCGATATTCTTTAGACCATGGGTGGTATCCAGTCGGGCGAATGCCCTACAACCTGGCTGTGATTTGTTTTCTCGCTTCTTACGACAGACCGTCTGGCCGCAGGAAATTGTATTCTTTCTCCGTTCCTGCACAGAATAGAACTGTTCTGTGTTTGCGTTCTATCAAACTCATGCGTTGGGGCGGCCTGTCATTAGAAGCGACAAAACAACCCACTGCTAGATGGTAGGGTATTTGATCGACTGGATGGCAACCACTCTGGTTTAGAATATGCATCCAGAAGAACTTTCAGTAGCGTTCTGGCATCAGTGGCCAGGTTCTAGTTCTTCAACACCAGCAGCACCACTGGTATTGCTGATGACCATAGGCGACGGTAACCACTTTCCACCACAGTTGGGACATCAGCCTGTCTACTGAGCTTCAGCAATAAAAAAAAATCTCCATAGAATGGTTCCTCTTCCTTGAGTCATATTCCTCATTCCTCTCAGTGGGGAAAGATTTCCCCACTATTTTTGCTTGGACTGTTTTACGCCATCGGTGATGATCAGCGGTAACCTTAAGCTAGTTAAATTTTGTGCGATGAGTGAGAGTTCCGATTGTCTATTTCCTGCCCCACCTTATATCCTATCTCCCCTATCCTTGGTCCCTCTCTCTCTCATACTAAAGTTTGGAAACGCGTTGCTTTTGCTGTTATAATTACAAACGTCATGGAGGTGGCGATGGTGACCAAGTTTTTAGAGAGCTTATTTTTTTTAACTGCGGATTCTAGATCCATAACAAAGTTTTCTGGAAGAGAACTCTGTCAGCGATAAGACCGCTATTTGTACCTAATTATAAGCTGTTTTTGTGAATTGTTTCCTTAATTTTATTATACAATAAGGTATATTCTATTCTATTCTAAAAATAGCTGGTTCTATTTTTTACACGCTATTTGATAATGGTAAATTTTATTTAGTGTATAAACTACATATTACAATTCGCCGTCCTACACGACCCGAATACGAACATACGTTGTTGGCGGTTGTGTTCAGATTGCGAAATCAGCCAAAGCGGCCCCTATATCCAGTAATATAAGTACTATATTATTATGATAAAAAGCAAAGCACGCTTAAGTGGCAGTGGATGCATGTTTGCCGCGGCCATGCCTCATCCGCGTCACAACATCCGACGGGCGGCCGACAAGCGATTTATGCGTTTCCACAATATGCACCAGATATTACATGGCAACATTGTTTCTATTCCTTGTTATTATTATAACTATGACGGCGGGATTGGTCCACAAGTCGCTCAACGGGCTATGTTGGATGTTTCTCTTATGGATATGAATCATGGGGACATGAGGACACGAACCTCTACCAAAGTTTATCAATACGACTCATTGACTCTTCAGGTGGCTCAGAAGGCTGGTGCTTACCTCCGCCAACGGATCAGTATGGCGATCCAGCTAGGAAACGTAGCCAGCCTTCTAAGCAACTTACCCATAGAAGACGGTGATCTGGACTCAAATCTATTTATAGTCTTGAGGGACTATGAGTACAATACAAAACATTATTATTTTATTGTTTTCAACTAAATTTGAATTAAAGCCTCAACATAATTGTACGTCCTATCGTAAGCAACTGTGAGTGAATGAGAATGAATGAATGTGTTTTATGAGAAATAAAGTTCAGTTCCACTCGATCGCTTGTGTTTGATTGACGTACACCTGACATGGCGCAGCCGGTAACGCCATCTTGTCAAAACAGTTTTTAGTACCTAAATACAATTCAAAACATATTTTGTGCCTCCATCATAATGGAAACAGTGTTAACCCCTCCAGAACCGTTCTATTATGACCAAAATACTGTAAATATCACCAGTGGTACATTGTGTTTAAACTGGAACAAATGGAGCAAAGGATTTAAAATATACTTCGAGGCGTGTGAGTTGTCAAAAAAGAGCCCACAAATACAAGTCAATATACTTTTACACGTAATTGGTGAACAATGTCGTGAGTTATACGAACAATTTAATGTGCGTTGCACAACAGTGGACGAAATTTTGGGCAAATTCAAAAATTATTTCACGCAGAAGAAAAATGTGACGGTGGAACGCCACAAATTTTTTATGCGCAATCAAAGTGAGAACGAATCTATCGAGCAATACGTATTTGAACTCCGAAAACTAGCACAAAGCTGCGAATTTAACACTTTATGTGAATCATTAATAAAAGATAGGCTAGTGTGTGGCATAACAGACGACGGAATAAGAGAAAGGTTGTTAAGAGAAGCTGATTTAAGCCTTGAAAAGGCTATTGAGATTTGCCAAGCCGTTATTGTTTCAAAATCGTACTCAGAGAAAATTTGTACACAAAACGCGACTAAGTTTATGTATAATTTATACAAAGAAAACATGAGTGATAATGGCAGCATACACAGGATTGAGTCGACGCATCCAAAAGGTGGCGCGAGTGACGGTGGCCGACATGCATCGTCATCACAAAGGCGGGTTGTCTACAGCGATCGAGGCGACGTGCCTGCACGCAATGATCAGCGTATGGGACGTTCGGGTACGGCCAATTACAGTGCCGGCGGCCGAATGCGTGCATATAATGCATCATCAGCATCTGCGCCCTCCCCAGTTGGCGTGAGCGGTTACAGTGGGAATATGAAATTTAAAAACCGCTCAATTTCAAAGTGTAACAGTTGTGGACTAGCACACCCGAAGTTCTCATGTCCAGCTTATGGTAAAATATGCCGTCGTTGTACACGTTTAAATCACTTCTCCAAAATGTGTAAAGTATACCATATAGCAGAATCAGATGAACAGGTAATTTATTTTGTAAATAGTAATTGCAATAATGATCAGTGGTCTGTGAATTTAAACATCAATAACTGTAATATTTGTTTTAAAATTGATACGGGAGCTGATGTCAATGTCTTGCCTGCACGGTTTTTGTCTAAATTAAATATAAAAAAATATAACTTGCTGAAGAGTAATACAAAATTACAAGGATACTCTGGCGCACACATTAATGTTATAGGTAAGTGTTTCATAAAATTAATGTATAAAAAACATAATTTTATTTTAGAATTTAAAATTGCAAATGTTGAATCTGATCCAATTTTAGGAAAAAATGCATGTGAGGAACTGCAATTAGTAAAACGTATGTATTATGTCTACAGTGAAAGTAATGTATATAAAAATATATTAAATAATTATAGAGAGGTATTTGAGGGTTTAGGCTGTCTACCAGGGACGTATAAAATACAATTAGACAAAAAATACAAGCCAGTAGTTCATGCTCCAAGAAAGATACCCATACCCATAAAAGATAAAGTTAAGAAGAAATTAGAAGAAATGGAACAACAGGGTATAATAGCTAAAGTAGAAGGCCCTACAGAATGGGTTAATAGTATTACTATAGTTAAAAAAGCTAATGGGGAATTACGTATTTGCTTAGATCCAAAAGAACTTAACTTAGCTATAAAAAGGGAATATTTTAGGTTGCCTACACTTGATGATATTTTGTCTAAGCTCTCAGGTGCTAAATATTTCAGTACTTTAGATGCCTCAAATGGCTTTTGGCAAACAAAATTAGATCCCAGTTGTACTGACTTTTGCACTTTTAATACACCGTTCGGTCGTTATAAATTCTTAAGGATGCCTTATGGCATATGTTCTGCTAGTGAAGTTTTTCATAAGAAAGTTCATGAAAATTTTGATGACTTAGAAGGGGTATGTCTATATATTGATGATTTGCTTATCTATGGACAGACAAGGGAGGAACATGATAATAGATTACAGGCCGTACTAGAGAGATGTCGCAAAATTAACTTAAAATTAAATAAAAGTAAGTGTAAATTTTGTCTCAGTGAAATAAAATATTTAGGACACAAGATTACAAAGGATGGTCTATACCCGGATGAAGGCCAAGTGTCAGCCATTGCTAATATGCCAAAACCTAAATCAGTCAAAGATGTAGAAAGATTCTTGGGGTTGGTTACTTATGTTAGTAATTTTATACCAAACTTATCTGAAAAAACACAACCCTTAAGGGAGTTATTGCAAAAAGATATATCATGGCATTGGTCAGAAATGCATGATAAATCTTTCATGGAGTTAAAAGAATGTTTGAGTAAAAAACCGGTTTTACAATATTACAGCATGCATAAACCAATTACAATATCAGTTGATGCTAGTAAAAATGGGTTAGGAGCAGTTTTATTACAAGATGGATTGCCTGTCTGCTATGCCTCAAAAGCGTTGACTAAAACAGAACAACGCTATGCTCAGATAGAAAAAGAGCTTTACGCATGTGTTTTCGCATGTGAAAAATTTTATGGTTACATATATGGTCGTAATGATGTTACCATAGAAACTGATCACAAACCGCTCATTACAATCATAAAAAAAGCTATTATTGACACTCCTCCTAGGTTACAACGTATGTTATTAAGGTTACAACCTTACACTTTTAGGTTGATTTATAAGCCGGGAAAACAATTATATATTGCAGACACTCTGTCACGTGCCTGTGTAACAACTGGACATGTTGACAATGCCCTGCAAGAAGAAATGACTGAAGCAATACGCAGCATTACTGTGGCAAACGAATTGACAGATTCACACTTTTCAATACTTCAAAAAGAAACATCCCAGGATGAAACTCTGCAAACATTAAAACGCTATACAAAAAAGGGTTGGCCAACTGATACACATAAGATAAATTCAAAAGTCAAACCATTTTGGAAATACAGAAATGAGTTGACAGAAGCATGTGGACTTCTATGGCGAGGCAACAGGGTTATAATTCCCAAATCTTTACAAAGTGAAATGTTATATAAATTACATTTTGCTCATTTAGGGTTTGAAAAGTGTTTACTGAGAGCTAAAGAACTATTGTTCTGGCCAGAATTAAACAATCAACTTAAAAATTTAATAATGAATTGTCAAACTTGCTTAACATATAGAAAAAATAATTTGAAAGAAGAATTATGTCCTCATGATATACCCAAAGAACCCTGGTCTAAAGTGGGTGTTGATTTGTTTTATTTTAAAGGAATAAATTATATCTTGATTGTTGATTATTATAGTAAGTTTATAGAGGTTATAGAACTAACAAGTACTCTCTCTGAATCTGTAATAAAACATTTAAAATGCACTTTTAGTCGTTTAGGTATACCCCAGACACTTGTATCTGATTGTGGGCCCCAGTTCATATCCAAAGAGTTTCGTGATTTTGCTCAAAAATGGTGCTTTCAACACGTGACGTCATCGCCGCGCTATCCACAATCAAACGGACAGGCAGAACGTTCCGTGCAAACAGTTAAAAATATTTTAAAGAAGAGTTTGCACAGTAAAACAGACTTTAGGTTGGCATTATTAGAGTACTTAAATACACCGATTAATGACAAATTACCTTCTCCAGCAGAGTTATTATTTACTAGAAAACTACGCACCATTTTTCCTATAATTAATCAATTCAAACAATCACATAATAACCCCTTGCATATGGAATTGAATCATAGGCAACAAAGGTATAAATTATATTATGATAGGAATGCAAAAAATTTATCAATGCTTACAATAGGGCAAACAGTTAAAGTGAGAGATGAAACCAAAAAGATGTGGAAATCAGGAGTAATAACGAAATACTTAGGAAATAGGAAGTATGAAATAAGGTTGCAAACTGGAAGAATAATTGTTAGGAATAGGCGTCACTTAATTCTTGATTCTCCTCATTTGTGGCCTCATAGGACAACCTATGATGTAGACTATGATGATTTTAACCCTTTTCAATCCAATGAGTCAGGCATGTCATCAGACACAGCTCCCAATCGTCATTCTCCCTGTCAAAGCAACAACAATAATATTCGTGGCACAAGTGATTATTATGTAACTCGTTTTGGCAGGACAGTGAGGCCTCCGGATAGGTGGAGATTATAAGCCCAATCGAGAATGAAGTCAAAGCATGATAGAAATAAGTATCTTTAATATTATATAATTATTTTATTTATAATACATAACTTAGTCATAAAAAAAAAACAATGTTTATGTAAAATTGTTTAACAAATGTATGTGTATCTAAAATTGATTAAGAAATTTAACATAAATCTCTTGAAATAAAAAAATATAAAGTTATATAATTTTCTCACAATTAAAAAAAAAATGCTAATTTTATTATGTAAGGCATGTTATGTTGTTACTTAATTTAATATTTAAGTATTCACTCATAATGATAATTCAATAATAATGATAATTGTTTACAAAAATAAACAAATATAAAGTTATATAATTTTCTCATAATTTCAAAAATGCTAATTTTATTATGTAAGGCATGTTATGTTGTTACTTAATTTAATATTTAAGTATTCACTCATAATGATAATTCAATAATAATGATAATTGTTTACAAATATTGTACTACTTATGAATGTTTTTTTTTTTAAATATTTTTTTTGTGTGATTTGTTGAGAGGAGGATGTGAGTGAATGAGAATGAATGAATGTGTTTTATGAGAAATAAAGTTCAGTTCCACTCGATCGCTTGTGTTTGATTGACGTACATATACGTAAATTCTAAATCAATTCTGTATACCAGATATAACGAAGTTTAGTGCACAGCGTAGGTATAATGGGTATTAATCAGCGGCAATTGCGTTAGTATTGAATTATCACGATTACGGGCCGGATCTCAGCGGAATGCCTAATGAAGAGTTCCGGAACGTTGCGCGTTCGGTTCAGATATTTTTGCTATGCTGTTCTCTCGTATGTTTCATTAATACAGGCCTTTGTTTACCATCATATTTGCGCCAATTCGAGATATCATCTTCAGCCAATCGACATGCACTGCTGGACGTAGCGTCTTTCTCATTCTTTGCTTCCTCATCCGGTATCTTTTTTCTTTCTTTGGGATACCCACTAAAGCCCCTAGCCGAGCTTTATATATCCCTTGTGCAGGCTGTGGATTCAATCGCACATTCATCTAAATTCCATAGAGACTCGACTCTCCGGCTACCTTGGGTCTCCCGGGTGAGAAAGGAGGCTTGGATCGGTGCGCGTCCCACTTCTCCGGCCTGTCCTCATCCAGTACTTTTATGTAGACGCTGTCTTCACTCCAGTTCTGGACAGTACAAACGTAGCCTCTGGAATTTCATTGCTCTAATGTGGCTGAACTACCTATCGTAAGAGGCGACTAAACAACCTAAAACCAGGTGATAGGGTATTTGCTCGACTGGATAGCTACAGTCCCTAGTCTGGAGCCGCCATAACAACCAGGTTCAGGTTTCAGTCTCCCTTTAGAGAGCAGCCGCGCATATGTAACGCCTTTCGTGTTAATTCGCCATAGACGATGGTAACCGCTTTCCATCAGGTGGGCTGTCTGACTGTCTGCTGAAACCATGCCTTTTTTTTAAATCTCATGCATTCTATTATGTCTGTATGTAGCAGCATCGTTTTGCCTATATTCCAACAAATGTATTTGCAAATCAAAAGAAGCCATACAATTTATCAAACCATACGAAAGTTGTAACAAAAGGCCTGTCAACTTTCTCCATCGTACTGCGCACACAACTAATTCTCCCTAACAAAACAACTTCAATATCCATTGCCGTTGTTTAAGATCTCTTTGCGATAACAAACGTTTAACAGCTGACAATGAATCGTTACATAAGCGGTTAATTCGGTACGTTCATAAATGTTAGTCGTACGTAATAAATGTCGCAGACGATGTACATCTCATGTATCGTTATTACTTGTGTATCCTTGGATTTTGTAAACACGGGGTATATATTTTATTAAATCTGGCAGCGTTTTAAAGAACGCGATGAAAATTAAGATCTCTGCGAACATTTCGCAAGGCATAATAGTTTTAAAAAGTTCTTGGGTAATATCAAAAGTTCTATAGACCTGTTTCTTTTCTAGTTTCACCAGAACCCAGACCTTTTCGCAAAAATTTGTTCACAAAATTTAATATATTACTAAACCCAGTAGACGTTGACTATATTTTTAACAATTCGATACCAGTTATCGATTTTTTTGCATTAAAATAATTTTAAAAAACAGTATGTGGCGTCTTGCGTCGATCCTCTGGCGGCGTCTCATCTTCTAGCCATTAGCATGTCTGCCGATACAGCTGCTGCAAAACAGGAGGCCCCAAAAGCCGCAAATTCTCAGCCATCGGAAAAGGCTACATATTTGTCAAGACCCTGGGACCATGGGGGCCTGAGGCGCACAACCTTTATAGAGACAGCCAAGCGTCTTGTGGATGTCTCACGTGACCAAAAGACTGGACTGTACCTCGGGCGATGCATTAGCGATGCCATTCAGCGAGACAAGGGGGTCAGTTTTGGGCACATTTTCAATTGACAGCGGTCTGGTACTGGATTTTATAGTTTTAGTATAACATGTATTTTAATTTAAGTTATTTAAATTTTTGCTTATTTAAGTAAGCGGATGGATGCAGAAGTCGCGGAAGGCCACGACACACCTTCCATGATCAAATCGATCGTGTATTAGCAGAAGGTGATGTCAGGAGCCTTAAGAACAGACGAACGTGCATGACAAGAGCTATGAATGTCAAAGAAGCAAGTGAGGTGTGTAAGAATAAACCTGTATAGCGCTCTGTTGTTCGTGCCTACCCCGCAAGGGACCTGGCGTGAAGTTATGTATGTATGTATTTTATTTTTAGTTTAATCTATAACATGTAACATATATAATTCTTTATAAGTTAGTAAAAAAAAATTACAAGTAAAAAGCAACGAGCTCAAACAATTTCTTCTATTCAAAAAAATCTCCACAAAAAAACTAGTATTATTAAATCTACAAATCTTGCACAAGATTAAGAAGATTTTTCCTGTGCATTTTTATGAATTTAATTTTTTTATCAAATGCTTTTAATAGATTTTTTATACGTTACACTCACAAGAAATAATTACTATTATGTAATATATAAACTATTTTCTTTTTCTTTTTCGTACCATTAGCTCGAGATATAATACACATACATGGCAATTTATGCGTCGTGTACCGTCGCCTAAATATAGTTGAGGCGGTAGCTGTTATAATATAGGATTCATTAGAAGTGAGAGGCACTTTGTAAGAGAACAAATAACAGTCCATCGTGAGCTTTAACAATTGGCTAACACGTAACAGGGATGGGGTACAAATTGTACACGGGAGCGAGTTTTGGCACTGCATTTATTTTTGCAATATTTATAATATTAATAATAAATAAACCCGCGGGGAGGCTTTGTGACGAAGCCTTAGGTGAGTAGCGACACCTCGTACCTGACTCTAGGGGCCAAGGCAAGGCCCCCGCTTCCGTGCTTGCCTTAACCAGCTGGCACAGAGTGGAGATCGCTAGGGCTAAGACTCAAGCTCCAGGGGTGGAAGTGAAAAATAGCATCACGTCAGAAGTAGCGCCGGTGAACCTGCAGCCCACCTCTCCACACCCATATTGCCCCTGTCTTCTATGGCATTTTTAGGACCCATGCAGGGAGTGGCAAGTCACCGTCTGTTCTGTCCATGTTCTCTGAATATACCACTAGCAGTTCACCCCAATATCCCGGTACTTTTTGTCCTCATATCCCACAGTAGTCCTACACTGGCCGGGGTTTGTCCTTGGGTGCATTTTTATATCAGGTCAGGTCAGTGTCACGCCACATTTACATTAAATTTTTCAAGGGGCCTCTACGTGTTTGCTTTCCTATGGTCCGACGCAAAAGTCCGGGAGATTTTTGTAGCCCGTACTCTTCAAAGACATACATTAATAATAGTAAAGAATAAATGACTTTTATTTCTTTATTAAAACTTAGTTTTTCTGAAGAAAAAGCGCCATGTGATTAAGAGAATAGAAAGTTTTGAGTAACAAGGTTTGCACTCAGCTAACTCCTGGTCATATTCAGTTTATCGTTGAATATAGTCACTAAGCTATCACAGCTGGAACTGGCATTGGCTGATGTCAAATACAATTTTTAAATACTGCAAAATTGCCTAGATCTTATTACTGCCGGTGTCAATACACGTATATAACAGTTAGCCGGTATGAATTTCACGCGGCAACGCGTCCATAAATCAGTGAGCGGCAAGTGTTACTGCTAAATTATGTATGAAACAGGCCCCAATCGATCCTTGGCCGCGGCCTTCGGACGTGTGGGACAAGCCTACTCACTATTGGCGGCTAATTTGATACGCACTTAGTATTCATAACTTTATGTCCCAGGGCGTTCTTTAAAAAATCCAATAAATAAAATCACAATATTTTAGTATAGCAATATTAGAATTTTTTGTCATTTTTTCTTTCTTATTAATCTATGTTAAGTAATTTTAATCACTGTAGGTGTCAAGGTGGTTTGGAAGATATCATGGGCGGCTATAAGACCTGCTATTGTATGTATGTGTAACTTATGTATGTAATAAAGGACATTCATTCCAAAAGCCCTCGAAGTTTTGAGTCAATTGCTCTGCAAAAACTTGCAGTTTTGGTGGTTAAAAGAGTTTTATGGAAGTATGATTTTTATGTATTTCGTCTGCTGAATTTGAATCTCCAGTCCATTTGGCCGATAAGCCATCGAAAATTACAGTTATAATAAAAAAAGGTATCAATTTCTAGCAATTTCCAGTTTTTGCAATTTACTCAAAGACGGCAAAGAAGTATCAAACAGGAGATATGGGATAGAGAAGTTGGACTCATCGGAACTTACATTCTCATACGAAACACGATTAGGTCAAGACTAACAGTTTCATGGCCATATTCAAATTCAAGGTTTTGTTCAAAATAAGTTCCACTGGAGAACACTTTTTGAAGGCAGGCTATAAATAAGGTCATATACAAAAGTTTGATTATTTATGTCAAGGAATCCTTAAACACAAAAAACTGGAATTCATATTCGACGTAGTCTATATTTGATTATTTTCTATTCTTCGAAACTTTAGGGATCATTTTAGGAGAGATAACTTTCTACTTGGACTAATAAAACAACTCGACCGAAAGCGTTGTTAAGTAATTAGTTTCAAATTAGAGGCCATTTCGGCTAACTTGTTATTGTTAAATTTTATCGGCTTGAGGCTATACTGGAGTCTGTTTCGACGAGTTTCCACCGAACAACTGACTTACAATTATAGTGAGAATTAGTACTAAAACTCTACTATCAAGATGATTAAGCAATATATTCAGAACTTATGACGGGATCTTCTGGAATTTTGATAATAGTGGAACATTTAAATAAATCAGCGTTGTGTCTGATACAATTTCGGCGCAGAAATAAGCCGAGTGCAACAACTCTCAAACTATGCTATACTTATTTAATCGTAATATTTAACTATCATCATGTTATTAGGATTACGTTTTTACTATTCTTTCACCATTGTGTAATAAACAAGAAGAACAAGAAACCCGGAACAACGTAGTATGCAGATTTCACCGGGAACAATGCAAAAAATTTATATCCAATGTACTGTTTGAATGGATTGAAGCTGGAATATAGAAAAGAGGATTTTGTAAATCCAAAGCTTAGAAAAGTTCGCTTGGGCGATTCGTTGGAGCGATCTGGGAGGACAACTGCGCTGCAAAACCGCTCCTCATCACTACTACTGGTTATTGCAACTCACTGTTTTCTCCTTTAGTCAATGTAAAGGAGAAAGTGTCGTGTATTTTATTAACATCAAGCACATTTGCACTTAATTTTGTGTTGAAGTTATACAACACTAACTCAAAAGGTTTGGTCCTTTTGAGTATTTTTACAACATTCACATGATGATTTAGATGATTCGATAAAAAAAATCCACATACAAAATTAAATGGAATCATTCAACTTTATTGAACACCGTCTTTTTGTTCTGTGCATTATGCTTGATTAATCTCATATTAGCATTAGAAAATTGCCTACGTATCTAGCTCAATCACGTAGAACGAATGGGAGAGGATTGCAGCGTGAGGAAATCATATTTAGGACGGCCCGGCCGGTAGGTCAGCGTCCGGTCGGCCGTCCTAAATATCGCTGGAAGGACAGAGTAGAAGCTGACCTGTCGGAGCTAGGAGCAAGTAATTGGCATGAAACCGCAAATTATAGAGAAAAGTGGCATGCTCTCGTTTCGGAGGCCAAGACCCACTTTGGGTTGCTGGGACAACGGAGTAAGTAAGTAACTTTATCTCAAAGCATGACGGTTAAGTCATTACTGTACAAACATTTGATTTTGGGTGTTCACTTAATAGACATTAAACTAAGCGTGACGCGAGGCACCAAGGAAGCGATAATATGTACGCAGCCCTGCGGCCTCATCGCGTAATCTCCTTTGAAATATAGTTAGCTTACTGGGCTAGTATTTACATAACTTGTACATAGTAACTAGCTCGTTCCTGTTAATCTACTTGATTTGACTTAGAAGGTATCTAGTTTAAACGGGTTATATCGATTCACTAAATTTTGTAGTTTTTGGATGCCTTGCTTGGAATTTACTATGAATAGCTTGGAAACTACCACTGGATCTGAGAGAAGTTATTCTGGCCTGAAAATATAAATCTAGAACCTGATTACAGCGCCCCTTAGGGAGTCCAATTGTGAATCTAATACATCCCGGGAACCCCTCAAAAAATATTTCAAGGCAAGACAACCTGTACCGGGCGTGCTAGTTTTGTCAATATTTTTGAAGATACTACCTACTGTCTGAGGTCTCACATGCTTATTGTTTGTTCTGACAATTAAAAACAACAACAAAAAAGAATTAGCTAAATTGTTGCAGGTGGTCTGAAGTGATGCGTTTACATAAAATCGGCAATTTATTTTTTTTATAAGTATGCATAGAAAGGTTTTTACTATTATTCAAGAATAACAGATACGCTGTCAGCTAACATGATGGAAAGTTGTGTCGCCTATGGGAGTCTATTGGGGCTGTGTTCCGGGGTCAGTGATCAGGGACTACTTTTGACTTTAAAATTGTGCAAAGGGGTCGATAACCACTTTCTATAAGGTTAGTCGTCAGCCTGTCTGCTGTACTCCAGTGATAAAAAAATATATTGTAGAGGTAACCAGAAAGTACTTGAACTTCGAAAACCCTCATTTGGGAATAAAAAGAATTACATTCATTCTCTTTCTACAATTCTTGTTGCAGAAAAAGAGACCTCTCTGATCCGCTCGCCAGAACACACTTTCTCCTCCACGCCGCGCATACTATTGACGCCCATAGCTCGCACAGTTAGCAGTTAGGCTTCGGACAGAACATGAGAAATAAGAAGCGGCCTTGGAGGCCGGAGTAATACCCACTTGTATATTGCACAAGCACTTGCACTTAATTGCACTAGTGTCGCTCTGCCATTTTGCATTATATTCTCTCTCACTCGTCTATGTATAGTTTTAAATTAATGTATTTAAATATCGTAATAATAAGTCATACAGACCACATCGAATTTTATCAGAAAGAAGCAACTGCCACCAATAAGTTTCATGAAACTGTTTATTGAATTATAAAAAAACATTCACTAAATCTCTTAATAAATTCGAATCAAATCTTATCAGTGAACTTTTATTTGAAAGTAAAGCATAGTGCACATAGTAGTGGTTAGGGGGCATTCGTTTGCAACTGCAGACTGATTTGAAACAAATCTCGGTCCGAGTGAGGTATTCTCAGTCGTTTGCTGGATATTTGATCAACATGTGTACCGTTTATTATATCGGATATCAACTTTTCAATATACCTTTGTGATTTTACTTTAAATATTCTTAAAACTGTCTTTTTTTTCGAAAAATTTGTAATCCAATGCAGATATTTGACTAATCAGCGAAATTGAAGGCACTGCATGGAAAGAACACGACGGAATTCAATGACATTGAATGATTCAAGTTTATATCTATTTGGATCACTTTGATTGATTCATTCAAATTTAAAGACAGAAATTAATCGACTAATATTATTAGTATAAGTGATAAGTAGTACACGTGTCAGCTAGGACATTTGTCTTGTTTAGAATACCTACATTTGTTGAGATACGGCTCAAAATTTGAAAATGTAAAACTTCTGATATAACTTTTGTTGGGCTGCTACTCACGCCTCAAACGAAAGAGGAAAGACGAAACGAGGCTTATGCTACAACAGTACAATAACGCGTCTACGGATATGTACATGACAAAGACGAACAAAATGACATGTTTTAATATGACAGCTATTATAATGAGATGACTGAGGCCGATTACATCCGATTCCTAACGAACATTTTCTAACTAGAAGTTTTAACGGTATTAATGAGGGAATTTCGATCACCACCTCACCGACCTCATCGCTTCAAAAGCACTACCGCGGTACAAACCGTACAAATCTCCTCGCCTCATTTGAAGTGGTACTTTATACTGGTTTAGTACAAATGTCATGTTAGTCTTACAAACTTATTTTATTATCATTATTTCCAACACTATATCGTATAAAATTATTAAGTGGAATACACATTACGATAAACAAGAGTTCACGCCAAGCCAATAATTCCATTAATAATAACAGCACATTAATATCCCATTGCTGAACTCGAGCCTCCCAGTTATAGGGAAATCGACAGTATACCCAGGTAAAGGTGGCTTGGCGGGTTTGACACAGCAGCTATCTCGATGTGCAGGTTTCATCACGATATTTGTTAGAACGTAGTGATTTTAACAATATTTAGACTAAGTCATAAAACTGCCTAAATGGGGCATGCTTTCCTGCCAGAATTCAAACCCACGCCCTTTGAGTTAAGGACACGAGTGCGCTGACCACTCAACAACCACGGGTTAATTAGTTATACATTTTGGAAGAATAGTTTCCGAAACTTGTCTGGTGTTTGAACACAAGTACGCAGCGTTATAGTGATCTTATTGCCAGGTTATTATAACAAAGTGAAATTCAAATATTTCATTAGTAAGTAAGTACAAGTTACGTTGTGTTACAGTCTAATAATATATTATTATATTAATAATAATCTTACTACTGTAGTATATCATAATAATAAACGTTAATGTATAAAGTAAATATAATAATTTTTGCCGTAATAATATCCATTATAAATCCTTTATCTAGTTAACTCGGACAGTGAAGTGGGATCAGGGAGCACCATGTATAATAATAAGGATTACTGCGACTCGCCTCGTTTAAGCCCCCTAAATTATAGTGTGTGGAATTGCCTTAATATTCAAAACTAATGTCGAGAGCGTTATTAAGTTTTGGGGTCAATTTAGACTAGCAATATGGTAGAGTTATATCTATTGTAAGTCATAATAAAATACAAAACCATCAGCCAAGTGCGTGTGCATCACAATTATTGAAGGGGTTCCTACTGGCCACAAAAATGTAGATTTTTTTCCGTTTGATGTATTTCACAGTTAAATAAGTTGGGGTATTTAAAAATTACCGATTTTTAAAGCGATTCCATAGAGACATGGCGGGATTCCATAGAGACATTGGGTTTTCAGATTCATTATTATTTTATTATTGCTAATTTTATAATGACGATGAATTTCTATTTTTGTAAGTTTGTAACGAATAAACTCAAAAACTACTCCATCAATTTCAAAAATTCGTTCACATTATTCTTGAGTAACATAGGCTATATTTATTAAAAGAAAAATTGGGGATCCCTACTAAATCTGCTAAATGTTCACCCATACAAAGCCTGGGCGTACCATTACTTGTGAATAAAATAAAGTAGTGTTTAACAAAATAATAAAATTAAATTAAAGATATATTATATTATCGTGTTTTGGTAAAAATTGAAGCAGTAAAATGGTTTCATGTCAATAATTTGGTAATTCGGTAATAAAGTTGTATTTTGCCTTAACTTAAAATCATCATCATCATCATCCGAGCGTTAAATCCCGGTTGCGTTCGGAGCGTTCACTCCGACGCCCAGGGTCCGCTTTCCTATTTTTCCTACTCCACTTCGCGCGGTCTTCAGCATCCCCCGCTTTGAGACCATTGGCACGCATGTCATCCTTCAAGACGTCAAGCCAGCATTTCTTGGGCCTTCCCCTTCGACCGGGCCCTGGCGGAGGCGGCATGGCTAGACATTTGTTCCCCACGTAATTAGCCGGTCTGCGTAAAACGTGGCCGTACCAGCGTAAGCGACACTCTTGCAGTTTGTCTGTTATGTCACGGACATGAAGACTGCCGCGGATGCGGGAGTTCCTGACCCGGTCTTTACGCGTGACTCCACACATCCATCGCAGCATATTCATCTCCGTGACACGCAGCTCTTGCTTGTGTCGCTCAAGTACTGGTCACGCTTCACTGCCATACAAAAGGACAGGTCTAATGATGGATTTATAGACCTGTCCTTTTAATTTGACCGGCATTTTGGGGTCACAAATGACACCTGTCACCTCCACCTTTGCCTTAACTTAAAATAACTATAGAAAAATATGAACAAAACCATCACCACGATCATGAAGAATTATGTTTTTTTTGGTAAATTATTGTTTAGTAAATATTAATGGAAAAGTTGTTTCGCTGACACCCCACTTTAGACCTTTCACGGGAATAGGAACCTTAAATGAATTAGATATTTGAACATAATTAAATAGTGCAATTGATTGCAAAAAACAGGTGTGTGTTGTATTAAAATGATTTTCGAAGCATACATTTTAAATTCCAAAAAATATTTGCTACTTTTCGTCCAAAATACTTTCAACATTGAATCATGAATTAAAACAGTGTATGTGAACTACATTAACATTATCGTGGCCAAATTAACACATTCAATTGAAAACTTTGCCTGATCACTGTGAAACGAACTCAAAAACTTTGAAATACTTACATAAGATCTTACTTACAGTTCGAAACCACTCATGGATTCCCATTTCGAGCATTTTCATACATAGCGTTGAACTCACGTTGCCTTTTTATTTTTTAACTTTTTGTTTTAAAATAGGGCAGATAGACTATACCATTATTGGCAATCACCCTTAATGATTGACATGTGATTTATTTATTCAAATCTCCATTACATTCATTTTCTTCTTCTTCAGCTCTTTCAAGAAAGTAGGACAAGGCTTCAAGATTATCAGCAAATCTGCGACTAATGACTGCAATACATTCTACGCAATTTTGTCAGAAATATTTTACTGTAAGTTTTTGGAATGCATTAACAATTAGCATCAGAAACGCAAAATCATTTACATATTTTAATAAACTGCTCAAAGAGCACTCACTATCTAAATTTGTAAACAGTAATTTTGGAATTATGGAATGAATGAACTCCCGCGGTTTTCCAGGGCGCTACAATATGGGGCTCTTCATAAAGGGCGTGAACAGATTCCTAAAGTCTCAACGAGGTAGGCAACGCATCAGCTCCCCTTGAGTTGCTCGCAGATACTGCATTAAGTCCATAAACATCACAATTTTTTTTCGCGGCTTGTGTTGCATTTTTACCTTTTTTGTAGTAACATTTTAAAATGTATCGAATGTCTTCATTAGATTCACTCATTTTAACAATAACAAAAACAAATGAAAATCACACATTTACCAACTTGAATTTGGAATTGTCTTCTTTAAAATTAAAACTTTTAATGACACCAAAACCAGCCAGATACAAATGGTATAGCCAAAGAGATCTTATTACAAGTTCATACATGCTATATGCGAAAAGACTTATTCCCCAACCTATTATATAGGCATAATTATTGAAGAAATAGTAGCGTTTTCTAAATGCTTTCTTAAATGTAGGCGACGTTTTGGCTTCTTTGACAGCAAGAGGCAGCGCATTTCAAAGTTTGACAGCCTGCACTGTAAAAGAGTTATCATAACGGGATGAAGTGTGTGCAGATGTAGTGAGTTCACAATACGTACGAGTGCGCAAATTGTGGGAAGTAGAAAGGGGAAGGAATTCAAAACGTTCCTTAAGGTAAGGAGGATTACTAGGAATTAATAATAGGTTATAAAGCAGTATTTCACTTCAGTACTTCACGTCGGAACAACTGCTGAACTTATACCAAGCACAAGTTCGGTCCCGCATGGAGTACTGTTCTCATCTTTGGAACGGGTCAGCCAAATACCAGTTGGAGGCGTTGCAATCAATTGAGAAAAGAGCCAGGAAACTGGTCGGCGATGAGCGTTTTGATGCTCGACTACAGAGTCTTGAGCATAGACGCAAGGTCGCGGGGCTGACTGTCTTGTATCGGATACATTTCGGTGAGTGTTCCTTAGAATTGCACGAGCTGATTCTTCCATCCACTTTTTACCATCGGACAACCAGACGGACCGGTTTGCGCCACCGTTACATAGTGGAAACGCCACCAGTAAGAACCAAGCGTTTCGCTTCATCTTTTCTGGTGCGCACTGCCGAAGAGTTGAATAATTTGCCGGAGTCTGTTTTTTATTTTATTTTATTTTATTTTATTTATTAAGGACAATAAACAGATATACACTAAAGTTACAATAAAAAAAAAGGTAAATGGTACAATGTCAGTGTTATCCTACTACATTATCCACGAATAACAATTTGGTAGTGTAAGCAAATCAGCACGCTTATATACATAATTTACATTTAATTATGTGTGGAGGATAAAAATAACAGATATACAATTTGACAGAGAAAAAAAAAACAGTTAATTACAGTGTTTGGCCCTTAATGGCGTTAATGACATGTTTTTTAAAAGCACCCAAGGAAAGTGCAAATATGTCGATGTTTTCAAAATATATATTGTAGTTGTTGACGAGTTGGTACATTGGGGCACGAAGTCCTGCGTTTGTACGACAGGAAGTCGTAGAAAAAAGCCGCCCAGTTTTAACCGCGCGTCTAAGCACTGTCCTTGGGACGCAATAACAAATAGTGTTAGTAAGAGGCAAGCAATCTACGAAATTGTGTAAAAATTTATAAAGCAACATAGCACCCAGTAAAAGACGTCTATTAGAGAGTGACAGTACAGTACAGTAGTTTTCCTGACAAATACAATCTTGAAGTCTTCAAGTCACGAGTTAAGAGGTATCTTCTAGGTAAGCGTGCTCCATCCTGGACTGCGTCATCACTCAACAACAGATGAGACAGTGGTCAAACGCCAACCTATACTTCCATAAATCAAAAAAATAGTATGAGAATGTGAGTACTCCTGCGTAAGCGAGATAGCAGGCGTCAGCGTAATCTAAAATGGGTGACTGTTGCGTAACTATGTTCTATATCTCAGTCTTTCCACCACAAACAAAAGCGCAGGGTCGACAGGGAGGAGGGGTTTTTTAGTGGGTATTGAGGTTGTTCGCCCGTGCGGCATCGCTCTGAGTCTTCCACACTCCTCTGTGTCATCCATCGCGGACGGAGCGCAAACAAAGCATACTATTACTAGCGTTATCGCCCCCGATGGATGCGTGCCGTTTCCTAGAGACGGCCCAGAGAGTGCGTAAATCAGTTAAGCATTTTCCCTCGCCTCAAAAAATTTTATCTGAAATGGGTAGCAAAACAGACTGTAAATGTATGTTACTATTTCATCAGTAAATATGTTAATTTAATTTACACACGCAAAAAGCGTTATTGTCAGTGTTTATTTGGGTCTAAAAAGATAAAACCACTATACATAATGAAATGAAATTAAACTTTCTCTATTATATCCACAACGTGTGAACGGAATGGTCAATTTTTCAGACTATGAAATCCAATGAGTCACCTGGTGCTAACATTCTATTTTATGGCCTCCCCAGGCACTCTGTTTAATAGCAGTGTTTGTTTTGGAAGGAATCCTTTGCACAGTTTATAATTTTTGTATTAGTTGTTCCATTAGGCAGGAACGGAGAAAGAACTAACTAATCTATGTCTAGTTTACAATTGGATAAGGATCAGTCAGTCGGGAAATGCGCCAGTCGTGTTCTAACTGCGAACGAGGCGTTACCTAGTTAGTGCATTTTCGGAGTGAGTCCTAAAGTCGAACTTTGCGCGATTTACGTAATAATGATTTTCTGCACTATAGTTTGGTTTTGTTGTATTCGGCTAAACTAAGAACTTTGAATTATGTGTGTTTACTTCTTATAAACTTGATAATTCCAACGGCATTTTCTAATTTTTATCCTACAAATCCCCTACAAATTAGTAACAATACTATACATTATTTATTTGAATTTAAGTAATTATCTGCTATATCTTCGGAATCGAAAATCCAACACCAGCTAATTTGATACAAAACTACTTGAACTGAACCCAACGCTAACAAAATAAGACAATTCGGTTCAAAAACAAAATAAAAATATGGCTAAAATACCTCAAACACTAAACATTTTCTATCTGATTTTCAGAAATATACACAGAACTACCTCAAATCTCTACTGAAACCAATGCAAAAATAATTAGTAAAATCGGTTAAGATACAGAAATTATGGCTGAACATATCTAAATAAATTTACACCACGAAGAATTTCCTCCTTTTTGGAAGTCGGTAAAAAATGATAAAACAGTAGACGAATACTTATGTTTATATAGCTAGAAATATATTTCTTAACTAAGTCAGCCAGTTTTATAAAGCCTACTTTTCGACGAGATGCGGAAAATCTACGAACGCATTGAACATTTGTTAAACTTTCCCTTTATTTTATATAGGTAAAATATTACAGGCATTCTACCTCTTAGCCATGAGATTGACGCGACGCAGGTGTCAAAAATATCCCATGACGTATCAACGTCATAGATCAACACATGCATAGAGGCGCAATAGAAATATAGCTCAGCTTTTCTACCTACATCCGTCCGACAATAGGTTTTCGTGTCACGTTTTGTTCTTTTTATTTTTTGTTCGGGCACAGCGTGTCCTGCGAATTGCCTGTATTGTTGCGAGATGCTTTTTTGGGCGACAGATTTACAAACTGGAGCTTTTAACGAGGGTTGAATTAAGATTTTTTTAAACCAGTTACGCCTTCATACTCCTGCAGATATTTTTATCGTTTAAATCAAAATTAAACTGTAGTATGTAAGCATTTGTATTGTTTATTGTAAGTGGGGCCAGTGCACAATAATTAAGTGAAAATGAAAATAAAAATATTTATTACTTCGAAAACACATTTTGTTAATCTTCTGATACAAGTATCAGAAGATCCCGCTCTTCCATACCTTAAATATCATTGTATTTATATTATTGTAAGTATCTAAAATATTTTCACGCTATAAATGACATAAAATTATTTAATTTTATAATTGAATTGTAAATAAAGTATTATTATTATATATTATTACGTTTTGTACTTAATTTTCATTAAGTACAAAACGTAATAATCATACCAAAATATTTTAATACAGTATTATATTGTATTGTTAGAATAATAGTTACTGCGTTATATACCTATATATATATATATATATATATATATATATATATATATATATATATATATATATATATATATATATATATATATGTGTGTGTATTTGGACCCTTAGCATAAATCTTATACTAATATATAAAGCTGAAGAGTTTGTTTGCTTGAACGCGCTAATCTCTGTGAGTGGACCATGAACTTATTGCGTCAGATATCGCTGGAGTGACGGTTTCAAGCCCATGAATGGCAAGAGACAGCGCTGAACAGAAAGAAGAAGAAGAACCGAAAAGAGTGGAGTATATATAAAACTATCATACGTCCAATATTGATGTACGGTGACATGAGGAAGCGATGGCAACTGGCAGATCCGAAAAATTGCCAAAATCGAGGAACTGGTGGATAAGCCCAATATAATAGGCGAGAGCAAGGCACATCGCTTGCGCTGGTTTGGCCACCTACATAGAATGGGAGAGGATCGCGCGGTGAAAGGAGCTTATCTGGGCAGACCAACGGGACGGCGACCAGGTGGTGGGCCCAGGTATCGCCCATGAAGGGACATAGTGGAAGCTGTTCTGCGCAAGCTCCATGCCGATGACTGGCAGGAGACCGCGCTGAACAGTAAGGAGTGGAGTATTCTCATTTCGGAGGCCAGGACTCATATTGGGTCGGTGAGCCGCAGCAGTTTTTTCAAATTCAAATTCTCGAAATTTTTTATTCAAAATAAATTCCACTGGAGAACATTTTTTGAAGGTCATAAATATAGGTTAAAATTCAATTTTACTTACCAGTCTATATACACCGTTTCGCAACGTGTTATTGCTGTTAAGGAGAAGAAGCGGCAAGAAACTCCCCAGCAACACGTCTAGCTAAAATTGTTTTTTTTTTATATTTCTTATTCAATTTATATCTCAAGTCCTTTTTTTTATACGTTTTATACAGAAGTATGTTACAGAATAACTTTTAAAGAATTAATGGAGTTAGTTAGTTAGTTATTAACTAATTATTAAGATAACGTTTGATTAATTTCGCCCTCACAGATGCTAGACTATGGTCTAGACCTAGAATAAGTCAATGTCCACAGAATCTGATTTGCTGAGTTTGTTAAAATTGTTGAGCGTTCTGACAGTAAATGACTGTTATTCTGTGTCACGGCCTTCAATGTAAACTGAATTTCATGAAATTTTCTATATGAAGAAAATTCACGGGAATGAATCCGCGTGTAAAGCTCTAGTATACAAGTAAAACGGCTCTTGTAATGGTTAATTTCCTTGTCGTACAAGTTTATTTCACGATAGTCGTTTAACACGCGAATAAATAATATCCCCTATAACTTATAATTACTTAATTTATACTTTGATTTAAAATTTTCCACTTTAATACGCGGTTGCGAAACTTAACCTGCTATAATGTGTACTTGAGTTATTACTTAACATTTTTAATTAAATTTTATGTTGTTTATTCATGTTAATCGACAAACTTTTATCCTAAGATATTTTTTGAATTTTTGAAGTGAAACATCTTTAGAATTGTTGTAATTTGAAACTCGATGAAACGAAAACGACACTAAAAAGATATAAGCCTGCGAGGGAATGAAATACAAATTTTACATTGTAGCACAGATTAGAGAGTCAATAAGACCGATGACTAAACATAAGTCCGATTTGGACCGAGATAAAACTGACATTAATGTATTTATCTGTGAGTATATTCTATGAATAATAAAACTACGTTTTAAGTGTGGTAATTTATTTTATTTTGGTTTATCTGAATTTTCGGCCGCTTTTCAGTGGCCGTGGTCACGGAAGACAAAGATGACATTTGTCTAACGTGTATTGTCAAAGTTTTTATTCAGTCTACCGCCAACTTGTTCATTTTAATTATTTAGTTTTAATTTTGTTTATGGATATTATTTACTCTAAGGGAGCCTAATCTAATTTTACCACCGCTTCACAAAGTTGCAGTTGGCGGTAGGCTTTACACGTTAGACAAATGTCATCTTTGTCTTCCGTGACCACGGTCACTGAAAAGCGGCCGAAACGTCGGATAAACCAAAATAAAATAAATTACCGCGCTTAAAACCGTTAAAACGTAGTTTTATTATGTGTACAAGTCGCGAAAACTTAAGAAAATAGTATATTCTATGAAGTTTGACTTCTACTGCACAAACACATTTTTTTAATACACACATAATGAAGTACGTATCGACTCGGCAAAGCCGAAAACAGATTATTTTACGTACGACGTTTGGACCAAAAAGTTAGCCACGTCTCGGTTTGACTAAAAATACTTCAGCCACAAATCGGAATTTATTTCAAGTTTTGTCGAAAGGCCTCGGACCAACCTCGGATAAGCCAGTCATTCCGGGAAGAGACTGCATATCTCCCTTTCACTATAACATATATAAATAATAACAATAATCATAGTAAACCCACAGGGCCCTTTGTGGTGTAGCCGCAGACGTCCGATCACCACGGCGGTCGCTCACAAATTGTTGCGGACAGAATCACCCCGCTGACCTCACCCCCGTAAAGCCCGTGCGCCCACGCCCCGCCTACCGCGGGGACATAGCTCGCTCCGTTAGCTGCTAAGCGTCTGCATTTTTGTAGTACTTTAGTAAGCGCGGAGCGAGCCTACATCATGCATTCCTGAACTGCAATTCAAACACAACATTGTTTCACTTCTACCCGAAGACCTCCAAAGTGGCAAAGCCTTAGGAGTACAGCGACACCTCGGACCTAACACCAAGAGCCAAAGCAAGGCCTGCGTGCTTGCCTTTGCCAACCAGTACGGAGTGGAGATCGCTAGAGTTAAGACTCAAGCTCCAGGGGTAGAAGTGATAAATGACCTAACGTAGGAAGTAGCTGCGGTGAACCTGCGACCCACCTCTATACACCCCTTAGCCGCTCACAACCATGTTGCCCTTCTCTTATAAAGATTTGTTTGGCTCATGCAGGGAGGGCCGCGTCACTTTCTTCCCATTTTTTTATGTTCTCCGAACATTGAAAACTCTATCCATGCAGGAACAGAGAAAGAAAACAATTCTCTGCAGCCGGCGGCCTGTCGTGAGGGGCGACAAAACAATCCACAGTCAGGTGGTAGCTTTGCTCGTCTCGATGGCAACCACCCTTGGTCGAGAGTAGGCTGCCATAACAACCTTGTGTTCTGTTCCGGCATTAGTGATCAGGTTCCAGTCTCCATTAAGAGACCAGCAGCGCATTTGTAGCAGCTTTGGTGTTCTAAATGTCTATAGGCGATGGTAACAGCTATTCAACAAATGGGCCGTCTGCCTGTCTGCTAAACTACTGCCACAACAACAAAAATTGGAACGGGCAGACGCCATAGTCTTCAAATTTCCAGACCCCTTGTACCAGTAGCAGTATATATAATTCGCTTGCAATGTCAGTCTTTTATAGAAATATTAATAGGACAAAATTATGTTACAAGCATTAGTTTTGGGTTGCGAAATGAATCAATCAGCCGAGTCCAGGTAAGTGGAGTGCGGCGGTGTTCCCTCGTAATGAGGCCCTCCCGATAATTTGCCAAATGACAACGGCCGACGCCCGCCCATTGTTACTCGCGTGGGGGAGGCACAATTACTATTCCCAACAATTAGGGAATATCTACACTTGTCTGTATTTTTTTTTTGCAACTTTACATACACGCTAAATTTTGCGTATATCTGGATCCCGGAATGGTTTAGATTCCCAATTGGACCCGGTAGGTGACGCCGCTAAACTCCTCTTAAGCTCCGTTTTGTTTGTTTAAGTGGATTTGAGAAAAGTTTAAATTAACATTTGGTCCCGGTAGATGGCGCTCCAATCAAGTTCTAGATTTTTATTTTTCGAAGGCAGGACAACATCTGCCGGTTACAGCTAATAATATTGTAACATTCTAAGCATGCTGTGTCTGCACTTTGGAGCTATATAAAACCAACTGGAATAAACTATATAAACGATGGAGAATATAATGCAATTTCTTGGTTTGTTTGTTCTGGATTAACGTAAAGACTACTGGGTCGATTTCGATGCGGTTTTCGCTGATCGACAACAAATTTTTAGAATTAAATTTTGTGTTACTTTTTATCCTAGATATCCCGCGGAAATACTTCTGAGAATGATTTTTAAAAATCGTTTTGCCACTTGGCCGTTGCGATTCGTTTTTCCACTTGTCCGTTGAAGTTTCACTTCTAATATGTGTCCCAGCACACATTTTGTTTTTTCGTAGGTTTACTGCAAATTATGATTTGGTGAGGTTAGGTACATTTTAATTAATGCATAATTTTTTTTATTTAAACACATTTTATTTTATGAAACAAAAAAAACTTAATTTGATCCGGAAGCAATAAAACCATCAATAGTCTACTCTAACATGCCGCCTCCAACCACGTCTACTAACGCCGTAACGCGTTTTCGTGACAGAAAAAATCCTAGCATCTCCCGTCTATATAGAAGTGTCACTTGAAAAACAACACTGAATAGGGTTATCGTACCCTTAAGTCGTGTAAATTATACGACACCCGCCGGTAGAGAGCGCGGCGTATCAATCGCGAAATCCCTTACGGTGTGGCATTACACCCTCTGATTGGTCCGGGGACTGATTGTGAGCGATGAAGTGTCGGTCGTTCCCAACGAATGACTCCGCATTCATTGATTTTCCTTATGCGAAAGTGGAACACAGTACATACGTATAATTCACTCGCACACGCACACCCGTGTTTGTGTTCGGGAGTCGTTTAGCAAAAGTGATCCAACTCAGATTATATTGCGAAGTACTCCTTATAAGACGGGAAAATCGGGCCAGAACCGGTTCTGCTTCGAAATAAGACGCTACACTTAAGAAAATATAGGATACATTCAATGTTTATTAAAGATACTAGCTGTACCCGGCAGACGTTGTCCTGCCCTTAAAAAAATAAAAATCTAGAACCCAATTTCAGCGCCATATAACAGCCTCAATTGTGAATCTAAACTATCTCGGGATTCACTTGAACACACACAACATTTTCATCAAAATCAGTCCAACCCTTTAGGAAGAGTTCAATAAATTGTTTAGGAAAGCATATTCGACAAACATACAAACATTGATTTTTATTTAAATAGCGTTTTTGAGCCAGAAACCATTTCTTTTCGTCTTCAGAATGCCCTACCACAGTTTCATCACAATCTGATCAATGTGTTAGGAACGCACCGAGGACAAACATACAACATTAATTTTTATTTATAAGATTTTTTATTTTGTTAATCATATGTCTTAAGGAACATTATGTCAAAAAAGCCGAATTTATTGCACCGTTCTCGAGTTTTGCGCTTAGCAACATTAATTTTATTTGAATAGAAGATAGATTTCATACAATCTCTCATCTGTGATAATTATAGTCAGTTAGGTAGACAAATTGTTACCAGTTTGCTGTAATGAAAGGGATATTGGGAAATATACAAAATAATAACCAGCGTCTGTATGTAATCTTAAGGGCCATTTACATGGCTAAAGCTTGTCCCACGTTTTCGTACTCTTCAGATAATAATATTATCGGATTTTCAGCATGGATTTAGACAGGGTAGATCAGTTGATTCGAATTTAGTGTCGTTTGTTTCCTCTGTCTCAATTGAGGTCGATAAAGGTGGGCAAGTTGACTCTATTTATACTGATTTCAGCAGCGCCTTTGACAAGGTAAATCATGCTATACTATTATATAAACTTAAAAACGCTGGCATTGAAGGACGTTTGCTGAATTGGTTTCAATCTTACCTAACACTGAGACCCCAAACTGTTGTTGTAAGTGGCCATAAATCTAACATCTACTACGCTAAATCTGGTGTGCCACAAGGTTCCCATTTGGGGCCAATATTATTTCTCATATTTATCAACGATATAACTGCACATATCAAGCACAGCGAAATGTCATTGTTTGCTGATGATCTCAAAATTTTTAGAATTATTCAATCAAAAGATGATGTCACTCTTATGCAAACGGATATTAATAACGTCAAGATGTGGTGCGATAATAATGGCATGTCTCTGAACCCTAGTAAATGTTCTCACATTACTTTTACCAAAAAGAAGACACCTTTAAATTCCACATACTATCTGGATGGAGTAGCTCTAAATACAGTGTCGGAAGTTCGGGACTTAGGCATTGTAATAGACAGCAACCTCAAGTTTTCTGCCCATCTTGATGTAAAAATTAGTAAAGCTGCTCAAATGTTAGGTTTTTTGAAGCGCAGTACGCGAGGGTTTAAGCGGCCTAGCACACGCATACTTCTGTATAACAGTTTTGTACGAAGTCATCTTGAGTTTGCTAGTGTCGCATGGAACCCTGTGTACAGTGTTAATTCTCAGAGAATTGAGAGTATACAACGTGCCTTCACCCGCCATCTGGCTTATATAACTCCACAAATCGTGTACACTCAACCATATGTGGAAAGACTGAAATTCTTTCACATGTCCACCCTTCGTCATCGCCGTATAATGAGTGACTTAATATTTCTCCATAAGATAATCAATAATAAAATCAAATGCCAACATCTCCTTGCTCGTATACGCATCAATGTTCCTTATAATTGTCCACGTAATTTTCGGCCTGGAGTATTTCGGATTCCCCCGTGCAGAACCAATCTTGGCCAGCACCTACCATTGTCGAGAATGTGCAACAAATACAATGAAATAGCCGGTAAGATTCCGAACATAGATATCTTTTGCGACTCTTTAGAAATTTTTAAAAGGAAATTAATCACATATTTTCATGTAAATAAAGTTTTTCATCTCATTTATCTACATCAATTTAAATTTATATAAATTCTGTAATTCTAATTTAGAAATAGTGACAAACTGTAGACAAAGCTGTGTACGCCTGTTATTGGCATGTATGCATTTATTTAATTGTTATATTTATTATTATGTCATAATTTTATTAATGTGTACTATGCTGTTGGTGTACCTATAAAATAAATAAATAAATAAATAATCGCATGGATATGTTTACATTGAAGCAAAAAACAAAAACAAAAACTTGCATACGAGCATGCCATACGATAACCGTAAGATAATTATCGCCAAGAGTTTTGTTTACCCTACGACATATATTGCATTGAGATATTGCCTACGATTTCTCGAACTGTCTAAACTGGATCTCTTACGACATTTCTTCATGTTCATACGAGTATCGTACAAATCAACCGATTTGTATGCGAGACTTGCCATTCGAGTCCGGTGTACTTTTTGTAGTAAATATGAAAACTCACAGTCAGTATATATTTTTAAATGTCTCTTCATCTTCTAGTTGCAATTCAAGACACAACATATTAGAGGCTACTCAAGTGTTTTTTTTTTTTTTTTTAATTGCAGGAGATCAGCAGACAGGCAGACGGCCCACTTGATGGACAGCGGTTACGAATACGGTGCTACGAATGCGCTGCTGCTCTCTTTAGGGAGCCTGGAACCTGGTCACTAATGCCGGAACACAACTCAAGGTTGTTATGGCGACATACTCTAGACCAGGGGTGGTAGCCATCCAGTCGGGCAAATGCCCTACCACCTGGCTGTGGGTTGTTTTGTCGCCTCTTACGACAGGCCGCCGGGCCGCAGGAAATTGTATTCTTTCTCCGTTCCTGCACGGATAAAAATGTTTTTTCTTTCTATCCACTCTTTAACCCTTTTTTTCGGTTCGGTTTAATTAACTCTTGTTTTAGAGCAGAGGAATTGAAACATCCTCGCTGAAGTCGAAATACGATTCTTATTGACAAATTTTGTTAACACAGAGACGTCAGTATTCAATGACCAGGCGATTATCGTCCTTCCACGTACGATATTTTATGTTTCGCTTACATTATCATATTTTTTTCTTACTTTCGACTATCGTATCTTCAAGGCAAGAAACTTTTTATATGTAAATGACCCTTTATAAATAAACATTACAAGAAAGATAACTTCTTTATTTATTATATAGCAATAACCTGAAGTAATGAAACAGTGATACAATTAAACATCAAAGGCTAGAGAAAATATGTAGTTAGACCAGAGTACATAGGTAAACTTGAGGAAATGGATATAATAGAGCACATGCACGAACTAGAGCGAGAGGATAGTCTAAAGCACATGAATAGGCAAGAGCATTGTTATATATTGTAGGTTCGCGTTTGATCATTGTCTCGCTTGAATCTAAGCGGAGATATGGTCTGACATGGCAGACGGTTATATGGAAGGTTAGTTCACACGGATCTGGAAGTCACCCAGGATAAGACAGACTCCGACAATGAGTTTTATTCAGTTTGCGTTGCGCATGACGAAGCCTAAGCAAAGCGCTTCGCGTAGGTAAAATTACGCTAGTGCGTCTGGTTGTCTGATGGTGTAAGGAAAACGGCAGGATTAGTACAAAACTTACATGACAACAACATTACATCTATAGACTAGAAGAGGCACACTCAAGCCCTAATCGAATAGAAGAAGAAGAGGTATAATATATTTAAAATAGCAAAGAATCAGTGACCTTCGACTTTGATACCATTTCTTAAAGCCCACGATAACCCTAGTCTCGAGTTGGCCCAGTTTTTGCTACAGTTTCGCCCCTTATCGCCCCGTTTGATGTTTTGATGAGCTCCCAACAAAAAATGAGGCCGAAATAAAACACCGAGTTTGTTTGTGCACAATGATCTGTTGTTATTTTTATACCGAAGCTAAAGGGTCCCGGCTACAGGGCGGAAATGTCGTGTTTGCGTTTATACATTTGCTTATATCCCCAGTGTGTTTACTTACTCTTAAACATTTCCGGTGGAGCGTGTTTGACGTCAATTTGTGAAGCATGATGACTTTGTACAAGACGTAGTGGTTCATTGATTACGGCACCCTCGTCTCATTCAAATATTATAGAATCCAATAAAAGCAGACGACAATATAATATTTCCCTTTTTTGTATTCATACGATATTTAGCACTACGTCGTATATCGTAGTAACATTGTAAAACCCATATGTTTCATACACTTTTCTAGTCCATCCTAGGGTTGTGTCCCAATTAGACGGAAAGTGGGCTGCTGACTGTTCGCTAGCTTACTTACGAGGGTCATCGTTCCTACCTGATGGTGGCAGAGCCGGTATGGGGCCTCAAGCTTTCGCTCCTTGCTTCGGATTGAATTCGCGGGGGTAACTAGCCCCAGTGACGGGGTAATCTTAATCAGCTGAAATTTTGCAGATTTTAGGTCTATTGTTAAGACTAGGTCTTAGACCCTGGAACAGTTCAAAATTATTTCATTTTTTTGAGATTAAACGGGAATTTTATTCTTAATGTTCTTATTGTTGTCTAAGCATCGTAAATACGTCGCTATCTCTTCAAACTAGTGGTCGTTCAGCGGTCGAAATTCGACCATAATTAATTTAAATTAAATTAATTTAATTTAAAGTTTGAACATTATAAAGGTTCTGTTGTCAAATACTTATACTTCTATAATCAGATGGTAGCGTTTGTAATGTTTTTTTATTATTAATTTAATGTATTTTTTATGCATAATTTTGGAAAAATAGCTTTGGTCGCTTCGAAATTTCATACTCTCTGTCCGCGCAATTTTCGTAAAAAGGGTACAAAGTTTTTACTCCACGTATTAACATAATGATAAACTCTTTCTTTTTCTTTCTTGTAAGGGTTCGAAATGGACCAAAACTGCTATAGAACTTTAAAAATGTAATGATAACATAGTGAGTCAATTTCGCCAACATAATGGTCGTCGCAGTGTCCCAGTAATAAATGTTCTCGCCAAAATCGGTAATGGACGGCCATATATTGGAAAATTTTACAGGCTATATTTCTCATATGCAGTAAAACGGAATTAGCCCGAAACCCAGCTCACCAGCCCACAGGGCCCGAGCACTACCCTATTATCATGGAAAGAAATTACTAGGGTATGAAATTTGATAGGAAATGTAGTCTTTATGGAGCTATATAATAGTTTTGTAAAAACGCGAAAGAAATGAAAATTAGTGGTGGCTTCTGCTTTAACCAGTTTCAAAATTTGTTAAGAATTGAGCAATGTCTTCACTGACTCACAGATTTATTTAGATATATGTTTTAGCTCATATAGCTGGTTACAATCGTAAAAATAGTATTAGAAGGGAATAAGGATCTATATGCTACTAATTGTCTGCTGTATACACATATATTATTATATCACAAAAGAGCAATATCTAATATATAAAATTCTCGTGTCACAGTTTTCGTTGCCATACTCCTCCGAAACGGCTTGACCGATTTTGATGACATTTTGTGTGCTTATCCGGTATCTATGAGAATCAGACAACATCTATTTTTCATCCCCCTAAATGTTAGGGGTAGCCCACCCCTAAATTTTTATTTTTTAGACAAAATTTTTACTTTCTATTTTTTTATGATACAACATACAAAAATACATACAACCCTAGATTTTCAACCCTCTACGATCAACCCCTATTTTTTACCGGGCAGGACGCCGTCTGCCGGGACAGCTAGTTTACTGTAAAATAATAAATATAAGCTATTTTGTAAATAACATAGCATATCATATACCCATTTTGCCATCGGACAACCAGACGCACTGGTTTGCGATACCGTTACATGGTGCAAACACTATCAATCATAACCAGGCGTTTCGCTTCATCTTTTCTGGTGTGCACTGCTGAAGAGTGGAATAATTTGAGGTAGTTTTGGCAAATAAAATCTTGAAGTCTTCAAGTCACGAGTGAATCTTCTAGATATGCGTGCTTATCCTAGACTGCGTCATCACCCAACATCAGGTGAGACAGTGGTCAAACGCAAACCTACTTCCATAAAAATAAACTAAGATAAATAAACGAAAATTAGCGTAAAAAAGATCTCTCAGGCTCTTAGATTCATGTGACATTCAGTAAACATTCATGTGCTTATCTCTGTCTAGGGTCGCTTTTTCATTTCATCGGGTTTCAAATCACAAAGTTCTAAAAAAGATTCACTTTAAAAAAAACGATATTGTCATATCTACGTAATCTTTCATAGATCGTGAAGTGTGTGACACTTGTTTTTGAAAACAGTTTTGATTTGCCATAAGAAGACAGTCAGAACTAGGTCGTACAAGTACGCATGACTCGCAGACCTAATGTAGTTAATTGCTGAAACATTTCTTTGGTTAATTGGTTTATGTTTCAGGTGAATTTTAATTAGTCGCGTGCAAATGCTGTTTTCAAAGCGTTCATTTCATAAAGCATTTTGCCTATAAATAGGTAGGTTTCATTGCAAATTTTTACAAGTAAATTCTAAATATTTTGATTTTTCGTCTAAATACTAAATATGGTAAACTGTGCCATTTTAGGCAAAATGCTTGGCACGATATCAATTTACTTTATGAAAGAAGGAAGAAAGGTTTTAGTTGAAGATATAGCTACGTAATTGCATAAATTATTTAAAACATGGTTTATTTTGAGTATTTGTAGACTGACTGCATTTTCAGGAAATAAGTTTTGCAATCAAGTCGTTGTAGCGTTATGGCTAGCGCACGCATTCCATACCCAAAGGGCGAGGGTCCGATTCTGGCCGGTATGTATGCACCACTTGGCATCTTTCTGACCTAACGTGCCTATTGCTACAATAACCACATGTTAATAATGGTGAAGGGAAACATCGAGATAACTGGTGTTTCAAACCTGCCAAGCCGCCTTGGACAAGCGTGGCGGGAATACTATCCGTTCCACTATAGAGGCCCGAGGTCAGCAGTGGGACGTTTATGGGTTGTTATTATTATTTATTAATATAACTTTTTCAATCAGCTTATTGCTGTGCCGGAATTATAACCGAGAGAACAATATTCATAGCAAACATTCCTTTTGGCTTATCAAAGATACTACGGTCTTCCTTGCCACCGCAGTGTCGGCAGATGGTCACGCCACGCCGCCTTGAATGATGTCTTACGGAGGGCGCTTGCCACCGCTAACGTTCCGGGTTTATTGGAGCCGAACTACATTGCACGTGACGATGGTAAGCGTCCAAAGGGAATCACTCTAATTCCCTGGCAGCGTGGCAAACCTCGTGTGGGATGCGATTTGTGTTCCTGGGATCTCGCAGGAATTTCGGACGATGTCCTGACTCATCCTAGCAGCTCATAAAATCTCGATAAACGAAGTTCAAGACGCCGTCCAACCCGATGTATTGATGATTTGCGCAAGGTCACCAGTGGGTGCTGGATGAAAATTCAAATTCAAAACTCAAGTTCAAAAGTTTTTATTAAAAATAAGTTCAACTGGAGAACACTTTTTAAGGTAAATGTAAATAATATAATAATTTAACTACCTATTCTATGTACACCACTTAACAACGTGTTATTGCTGTTAAGGAGAAGAAGCGGCAAGAAACTCCCCAGCAACACGTCTAGCTAAAAATTGATTTTCTTTATATTTCTTATCATATTTATATCTCAAGTTCACATTATAATATTAATGGACTAAGATATGTGTCGCAATCTTTGGGAGGTTTACGTTCAACACTGGCTGACGACAACACTAGAAAAACCAGTGGCAGCTTGTCATCTCTATAGAATTCTACATTGGGAAGTAATTGCTAGATCTTTTATATTTTTTTCCTCCTTAAGTCGTATTCCTTATCCCTGAGAGTTGTGACCTTTTCGTACTACTTTTATCTTAGGGTTATTTACCCAAATAATAAAAGCGGCAAACGTTGGTCACATCGTTTAAATCTCTTATTCGAAGACTTGGAGATGTGTTATACGACCGAGTTAGGAAGTCTCTATTAGCGGCGGCCATAAAGGCAGTTTATTGCCGTCCGATAGCGGGACTGAAACTTTTTGATTTATCACCCTTACAGCAGTTTGGGTCAGCTTTAATATTGGGTTTAGGTAACGTTCGTTTCCTTCTATCCTTCTTAAATCGGATCTCGTATATAAGAGATGTATTTTTTATAGTATTACTTTTGTCTCTTTATTTGTATAAAAACATAATCAGTATAATTAATTATTGTTATTTGTAGTTAAGAGAAGTGTGAAAGAATAAAATTGAAAGAAGAATTCTTCTTCTTTCAATTTTATTCTTCTTTCTTCTCTTCACGCGGTTCTGGTACCTACGCTTACGTATGGAAGCGAGAGTTGGGTATGGAATAGAGAGCATGAAAGTAGAGTAAACGCGGTCGAGATGCGAGCACTGCGCAAAATCTGCGGAGTGACGCTCGCGGACCGCGTTCGTAATACCGAAGTAAGAAAGAGACTTGGTCTGAAAGAGAGTGTCGGGGTGAAGGTAAGGAAAGGAATGCTCCGGTGGTTCGGGCATGTGGAAAGAATGTATGATGAAAAAATGACTAAACAGATATACAATGCAAAAGTGGATGGATGCAGAAGCCGCGGAAGGCCACGACACACCCTCCATGATCAAATTGATCATGTGTTAGCAGAAGGTGATGTTAGGAGCCTTAAGAACAGACGAGCGTGCATAACAAGAGCTATGAATGTCAAAGAAGCAAGTGAGGTGTGTAAGAATGGGCCTGTGTGGCGCTCTGTTGTTCGTGCCTACCCCGCAAGGGACCTTGCGTGAAGTTATGAATGAATGAATGTTATTTGTAGTTGCACTGTGTCAGACTCCGAAAGCGAAATGCTGACTGCCAACCTCATTTATAAATTGCGGCATAGACTTTTTGTATGTTATATTTATTACTAGGATTGATTTGAAATTCCCGCGGGATTCCTGGGACTTAAAGAAAATAAAGTAAAAGACTGTTGGGCCAAATTTATCCCAGTTACCAATTGAGTCTTGGGTTTATATAATTTTAAGTTTAATAAATCTTTAATAATCTCTATTTTCACCGTAATGACTTAATCTCCGTTCAATGCTTGTTGAAGCATTGAAAGCAATTATGTACTTTTATGATGGCTTCGCCAGTTTAAGTGGACATAATACCTGAAGATGCTTACATAAGTTTAAGTGAGGGGAACTTAACGTTAAGTGTGATTAAGTTTCATAGTTGCCAACGTGAGAACATTTTAATTTTACTTCTAGATGTTTAGTAATGTATTCTTATACAGACAGCCTTTTGAGAAGGAGGAAAGAAGAGAAGTCATTCTAGCCAAAAATAGAGTACAGAATCTGTACGCCATATCTTGGGAAAGTAGATCTACATTCAGATTTTTGCTATTTTGCAATTATGTTCGATACAATTGATTTGCAGTACCAACCGCGACGCCAAAATGACCCGAAAATACCAATCAATCAATTTGTTTATTTATTAAATACTGATATTGAGTACCCGGTATGCGATGTCGCGTCATTTCAGAATATCGTACAATGTTTATGTATACGACCTTTGACAAAATGAACCTGTTTTATTCCTGTCACGGGTTGTCTGGAAGAGATCGCGTCTTAGCGATAAGACCGCCCATTATGCACATTTAGCAAACAATCAGGGTATAAGTCTTTCTGTGTTTTCTGTAATGGGGTACAATAAAGCGTTTTTTCTCTCTCAAATATTTTACTTCTGGCATAAGACGTGTTGCTTATACAGGTAATTTTAAAATAGGCATCCATACTAGCTGTACTAGAATGAAATTAGAAAGAATAAATTTGAAAGACCAGGTTCCAGTCTCCTTTAAGCGAGCAGCATCGCATTTGTAGCCGCTATCCATCAAGTGGGCCGTCTGGTTATCTACTGAACTCCTCCAATTAAAAAAGACATGATATCACTTCCTTGAGGAATTGTAAACATTTTTAACGTATCAGTGGTATTAATTTTCAGGGTGAATGATACTCCTGGGAGCTCGAATCGCAACATTGGAATTAGTGTAATTAAGGGGCGCGCCACACAGCGAACAAACGCCCGGGGCGAGACAACTTTGCCAATATCAGGCGCAATTAACCCCCGTGCTTATTAGTACTGATTTATGCTTAAACGATTGATATTATTCGTCTCATAGGTTTTACTAAATTGCCTTAGATATAACAATAACTGACTAATTCTGCATTTGTTAACGGACAAGAAAGTCAATACTCAATCAATACTCAATCATTTATTGCACAATTATAAACAGTTTTACATGTTCACAATAACCCTAGCAGGGTATAGCAATAGATACTGTGCGGAGCGGATCGGTCTATTTCACGTACTGAAAAATGTCATTATATCTATTTTATATCATCTTTAAAAAAATCGTTTATATTGTAGTAGCATTTTATTATTCATATATTTTTAAGTTCTTTTAAAAAGATGTCGTCTTTAGTGTTTTTTAATTTAGCAGGCAATGTATTATATATTTTAATGGCCATTGCGTTCGGGCTACAGCTGTGCATATTAAGTTTGGAGTTTGGTAGAATTAAATTATTTTTATAGGTAGGTCTAATTGCATAGTCGCGCATGTCATTTAATTTGATAAAATATTGATGATATTTTCTAATGAATTTACACTGTTCTAGTATGTATATAGACGTTATTGTTAGTATTTTATGTTTGATAAAGTATGGCATGTGAAAATGTGGTATCGTTATGTCAGGAAGTTTTATATTTTCAAGTATGCGGATACATTTTTTTTGAGCGATAAACAGATCTCTAACATCTACGCTATTTCCCCAAAGTATGATGCCGTAGCTGAGCCACGAGAACGCGTATGCGTAAAAAAGTTGCGCACGCAATCATACGTACTACAAAACTCATGCGAATAAGGTACTACATACATAGTGGAAGTGAAGGATTATTATAGCTCAAACAGGCGAATTTAAGGATACAGCTGCTTTTTCTAGTCTTATATTTATGTACGTAAGTGTATTTTGCAATATTTTATTTACTTATACATATATATCATATTGGTATAATTTTTCTATTTTATTAATATATTGTTACGACCGAGGTGCCCAGAGGAGAATTCACACCTGCGTCTGTAGAAACCTTTCTGACTTCTTTTTTTTTGCTTTGTGTTTAAAAATTGTGATTGGAAAAACAGCCCACTGTATTCTTTTATAGTAGTCTTTCTACGTGCAGGAACGGAGAAAGAATACAATTTCCTGCAGCCGGGCGGCCTGTCGTAAGAGGCGACAAAACAACCCACAGCCAGGTGGTAGGGCATTTGCCCGACTGGATGGCTACCACCCCTGGTCTAAAGTATGTCGCCATAACAACCTTGAGTTGTGTTCCGGCATTAGTGGACCAGGTTCCAGTCTCCTTTAAGAGGGCAGCAGCGCATTTGTAGCATCTTTGGTGTTGTAAATGTCCATAGGCGATGGTAACCGCTCTTCATCAAGTGGGCCGTCTGTCTGTCTGCTGACCTCCTGCAATAAAAAAAAATAAAAGAAAGTCATTAGCCCGGAGCCAAATTGATTAGCGATTAGTTAGCGCTATTTCCAATCATCACTAGACATGCATACATAGAAAAATATTACAAAGGTGACAGCTCTTCAGCCCCTGACAATATGGGCTCGAGTAAGTTCGAGAAAAAGTGCCCAAGTTTTAATAATCCTAATTTATTATCACAAATGTCCCCAAACGACACTTGGTCAGTTGGAAAACATTGAAAATTCAGAAGTTGGGACTAATTAAAAATTGGGATTGAGGAAATGGGGCTGTGACGTGCGGTCGGGCGGAAGGTGGCCGCGGGCGGACAACTTTGCCAATATCGGGGCACATCGGCCACACGCGCGAAGCCTGATTTATGCCACAAGACCAATATCTCACCCCACTGACCCCTTTTTTTATTAGAGTTCCCTTGTCGTTCTGGCAGGAATGTAATTCTTATGAAATTTTCACGTTCTTTCGTCTCTTCATTTTTTTGCATGTCAATTCAAATTAAGGTAATATAATAATAATAATAAGGTTAGGTTAGATGAGGTTAGCGCCATGTGAAACCTGTAGCGTCAGGGAAGAGACTAATAGCGAAGAGCCTTGAAAGGCTCGCGCTTGGTATCTGGGTGAAGGCTCGGATGCAGAAGGCAGCTCTGCTGGACATTGCCCGTATTGTGAGGAGATTCCTATGTCAGGAGCCTTAACCACCAGTAGCATGGACCCTAGGCCCCACTGCCGGCGGAGATAATTTGTTTTTATAAATTAATGAAAATATTTTATAAGATATTTATAAAAAAACTAGCGGCCCCATCAGACGTTGTCCTGCTCTGAAAAAATATGACCCGATCCCAGCGCCACCTACCGGTTCCAACGGTATAAAAACTATCCTATCTTTCAAGTTGGATCAAACTGCACACGGTGTGCAAATTTGATTAAAATCGGTTGAGTAGTTTAGGAGTCCATCGCGGACAAACATCGTGACACGAGATTTATATATATAAGAATGTAAAAAAACTTACAAATAAAATATATATGTAAACAATAATAATAACTGACGGTTGTCCTTGGGTACATTATTATGGTGTAGATAGGGATAATCGCTGGTCAGTGTCACACCACAATTAGATTAAATTTGTCAAGGGGCCTCTTAGTGTTGGCCTCCTTATGGCCCCACGGTAGCCCTCCAAAAATCCGGGACATTCTTATGACCCGTAGTCTTTAAACACATACAATATGAAATAATAATCGCTTATGTTATGGATAATATACAACGGACTACTCTAGGGCTGATCCCAGACACACAGACCATATTAAATAACGGGGAAAATACGTTTAATTTTTTCGAGTTTGGGAGGTTTTCGACTTATCGAGGTTCGACTTAAAGCTGTTTTACTGTACAATAAAACATGTGTCAATGTGTGTTCGTTAAATAATCTTAGAGTTACTCATTAGCGTTTGACTCGCAGCGAAGTCTTTTTTTTAGAATAGAACAGAATATACTTTATTGTACAATAAAAATTATGAAATAATATACAAGAACAGCTTAGAATTTGGTACAAATGGCGGTCTTATCGCTGACAGCGATCTCTTCCAGACAACCTTGGGATGGAGAGAGAAATATGGCACAAAGCTGGGGGTAGGGTTTACTGCACAATATTTTAAGTGTTACATATTCTATATATTATTATTATTACACATATGGATTTATATACACATGATTAAATACATAAAGCATTTTTTTTTTTTTTTATTGCAGGAGTTCAGCAGACAGGCAGACGGCCCACTTGATGGACAGCGGTTACCATCGCCTATGGACGTTTGCAACACCAAAGGTATAAAGCATAGTAATATTATACATATATATATATATATATATATATATATACATACATACATACATATTACATATATTAAAAGCAGTAATATATAATAGTTCAATAAAATATAGCATAAAGATACGTATTATAATAACAACATCAATTATACTTTGAGATAGTAATCCTTGACAAGCCTATTAAAGGCGGATAGGGATTGGGCTTGCCTTACTTCCAGTGGAAGCATGTTCCATAATTGGACAGCTTGAACACTGAAAGAGTGATTATAAAACCTTGCTGTATTGAGCGGCGTCTCTAGTCTCATATTCACTGATGACCTTTTTTTTATTCTGGTATAGATTCGCTTTTGACCACAATCTTGGCCTATGTGGAGCGAAGATGTGGTCTAGGATGGAGCACGCTTACCTAGGAGGTACCTATTCACACGGGACTTCAAGACACAAGGTTATAGGTATCGGCAAAGAGAGATTCCGGCAATGAGTTCCACTCCTTTGCGGTGCGTATGATAAAGCTAGATGAAGTCATATTGAAAACCTTAGTAACACAAAAAACCCTTGTTACAACTGTTTTCTTTTAATTGATAAATTCTACCAGGTGGTGAGGTATTTGCCCGACTGGATGGCTACTACCCCTAGTCTAAATTCGCCAATAATTCGCCATAGCAACTTTTGAGGTCTTCAGGTAGAAGTGAAACAATGTTGTGTGTTTGAATTGCAGTTCAGGAATGCATGATGTAGGCTCGCTCCGCGCTTACTAAAGTACTACAAAAATGCAGACGCTTAGCAGCTAACGGAGCGAGCTATGTCCCCGCGGTAGGCGGGGCGTGGTCGCACGGGCTTTACGGGGGTGACGTCAGTGGAGTGATTCTGTCCGCAACAGTTTGTGAGCGGCCGCCGTGGCGATCGGACGTCTGCGGCTACAGGGCTCCCCCTCAAGCGAAGCGTACCGGTGGTTTGACTCGACGTCCACTGCGGGTGTGAAAATTTTCTGTGCCAACTGCCTTTTTCAAGGCGTCCGTATGGTCGTCACACACTGCCTTTTTCAAGGCAACCATGTTTCCGCAACGATCTTTACTGCCAACTGCCTTTTTTAAGGCATCCTTCTGGTTTCCAACTGCAGGGTGAGTTGGCGTAGTGCACAGCTTCAGGACGTAGGCGGGCTTCAGACGGTCGATAGAGACGTTGGTTTCTCTTCCAGGCAGCTTAATTTTGAAGAATTTATCATTTCGTTCCAGGATTGGGTAGGGTCCTTCGTAGGGAGGCTGAAGTGGTTTCTTCACGGCGTCGACTCTGACGAATACGTTTTCACATGTTGCTAGGTCGTGATGTACAAATGTCTTCAGATTATTCTCGTGTGTAGTGTCTGTGGTTGGAGTTAGGCTTCTGATAGTTGCTTGAAGTTTATGAACGAAATCTTCGTGTAGTGGTATACTTTGTGGTTGGGTAGGCGTTATGAAGGTTCCGGGAACACGTAGGGCTGTGCCAAAAGTTAACTGCGCGGCGCTCGTTTTTGTGTCTTCACGCACAGCGTTTCGTAGGCCGAGTAGCACCGTTGCTAGTTCGTCCGTCCATTTTCCGCCGTTTTGCAAACGGGCGGTTAGTGCTGTTTTAAGCGTGCGGTGCCATCGTTCAACTATCCCGTTGCTTTGTGGGTGATAAGCGGTCGTTCTGGTTTTCTCTATTCCTAGTAGTCTAGTTAATGATTGGAATAGCTGGCTCTCAAATTGTCGACCCTGGTCCGAGGTAATAGTTGTAGGGCAACCAAAACGAGCTATCCATTGGTCGTAAACCGTCTTGGCAACTTGTTCCGCTGTTATCTCACTGAGTGGTATTGCTTCGGGCCAACGAGTCGCGCGGTCGATCATCGTGAGTAGGTATCTGTGTCCTTGCGCTGTTGTAGTAAGCGGTCCAACTATATCTATGTGTAGATGTTGAAAGCGTTCGGTTGGCGGGAACGATGCGGGTTCGCTGTGTGTGTGTCGTTGTATTTTGGCGCGCTGGCACGGTACGCATGTTTTTGCCCATGTTCCGATATCGGTGTTCATAGATGGCCAAAAGTATTGCTGTTGTATCATCTTGCGTGTAGTTCGTATTCCAGGGTGACTAATATTATGCAGCGCGTTGAATGCTATGCGACGATAGTCATCAGGTAGATAAGGACGGATGTATGCTGTTGATGTTTCGCAGTATATTGGTTTTGTCGAACCGGGAATTACGATCTTTTTGATTTTTACGTTGGACGATTGGCTGTTGCAGATCTGGGGTAGGCAGGTGTCCTTTTCTTGTGCGCTAGCGAGTTCTTCAAAATTAATTAATGTAGGTACGTCGATTGTTTCAATGCGTGATAGTGCGTCGGCTACGGGGTTGTTTTTGCCGCTTACGTGTCTTATGTCAGTTGTGAACTCGCTAATGAAAAGTAGCTGGCGGGCGCGTCGTTGGGTCTCGCTGTCGGATGGCGGTTTGTGAATGGCATATGTGAGTGGTTTGTGATCTGTGTAGATGATGAGTGTTCGTCCTTCGAATAGCTTCCTGAAGTGTTTAACGGCCATGTAGATTGAAAGTAGTTCGCGATCGAAAGTGCTGTATCGTTGTTGGGCGTCGGATAGTTTCTTCGAAAAATACCCTAGCGGTGTCCACTTGCCGTTAGTGCTCTGTTGAAGGACGGCGCCGGCACATGTATTGGATACATCGCACATGAGCGTCATTGGTTCTGACATTGATGGTGATGGGTGAGCGAGTAAGGCTGCGGTCTGTATGCTGGCCTTACACGCTTCAAATGCTTCTTCGGCCTCTTTTGTCCACTCGATCTTCGTTTTGTCCCGCTTTTTGCAGTTATGTAGGTAAGTGTTGAGTGGTATTTGGAGTTCTGCGGCCTTCGGTATGGAGTCACGGTAAAAGTTAATCATACCGAGGAATCGACGGAGCTCTTCGATGTTTGCTGGCCGGGGGTAGTCAGTAATGGATTGAACTTTTTCTTGTGGTGGTTTTATACCTTCGGTTGACACGTCATATCCCAGGAATGTCAAATTTTTCTTTCCAAATACGCATTTTGATGGATTGATGGTTATACCATAGGCGTCAAGTCTTTGTAGGACTGTTTTCAAATGGTGTTCATGTTGTTCTTCATTTTCTGATCCAATGATGACGTCATCGATGAACGGGAATGCAAAATCGAGTCCATTGAGAACTTGGTGGATAAATCGTTGGAAAGTTTGGCCTGCGTTTTTGAGCCCTGGTACCATTCTGGGAAATTCGAAAAGTCCGAATGGTGTTGTGATGGCAGTCTTTTGTATGTCAGCTTCTTGGACTGGTAGCTGATTGTAGGCTCTGTTTAGGTCGAGTGTGCTGAAGATTTTCTTCCCGTGTAATAAGTACGTGAAATCTTTAAGTCGTGGTACGGGGTATCGGTCGTCTATAGTAACTGTGTTGAGACGTCTGTAGTCGCCGCGTACACGTAAATCCCCATTTTTCTTAGGTACCACGTGTAGTGGGCTTGACCATGGACTCTTGCTGGGACGACATAGGCCTTGCTGCATCATATCTTCAAATTCTTTTTTGACGGCCATGTAGCGGTGCGGTGCGAGTGGACGAGTGCGGCAGTGGAGTGGTGGGCCATTCGTTTCTATGTAGTGTTCAACATTGTGTTTTGGTGTTTCTTTGAAGCACGATGGGCGAGTAATGTCGGGGAAAGCGGCTAGTATGCGATGGTATTTTTGTTCCACGTCGATGCTGCGTATTGTGGGTTCCGTTGCGTTGACTATTGGTGCCTGTACTGAGAGGTTTGTCACCTTATCAATAAGGCATCGGCTTGCAACATCAACGAGTAGCTTGTGGTGCTTCAAAAAATCGGCTCCGATAATGGGCTTGCTCACTGCTGCGATGATAAATTTCCACTTGTAAGGCCGACGCAGTTTCAAATCCAGCTCCAATGTCTTTTCGCCATATGTTGGAATGACTGTGTTGTTGGCGGCATATAGTGAAAAGTTCGTAGGCTTGGCTTTGATGTTGCCGAACCGCGGTAGTACCGATACGTTTGCACCGGTATCGATGAGAAAAGATAGCCGTGATTTGCGGTCATAGACGAATAGGCGGTGAGAAGTAATGTGGGCGTCGGATTCCGCCGCATCCAACGCTGTGCTTAGTTTTCCGCCGGTTTCTGGTAATTGCAGGGATGTGTGCATTTTCTGGCTGCATTTCCAAATCTACGATGATAATAGCAGATAGTTTGGCTGGGATGGTTCTGATTGTATCGCTCTCGGGAACGTGATCTTGATGAGTTACGATAGAAAGGTCTCGTTCGGTGTTGATTAGTCTTCAGCTCAGCTATTTCTTGGGTGAGGCAGTCGATTTTTGAGTGAAGCTCGCTGAATGCATTTGTAGGTGATTGTGGCTGTGGCGGTGACGTCGCTCTTGTAGTGACTGCGAAGATCGGGTTTGTTGGTGTGGAGTTTTCGACGACTTTGTCGGCCACCAACGCAAGCTCACTAAGTTGAGACTGCTTGGCAATATTTTCACTGATGGCCAGTACTGCACGGGCTGCTGGTGGCAGGTGACTGATCCACATTAGGCGGAGCGCTGTTTCAGACACTTTGTTGCCAGCTAGATGTTGCATACGCCTTAGTAATTGTGATGGCTTCAATTCTCCAAGTTCCACTTCAGAGATTAGTCGCTGTAGTTGCCTCTGTTCAGATTCTTCGTATACGTTGAGGAGTCTCTTCTTGATGGTGTCGTATTTGTTGTCAGCGGGTGGGTTTAGTAAAATGTCACTTATTTCGTCGATATCCTGTCGTTCCAGTTGTCCAACGACGAGTTCATACATCGCCTTGTCGCCTTTTTTCTGTGCCGAGACGATGGCTTCAAACTGGACAAACCATAGCCTTAATCTGTCGCGCCAGAGTGGTGGAATTCTTGGTGTCAAAGCGAGGCCGGATACTTCCTTCAGTTCATGGCTGGCTGCTGCTGCTTTACTGCAATCTTCCATATTGTCTGAGCTTGATCGGCTAAACAGACGAGCAGAGTTTTCTATCCTGCAGGAATTTTGTTTCGAGATGATCCTTTCTTCAGAAGGTGGTTTTCTTGCGGGGTCACCACTTTTGAGGTCTTCAGGTAGAAGTGAAACAATGTTGTGTGTTTGAATTGCAGTTCAGGAATGCATGATGTAGGCTCGCTCCGCGCTTACTAAAGTACTACAAAAATGCAGACGCTTAGCAGCTAACGGAGCGAGCTATGTCCCCGCGGTAGGCGGGGCGTGGTCGCACGGGCTTTACGGGGGTGACGTCAGTAGAGTGATTCTGTCCGCAACAGTTTGTGAGCGGCCGCCGTGGCGATCGGACGTCTGCGGCTACACAACCTTGAGTTGTTTTCCTACGTTAGTGACCAGGTTCCAGCCTCCCTTAAGAGAACAGCAGCGCATTTGTAGCACCTTTTCTGTTGCACATGTCCATAGGCGATTATAAGGGCTTTCCGTTAAGTAGGCCGTCTGCCTGTCTTCTGAACTCCTAAAATAAAAAATAATAATGTACCTCTAAAAATATTATACTGTGTTAAATTACACGTCAAAAATACTTATATGTCAAATTGTTTTGAGGCTTAACAAATGTCACGTGCTTACGCCATTACATTAGCCTTGCTCCTATGTTTCTAGAACGGAATACAAAAGTCGTAAATTTTACTTAATGTAATATTGTCAGGTTAGTTTTATCTAAGCTTTTAATCAGACAGCTTACGCACCTAAAATGAGTATAATATTTAATAAATGTCACAATACTAATAATGGTACAAACACGCTAAGATCACATTTAAATTCGGGCTTTTACAACAGTCATTACATATTCAAGTTTAAAGAAAGACTAACATTGTTACGAGTTAGGAGACTCGAATTAAAACGCCGTTAGAATTATTATAGAGTTTATTAGAACCACGTATAACACAGGTACAAATATAACCGAACTCAACAAATATAAACGTAATGCAGAAGGTCGTAATTTAATAATGCGAAAAGTATGGCATATGGTACGCAAGGCCATAGATGAGTGCAATGAAACAATGGGCAGTTCTCTAGAAACGTATGCCAGTAAATAGGTAAACAAAAGAAGACGATCATAAAATCATTACAATTAGTCCAAATGCCGAAAAGGTAATAAAATGTCTACAGGTATGCAGGTATGAATTTGTCTTTTGTCGGCGTTCAGGTCGTAACAATAACACTAAAAGCCCATAAGTTTATTGTATCCATGAAGTACTGTAAATTGTAAATATGCATTTTTTTGTAAACTTTTATGGTCGGCAAACAATAAAGCGTTGTCTATCTTTTAAGTGATATTTCTTTATTCAGACTACTCGAGAATATATTTGAAATTTAGCTGAAAAGAAGACAATGTCACAAAAGCAGAGGTTACTTTAATTCTGTCATAAAGTTAACGCTAATTTGAGTACAGAACTCTTTTATTGGCAGTAACAGGAAATTCGCCATTCGCTTGTCACGCAACTTTGTCTGCATCTTTACGAGAGAATAGTCGTGTAAGAATTTTTATGAAATTTGCTTAAAAAATGTTTAACATTACAAGATTTGATACTGAGTTTAGAACTATACAAACACGTATAACACAGGTAAAAACACAACGAATCCAAAAGTAATGCAGAAGGTCGTAATTCAATAAACGCGCAAAGTCCGTCACTAATAGATTCCCGAATGTACACACGTCACGCCCGTATCGTAATCGTCACTTGACTGCCCTCTCTCTCCATCAGACCGTCGTTTTATACCTCACAAATACAAATGTGCCCGTATGGTAGTCGACGTAATCCGCAACACCTGGCTAATGATTCATAATGATTCGGCCGGAAACTAATACAATAGAACAATAGGCTTAGAAACAAACGTAGATGATCATAGACGAATTACAATTAGTTCAAATGCCGACAGGTAATAAAATGTGCTATTTACAGATTAGTAGTGGAATTTGTTTTTGTTGAAACCTAAGTTGTAACAATACTATCATGCCTGTTTCCCATGGGGTAGACAGAGACGTTGGATCTCCACCTGCGATGATCCTAAAAAGTAACTTCCGCTTCAACTGCTTTCATAAATTATTGTATTTAATGTGCTTTTTGTATTGCAGGAGTTAACCAGACAGTTAGACGGCCCATCTGATGGAAAGCGGTTATTATCGCCAGAGGACATTTGCAATACCAAAGGTGCTACAAATGCGCTGCTGCTCTCTTAAGTGAGACTGGAACCTGGTCACTAATTCCAGAACAGAACTCAAGTTTATTTTGGCGACATACTTTAGACTTGATGTGTTAGCCATCCAGTCGGGCAAATGCCCTACCATCTGACTGTGGATTGGGTTATGATAACAATTTTTTCATATATGAGACAAATTCTTTCACTAGTTAATTAAATCCATTTCTATGTGCACCTGACTAACCGTATTCATGAAATCGCTTTGCGAAAATTAATTGGGAAAATATATTAATCTCCCACAACTCCTGGAAAATCTGTCAAGTACCAGTGTTATATTAATTTACCTAGACCGTTTGAGCTTCTCAGAATTTATGGAGAAAATCTATCCTACTTAATAAATATTTCCAATAAGTTTATATTTGATATTGTTATCAATGTTTAATTTAATTAATTAATTATTAGGTACTTAAATTACGAAAATTCATAAACTTATGTCAGCCTAAACTCATCCCACTGCTGGGCTCGGTCTCACGCTTATTTAACCAACTTAAAAAAACGAGATTCTCAATTCGTAATGTAATTTTTTATACATGTTCAGCCATAATTTTTGTTTCTGAATTATTTTTTTATTGCTATTGGACTTTGGCTTCGGAAGATACAGCAGGAAATTTATTAGAACCAAAGAAATAATATTTGTAGATTATGAAATAAAATGTCAATTGTTGCCTCATGTCAGTGACGTGGTACTCAGAATGTGGTAATACTCGGCAAGCACTGTATTGAATTGTAATCGAATAGATGATTCGATACAAATTGTTATACGAATATTTTATTTTCATTTTGAAGTAACAAAGTATTTTATTGTTGGTTTTATTACAATTTATTTATTTAATTTACTAATTAAATATTGTATAAGTAAAATTAGTTTTATTAATCATTAAATAATATAATTAATTAATAATTTAATTAACAATACTGGGTTGTCATAGTCTTACACCAAAAGGAAGGGTTTTTACTGAAAATCAGCGTTGTGTCGGATATGATTCCGGCACAGTAATATGCTGAATGCAAACATTTTATGCTGAAAATGCGGTGTAAAAATTCTCATAATATGATCTGTGTATAAGGAATGTAATTACGTCGCAATTTCTTCAAATAAAGTTTTTCTTTCTTTCTAGAAATAAAAAAATCTGGCCTAAAAAAACCTTCACTTTAAGACTAACTACAAATCAATAAATAATTGAATAAAACAACAACAAATTTGCTAATAATAGTAAATTCCGTTTTACTTCCCTCCAATTTACAAGATGTTGTAGAATATATTAAATTTTTGCTTTTGGTTACTCTTAGGGCCGCTTGCATAAGGTTGCTTAAATTTATTTAAGAAACACAAAACGCATTTAACACCCTTAAGTACAATTAGTATCTTGCACAACGAAAATTTTGCCGTTAAATATATTTAAAGAACTGTCAAAACGTTTTGTGTAACACATATTTAGGGAGTTTAATATGATTAACTAATTTTATTTAAAGGCGTTAGTTATGCAAGCGGCCCTTAAAGTGGTTTTATAATTTGCTAGCAAAATCTCTATTTCACCAAAATTCGCTTCATTAAATCTGTCTTTCAATTTGAATTCATTACTCAAATTGGACGTGCAGTTGCTTTATCTTTTGTAAAACTAGACAACTACTGAGACATTGGTTACGAACTATAGTTTGCCGGACGGTTGGTAGATTGAAGGCAGGGCTGCCACCTTAAAGCAAGAACGCAGAAAAATAAATCCTGCTGCCAGGCTGAATGACGCAAGAGGCGACAAAACAACCCATAGCCAGGTGGTAGGGTATGTATCTATCTTTGTGGCTACCACCCCTGGTCTAGAGTATACCGCTATAGCAACCTTATGTTATGCTGTGACATCAGTTATTTTAGATTTTTTGAAAATAAATATCGGTTCAAAATCACACATTGTACATCCCCAAGCTAACCAAGTTATACAAAGGACCACTCTGAGGTCAATCCGAGGCACCCAGACCATAGTAGAAATTACCCGTCGCCCGTTCTCAATTAGTACATTGTATCGCCCCCAAGCCGACATCGTTAAATTCATCCCGCTTTCATGGCACAGTCCTGCCGAGGTAAAGCCCCCTAGAGAACTCCCTCGAGCAAATTACCTCCCGGGCTCGCCTTGCGAAGGCGCTAGCCCCGAAATCCTCGCCAAAATTGTGAGGTCTTCGGCTCAAGAACATAAAGTATAAAATAATAAAAAAAGTTCGAGCCAGTAGTTCCTTGTCTACTGCGATGACTAGACTTATGCAGCTCCCATAGAGTGGTATTGATTGTCTCTTTACTCGAAAGGAACAACACTTCTACCTCGAAAAAGTGTGTTTCAAGGTGAAACTCAAAAATCATGCCGAAGACTATACATAGGTGGCAGCCCTGATTGGGGGGGTGAATGAGGGGAGACAGGGGGATGGCACAGAACTTGCTTGCGATAAATAGTGCGAAGTTTGTGCTGACAGGCGACGCGAAATACAGTCGACGGGCAAGCAGCGCCGCGTCGCATACTTGTCTACCCGCAATTTTATGTTTTGATTTCAATCCCTGTGTTTGTTGCTGAATAAAACATTAATGTATCCGCCGCTGTTTGTTCCCAGATGCGTCTTGTTTTCAGTTGTTAGTGTTTGATGTTTACTTCTTTAGATTGCTTAAAGAAGTACAAAAAGATAACTGTTGTTGTACGATGTCGACAAGTCTTATGTTATGTTTGTATTCATTTCCATTACCAATTACAGTGCAGCGAATAATTTTAGAATTTCTTTCTTTATTAGAGTTTCGTAGCCATTTTGAAAAATAGCAACCCTGTACGAGATTGTCATTCGGTCTATCTGTAATATTAGAAAATTCTTAGCATGTCGCGTACATTGAACCTATTAAAAAAAACTGGAGTACACTATATAAACGATGGCGAACACGATGCAATTTTATTTTAGATTTCTTGTCTGTTTGTTCTGGTTTCATGTAAAAGCTACTACGTCGATTTCGATGCGGGTTTCGTTGATCGACATCAAATTCTCAGACTTATAATCTGCACTACTTTTTATCCCGGGAATCCCGCGGCAATTATTCTGGTAATTTATTTAAAATGGTCAAAATGATAAAAATCGAATTTCAATGCAGTTGTATAGTCCGGAATAGCACACGAAATTATAGCCGGGTAGCCTGTCGTAAGAAGCGACAAAACAACCCACAGCCACAGCCAGGCGGTAGGGTATTTACCCGACTGGATGTCTACCACCCCTGGTCTAAAGTATACCGCCATAACAACCTTGAGTTGTGTTCCGGCGTTAGTGACCAGGTTCCAGTCTCCCTTAATAGAGCTGCATCGCATTTGTAGCACCTTTGGTGTTGCAAATGTTCATTGGCGATGGTCAGCTTTACACCATGTGGGCCGTCTGCCTGCCTGCTGAACACCTGAACATTGACGCGAGCAAAGCCGCAGGCAAAGGCTAGTAACATCTACATCTCATGAAATGAAACTCGCATCATTTCAGATGTTTTAGGGTTGAAGAAAAACCAAGATTTTTGTTTATGTTCGAAGTTTACGAGTGCTTACAAACAAAAATGAGATATTAGGAAACAATAAAAGGCGAAATGAGTTGAGCATGGAGAGTGGGTTACTTGGTATGTCGTAAACGCCTTTATGGGGGGAGGGGATTTACGACGCGCTACATTATTGTTGCCACTACTGGCGGTCGTGCCACTATTAATGCGCATATCTTGAAAGATTCGCACTTTTCACACGATTTGCCGTAAATGGATTCTGAAAGAAAAAGTTTATTTGAAGAAATAGCGACATAATTACATTATTTATACCTTACTATACACAGCACATAATTTGAGAATTCGTAAGCCGAATTTTCAGCAAATAAGGTTTGCACTCAGCATATTGCTGTACCGGAATTATATTCAAATTCAAAAGTTTTTATTCAAAATAAGTTCCACTGGAGAACACTTTCTGAAGGTCATACATATAGGTTAAAATTTAATTTTACTTCACTGTCTATGTATACCGCTTCGCAACGTGTTATATAAAGACATTTATTTCCATTTTTTCCAGATATACGGGTAGTTTGAAATATGAAATACGCTCCCAACTAAAAATTAAATTAATAAATATTACAAGGAATTGTCTTAACTGGTGATAACATTGTTAGGAAGTTTGAAAGAAATAGTACCAACATTATAATTATCCCTTACTAAGTAAGAAATATACAAAGAGTTCGTGAATTAACACGTAACAACGTTAAATCATAATTAAAAGAATTAAAAAGATAAGGAAGTGTTTCGGGGCCGGGGCCCGGGGTTCGGGGGCTTGGGGGCCAGCAGCACCGGATCGTAATTGAGTTGTAATTTTTGTTTGTTCGTTACGGGAAACAGTATACAGCTTATCTGATTAAGGCCTAATGGAATTGAAAAAGATTTTCAGAAAAAACACGACTTTCTCTCGTGTATATATACATCGTTAATTGAATAATTGATTAATAAAAAATATATACTACAATAGAATCTAGAAGATGCGTCGAGGTTGTAAAATAAATTTTAAAAAAAAATGGAGATATAGACGGGTTAATTTGGACTAGCAGTTCCCAAAAATGCGAGTCTTTGAATATTTTTATTTTTTTGACTCAATGAGTTAGTATTGGCACTATTTACAATTAAATTAACATCTATACATAGACGAGTTACAGAGATGAATGGCAGAGAGTAGAGTAGTGCATATTGATGCCATATGTATGCGAGCAATGTGAACGATTTTTATTTTATTAGACTTGACTTTATGTTATTGATCCAAAGACTTCACCAGGGTTTGGAACCGGGGTTTTTGAGGCGAGCTCCTTCACGAGGCGAAGGCGCTCAAGCCCGGGAGGCAACTTGCTCGAGGGAGCTCCCTAAGGGGCTTTACCTTGGCTGGAGGGCTGAAAGGGGGATGAGTATAACGATGCCGACTAGAGGGCGACACAATGTACTAATTGAGAACGGGCGACGGGTAATGTGAAGACCGGGATCGGCGGTTCGAGGTGGCCTACGCTTTTTTTTTTTATTGCAGGAGGTCAGCAGACAGGCAGACGGCCCACTCGATGGAGAGCGGTTACCATCGCCTATGGACATTTGCAACACCAAAGATGCTACAAATGCGCTGCTGCCCTCTTAAAGGAGACTGGAACCTGGTCACTAATGCCGGAACGCAACACAAGGTTGTTATGGCGACATACTTTAGACCAGGGGTGGTAGCCATCCAGTCGGGCAAATGCCCTAGAACCTGGCTGTGGGTTGTTTTGTCGCCTCTTACGACAGGTCGCCCGGCCGCAGGAAATTGTATTCTTTCTCCGTTCCTGCACGGAGAAAACCTTACTACCATTTCGCAATGTGTTATGGTTGAGAGAGAAGAAATGGGGAAAGAAACTTCCCAGCAACACGCCTAGTCTATCTCATGGGGAGGGGGGGAAAGTATGTCTCCTGACATTCCTTGCGTAGACGTCGAGAGATCGTGATTTGTTTATGACTGTCTGTCGGTGCCTGCCAGCCTGCCGTCCTAACCGCAGATGGGCTGATGCGGGCCAGTTGTTTTGTGATAACTTCGACCCTGTACGCGACGATGTTACGCGGTCGTCGCACGAGAGCCTTTCGTCGCTTCTAATATCCCCCGTTCCGTCCGACGTTTAGCTGCTAACTGTGCGAGCTGTGGGCGTCTGCCGTCAAGGGGGTACTCTCTGTCCGCAACAACTAGTAATAATCGTAATATGAGTCAACAAAATCGGCCATTTTTGGCCCTTTAAAGACACTGATGTTCAATTTAATAGTAAATTCCCCTGGCAACTAAACTCCCGTTAAAAATAATAACAAGTAGACATTAATTGTTTCCGTCATTTAACTATTAAACGACAATCCGATTCAAGTCACGACATTGTGAATGGAAAAACGGTAACTTTATAACGCCCTGTTACAGTAACAATAAAAAATAAAATTCTGTAATTGCCTTACATTATTCAAAGCTTTCGTTTATTAAAAGTTCTGTTCGACACAAAATTAAAGTTACTTTTAATTATGAAAGTACTTCCAGTTGATGACTACAGTTTAGTAATACAAATGTTCTTGAATGAGTTACAACAATGATATAATTGAACTAGGATATGTCCGCGACTTTGTCCATTTTTGACTTGAAATTTCTGCGGGATTACCAGGACACAAAGTACAATGTATGCTATCGTGTAAGTGAAAACTGTGTCCGAAAAAGCTAGTTTTTATGCACTTGAACAACTACAACTCGCTCCTGGGGAAATTCCCGCGGGATCCCTAAAAATTTTATAATGCCCTTCTTAAAAAACCCCACATCTTAACGCAAGGGGAAAACCGTGCCGGGAAGTTCCCTCCAGATCATCGTTGTACGCGGAATAAATGTTCTAAGGTAGAGAACCGTTGCGTAGTTCAGCCTGGGAGCTCTAGGAAATGGTGAAAATCCCGTCGTTGGCGAGCTGTGCGGTTGCAGAAGTGGGGCGTCGGCAATTATTTTTATAGCATAAGTTCAGTAGACAAGCAGCCGGCCCCCTGATGGAAAGCGGTTACCATCGCCTGCTACAAATACGCTGCTGCTCTCTTAAGGGATACTGGAACCTGGTCCCTAATGCCGGAACACAAATCAATGTTGTTATGGCGGCATACTCTAGACTAGGCATAGTAGCCATCCAGTCGAGACAATACCCTACCACCTGACTGTAGGTTGTTTTGTCGCCTCTTACGAAAGGCCGTCGGGCCGCAGGAAATTGTATTCTTTCTGCGTTCCTGCACGGATAATTTATTTGCCTATTTTCCGAAGAAAATCATATAATAAATTCCTATCCTTAATGAATACAGAAATAACTTCTAACTCGCGTCCAACTCGAATGCAGTTGCTTAAAAAATTCCGTCATTTATTGCCGGCCAGACTTGCGGCCTATGTTTTACAGTTATTGGGCCGTAACACGCCAACTTGCAGCAACGCTATTCGATTCTCCGCCCGAACGATGCAATGGATTTATGCATGTGCTACTTTCTGCAAAGACAATATACGCGCTGATGGCAGGATAGCTTACAATTAGACTGGCAGTCTCTTGAAATATACCACCTCGGCTGTGCCATTTGAAAACCTAGCAAGTGCATTCTAAATTTTATACCAAAGCAAAAACAAAATTGTATGTCATTTCAAGTGACATTTGGATTCAGTCTGTTGAGCTCTTATTTAAGTAACAATTATTATATATAACTAGTTACTGTCCGCGATTTCGTCTGCGTGAAATAGGAGCAAAAAAAGTAAGTTACAAACACCCCCCGATTTTGAAACAGTCATTAGTACTTGGCTGCAATTGGTCTTAGCGTGATGATTTATATAGCCTATAGCCTTTCTCGATTAATGGGCTATCTTACACTGAAAGAGTTTTGCAAATCAGACGGGTAGTTCCTGAGATTAGGGCGTTCAAGCAAACAAACAAAAAACTCTTCAGAGATACAATTTCCTGCGGCCCGGCGGCCTGTCGTAAGAGGCGACAAAACAACCCACAGCCAGGTGGTAGGGCATCTGCCCGACTGGATGGCTACCACCCCTGGTCTAGAGTATGTCGCCATAACAACCTTGAGTTGTGTTCCGGCATTAGTGACCAGGTTCCAGGCTCCCTAAAGAGAGCAGCAGCGCATTCGTAGCACCTTTGGTGTTGCAAATGTCCATAGGCGATGGTAACCGCTGTCCATCAAGTGGGCCGTCTGCCTGTCTGCTGATCTCCTGCAATAAAAAAAAAAAATACAATTTAACATACTTTTTTTTTATTGCGGGCAAAAGCTAGTTTATTATGGCTGTCTATAATAAGTGTTTTATAATGTGAATGACGGGCTCCGAATGATTAATTATCACAAGATGATTATCCACAGCAGACCTGCAAATTACTCATGAATACATTACAAAGAATTCAGATTTTACAAATACAAATTCAAGCCACTTTGAAACATTTTCAATGTCAATGTCAATTAAATTATATCGAAACGTCAATCAGTCGGTAACTGTAAAAGGTATTTAAGGTATATCGCAAAAGGCACCTAACAATTTTAAAATAATGTTCTGTAATGTATACGATGATATCTCTCGATTCCGAACGTCTGTCGATATGTCAATTAGTCATAACTGCCCTATAAACGATGACTTGTCTTGAAATAAATTGTAAAGGAATCAAATCATAACAAAGTCTAAATAATAATATTATAAAACAATATTTAAAATAGATTGCTTAAAGAAGTACAAAAATTAACCCGTTATTGTGCGATGTCGAGAAATCTTATGACAGTATTACGACCTAGGTGCCGACAAAAGACAAATTTACACCTGCATACCTATAGACATTTTATTACCTTTTCGGCATTTGGACTTCTTTTGTTTACTTTGTTTAAAACTACGATACGGGTACATTGCATTTGTGCAGTATAAAACGATGGCCTGATTGAGGGAGGGAGCAGTCGATTATATAACCACTCTATCGCGCAGATTCTTTGACCGTGCCCCCCATCACCCGAGCCCTCTGGTGAGGCTTAGAACATCAGCCTGGCATAACAGACGCAGACATAACAGACGCCGGAGACCCACCAATCCAAATCACTCATTACAGACACCAGTAGCCATACAAGATGAGCTTAGGCGTGTTGCTGGAGAGTTTCTTACGCCGATTCTTCTCCTCCAGCTATAACACGTTGCGAAGCGGTAGTAATGATAGACTAGGATCGCCGGCGGAGTCGGTGACGAGTCCCCAAATAATCACTTCAGCCTGTTGGCTTAGCTCATTCAGCCTTTTACGACTTGTTCCCAATATAGAGTCAATCCCCCGCAGCGGCGGTCGAGCCGAGGTCGAACCTCACAGGAGGTGCCTCCCGAGCGTGCTGCATCCGGGCTGAACACCTCCGCTCCCACGGAGTCGGGAAGCCCCCAAAGCCCGGTATAGCTGAAACAGCCATCTGCGGCTATTCAGCTGAGTCAGCTCCTAAAAAAAAGGAGCGAGCAGTCGAGCGAGAACCACGTTCATCATCATCATCATCATGTGACGGACTTTGCCCGTTTTATTGCATACCTTCTGCATTAAGTTTGAATTTGTTGTTTTCGGTTATATTTGTACCTGTGTTATACGTGTTTGTATGGTTCTAATAAACTCTATAATAACTCCAACGGCATTTAATTTGAGTCCCGCTAAACTGGTAACACTATGTTGTTAGCTCTATAAACAAAAGGCACGCACTGTAGGTTGGTGAACTTTAGTTCCGTATTATATGTTGGTTACGACTGTCTTTCATAACAGGCTCTTTATGACAGAGAACTTACGTTAGGAATAACAGAGTAGAGTAAAGACATACTCCGCCGCCCAGCAAATGATTTGGCAAAGGTGAAACGAAAGATGGGAAAGCTTCATTATAATTCAGAAAACGTGTACCGGAATATGAATAAGGAATTATAGACGGAATTGTCGAAATATCTCTGACTGTCGTCCGGAACTTTAACTTTATTAGCGGGCCAATAAAACTTTACGAGGCACCTTCACCTCCCTCCCCCCCTCCCGCCTCCCCCTCTGGCCCCCTCATCCAACACTCCGCACTACCAGGATGACTTATCAACTAGCTTTAAACAAAATTAGGACAGATCCCGAGGAATTTTTGTTGGAGTTTAATTAAAGTTCAATCTCCGTTTCAGTGACACTGCTGAGCAGTATCTTAATCACTTACTTAAAGATACGTCTATAGGTAGAGATAATGTTAATTTAACTTAAGTGTAATTAAAACAAGTTTTGGCAGATTTTCATTATGTAAAATAGTTAGACACATAGACAACACTTTATTGTTCACCAAAACAAACCTTACAAAAAAAGCACAACAACACAAGTTCACCAAAACAAAAGTACACACAGCACAGGATGTACAACAAGACAATAGTCACTTGGTAAAAGAAAAAGCGGCCTTATCGCTAAAAGCGATCATTTCCAGGCAACCTGACTCAAACGAAATTTCTAAAATTATCTGTAATTATTATGCAACAAACAAAAAGGAAAAAAATAATTAAAAATGACATACTTGGACAGAAGATTACAGTCTTGTTACGAGTTACGGGACTCGAATTAAGATGGCGTTGGAATTACTATAAAATTTATTAGAACTATACAAACACGTATAACACAGGTACAAATATAACTGGACGCAACCAGTACACATTGCACGATTCAATAGCACGCGCTAAGTCCTTCACTATATAGCTTATCGAATGTCCACACGTCTTGTCTCATTTGTATCTATCATTAGACTGTCAGTTGGGCATTGTTTTATACTGCACCAATACAATATGTCTCGACAAAAGAATCACACCTGGCTAATGACCATCATAAACATTACAATACAAAATGGCCTGTTTTACTCATTACAAATTTTAAACACAAAGTAAACAAATGAAGTCCAAATGCGGACAGGTAATAAACTGCAGGTGCGAATTGGTCTTTTGTCGAGACATATTGTATTGGTGCAGTATAAAACAATGCCCAACTGACAGTCTAATGATAGATACAAATGAGACAAGACGTCACACATTCGGTAGTAACAATATCAAAAACAAACCAATAATAATAGGAGGATTGTCTGCGTCTCAGCCGCCAACATTATTCGGGTGTCCCGCGATCGAATCCGGGGCTTACTGCAAAATTAACGGCCGTCCTAATCCTTAAAAGTACGAACTAAACTTCTCTTATAATCTTCCAGATAAGTCGACAGTTCCACAAATTCCGAGCTTCATAATCCGAGATCGGAAGTAATTTATGGGGCCATAGAGGCCACGCCGAAATAGGCCACGGCTTGGCCTCCGTGGGTGCGATCGCTGTGAGTAGCCCTCACTCGGATCCGATGTTGGATGGGATTTATCGCGAAAACTCTCCGAATTGTTACTGGCTTTACGTGACCTCTTTGCACACGATCCGCTTTATCATAGCACGCCTTAGATTACAATTGTAATTCACGACAAATTACTCACCAATTCGAAATACAACCTCGCAATATATACTTTTGAAGCGATTCTTTAGAATCGTAATTTGATCTCGATGAATCGAAAGAGCGACACTAAAAAGAGATAAATCTATAGGACTACGCCTGCCAGAATGAGATACGAGTTCTAAATTTTTTTTTTTTTTTTTTTTTTTTTAATGTTTGCTAGTAGGCAAACTGGCAAACGGACCACCTGGTGATAGGTGGCTACCGTCGCCCATGGATCCTGTAGAACAGATTACAGAGTGAATAAGACCGATAATTAAACATAGGTCCAATTTGGACCGAAATAAAAATTGCTGGGCCCTTTGTTATTTATTGTGTATATAAACGATATGCCCAAAATAACAAATAATTACATGACAACTGTTTGCTGATGACAGCACTATACTATTTCAAGGTAGTAATGACTCAGTTATTGAAAAACAAATGAATAATACTTTAAATACTGTTATCGACTGGTTAAATTATAATAATCTTAAAATAAATTTGACAAAAACTAATTTTATGATTTTTAAAAATAAGACGGTAAAAATAACGAATATGGCGGTGAGCTACCAAGGGTACCAGTTACAACAGGTTCAAAATACAAAATTTTTAGGATTACATATTGACTCAAACTTAAATTGGAAAGTACATATTGAGAAACTCAGTACACGTCTAAATCAGTCCACATACTCATTGTATAAGTTGTCGAAAGTTGCTAATATGTCTACAGTAAAAACGGCATATTATGGCAATGTTACATCTCTTTTGCGGTATGGCGTTCTGTTCTGGGGTAACTCTACTAATAAAGAAGCTATATTTAGATCGCAAAAAAGGTGTATAAGAGCTATTTTTAAATTAAATATTACAGATAGCTGCAAACCATATTTTTTAAAATTAAATGTACTCACTTTTCCTTCACTATATATATATGAAGTGATACAGTTTGGTAGGTATAATATGAATTTATTTGACACGTGCAAGAGCATACGTCATAGGAATAAATTATACTGCCCTCCCAACAAGACTGCGTTTTTGAATAAAAGTATATTTTGTATAGCACCAAAACTGTATAATCACCTCTGGTGGGAAAATAAAATCACCATTTGATTTTGAGGTTTTTGTGGACTGTATATTGGTTCAATGGGGGTGGAAGGAACTCACCGGATGCAGCTGCTCTTGGTTCTCTTCTTCTGCTCCAGATCAGCAACAGGTCCGAAGAGTTTTTAACTTATTTATATATTTATGTCATTTCGCGAGACGTGCGCACAGTCTAAATTGTAATAGCGGTTTTTTTTATAACGACGGAGCGGTGAAATTAATGCGTGTGGTGCGAGCGACGTACTGAGACGGAACGGGCCTTGTATCACTTGTCGTGCGTTTTTAATGTAATTTTACAAATCACTTGATCCGGCGAGAATAGGACGGGCGGGGAAGGTTTAATTATAATGAAGGTATAAATAAATTAAAAAATGCGATAATTAATTACCAACCTCCCAGAAGAATATCAATTAATACAATCAAACGCCATTTTTAGAAAACGTGTAAAAAAGATGTTAACCGATAAGGCATATTACAGTATCGATGAATATTTAAATAACAAAACTATAATGTAAATTGTATGAATTTTAATTGACATCATTATAATTTAATACACAATTTGATAATTTATTGGTTGACATTTTATTAAGTAAATAATTCAAAAAATATTAAGATAAATATATTATAAGAAAATATTGTAAGCAGGATACTTATATATATGCATGCCGAAAGGCGGAATTTGGAGAGCTTTACTATGTTAAATTTAACACCTTTTGTATACCCTTTTTCGCATTAAGTAAATTGAATTGAATTGAAATGAAAACTACTGGGCCAAACTATGTCAAATTTCTAAGGGATCACATAGCAGCTACTCCACGTCGAACAAAAAAGATACACATAAATCGGATCATAAATCACGGAGTAATCGGCGAACATACATTGTTACGTAGAAAATACAGCACTTATAGTAATTTGAAAACAGGTACTGCCATCTAGTGTTGATTGGCGTGGTTCTAGCCACCTACATTAGAGTAGTCATACTGATCAATATGAATAGCAACTAAGACTTGTTGTAGCGTGTCGTCAGATGTCGTTGTTCATAACGTTTGGAACCTCATCTTAAAAATCAATTAAGATCTAGACAACTTCGGTAATAGTATCCAATTTCTAGACGTGGATAGAGGTTCCAGGCTGGACATGTTAGAGAGGCGTTAGCTCTGTCTGAGGGCTAACGGAAGTACGGCAACGACATCTGACGGTCACAAGTCGCGTAAATGGATCCTCCTTGTAGAAATTCTAGAAGGAAAAATCCAAAGGACGTGACGACACAAATGGCCGCTATTCAAAGTGAATGGCATTCGAATAAGCCGTAGGAATTTCGGTCGTCGCGTCATTCCTTCTCTCCAAGTAGTACCAGACGGTCGAACACAAGTGTTGGTTTTTTTTAAGTACAAGCACATTTTTTAGAGTCAGTGAATTTATCGAAATAGGTATGTAACCTTGGTTCATCTTTCCACGATACTAGCATCGTACTCATTCTGCAAATGGTATAGATCTGCATTGCATTCATTACAGAATGGTGTACCATCGTAGGAACGAGTGGTCTTCCTGCAGGGCATGTTTCGGAAGCCCCGGTGATCCGATAGAAATAAATTAATTTCCCCATAGGTTAGTAACCTTGCAGTTTTCTTAATAGTTTCTATATCGTAATAATCGTCTCGTTGGAAATAGTCAAGTTTAGAGGTCCTAATGATCACGCCAAATTATTGTGACACGAGTACTATACTCATAGGTAACGCACCAGGCGACTGGGCAAGCGTATCCTGATATCCACTATTCCATCAGGACACTCTGAGGACGAGCTTGGACTCGCCTATGCATCATCACCCGTCGCCGACCGTTTCATCTTATTATAACTTGGTAATTAAAAGAAAACATCTTCTCGCACGTTTCAGTGGGAGCTACATACGGGGCTCACGTTACGTGGCACTCAGAGAGGTAGGCGACCCCGCTCCACGTTTCCAGACGTGTCACCTAGGCTGGACTGGTTGCCAGCATACTACTACAACCAGTGGCGCTCAAACCCAGAATTAGCAATCACATTTACCAAGGCCGTTAAGAAGGTATCGTGTCTTAACGTACTCCCAAGCTACTCCATACGTTGTGGTCTTAGACCGAATTCCATGCCTGAGATACTATATTCATATTGAAAGCGATAGCAAAGTTCTGAAATCTCAATTTCATGCTCTAATTTAAGAAACATTAATAGTAAACGTAACATTATAAGAAACCTTTCTTACATTTGTTTAACGGAGGTTTTAATCTCCGGATATTGGGGTGCCGTATCGAATACGGAAATAAAGCTACGTAACTGAGCATATTATTGTTTCATTTAATAATAACCTCTTTTTTTGTTGTACTTGTTATACTTGTATAATGTATACAATGTATTCGATTTCACGAAATATCTGAAATAAAATTATTAATTAGCACCAAGGTCATCCATACGTTATCCTAATTGTTCCAACGGAAAAATTAGTGTCTCAAACAAAACCACTGTTGGGCGCCACTGTTGTATTTAATAAATTATACTAGTGACTGTTGTATTTATAAAATTAATAGATAATAGTTGTATTTAAAAATATAATTGTTGTATTTAAAACTAATAGTGGTATTTAAAAGTGATAAGGTGGTTATTAAATGAAACCATATTTGCTCAGTTACGTTGCTTTATTTCCGTATTCGATACGACACCCCAATATCCGGAGATTAAAACCTCCGTTAAACAAATGTAAGAAAGGTTTCTTATAATGTTACGTTTACTATTAATGTTTCTTAAATTAGAGCATGAAATTGAGATTTCAGAACTTTGCTATCGCTTTCAATATGAATATAGTATCTCAGGCATGGAATTCGGTCTGAGACCACAACGTATGGAGTAGCTTGGGAGTACGTTAAGACACGATACCTTCTTAACGGCCTTGGTTAATGTGATTGCTAATTCTGGGTTTGAGCGCCACTGGTTGTAGTAGTATGCTGGCAACCAGTCCAGCCTAGGTGACACGTCTGGAAACGTGGAGCGGGGTCGCCTACCTCTCTGAGTGCCACGTAACGTGAGCCCCGTATGTAGCTCCCACTGAAACGTGCGAGAAGATGTTTTCTTTTAATTACCAAGTTATAATAAGATGAAACGGTCGGCGACGGGTGATGATGCATAGGCGAGTCCAAGCTCGTCCTCAGAGTGTCCTGATGGAATAGTGGATATCAGGATACGCTTGCCCAGTCGCCTGGTGCGTTACCTATGAGTATAGTACTCGTGTCACAATAATTTGGCGTGATCATTAGGACCTCTAAACTTGACTATTTCCAACGAGACGATTATTACGATATAGAAACTATTAAGAAAACTGCAAGGTTACTAACCTATGGGGAAATTAATTTATTTCTATCGGATCACCGGGGCTTCCGAAACATGCCCTGCAGGAAGACCACTCGTTCCTACGATGGTACACCATTCTGTAATGAATGCAATGCAGATCTATACCATTTGCAGAATGAGTACGATGCTAGTATCGTGGAAAGATGAACCAAGGTTACATACCTATTTCGATAAATTCACTGACTCTAAAAAATGTGCTTGTACTTAAAAAAAACCAACACTTGTGTTCGACCGTCTGGTACTACTTGGAGAGAAGGAATGACGCGACGACCGAAATTCCTACGGCTTATTCGAATGCCATTCACTTTGAATAGCGGCCATTTGTGTCGTCACGTCCTTTGGATTTTTCCTTCTAGAATTTCTACAAGGAGGATCCATTTACGCGACTTGTGACCGTCAGATGTCGTTGCCGTACTTCCGTTAGCCCTCAGACAGAGCTAACGCCTCTCTAACATGTCCAGCCTGGAACCTCTATCCACGTCTAGAAATTGGATACTATTACCGAAGTTGTCTAGATCTTAATTGATTTTTAAGATGAGGTTCCAAACGTTATGAACAACGACATCTGACGACACGCTACAACAAGTCTTAGTTGCTATTCATATTGATCAGTATGACTACTCTAATGTAGGTGGCTAGAACCACGCCAATCAACACTAGATGGCAGTACCTGTTTTCAAATTACTATAAGTGCTGTATTTTCTACGTAACAACATAAAAAAAGAACAAAAAGAAAGACTCCGACGAATTGAAAACCTCCTCTTTTTTTCGAAGTCGGTTAAAAATCTATTCTTGTAAAAAAAAACGTATTATAAGAAACCTTTGTCTAAGTCAAACTATAGTATTTTTTGGGCATCGTTCGTAATATTGTTAAGATTTATAGAATACATATTTTTAGACGAATTCTGTCAATTTATCTTTAAAAATACGTTCCTATTTGACTCGTTAAGTAATGACGTCAAAACTTGCTATTCTTGTACAAAATGTAGCCCCCTCTACATTTTTGGCGTTTTGTAGGTAATAAAAGAAATATCACAATTTACTATCCACTAGCCTACGAGTATTATGTCTCTCCCTTGTTTAATTTCTAAAAAAAATGAAGGTTGTAGATAAATTAGGCAATAGGATTGAGGATTTAAGATTCTATTAGAAAAAATTGGGCATGGTAGAAGAAGCATGAAAGTAGGAGTAACGCAGTTGGAATGAGATCTTTGAGAAGTATATGTAAGGTTAATGTAAGCGATATGATAAGAAACAGAGTGATAAGAGAACGTGGTGGATTGAAAGAGGATGTAGTGATAAGAGTTGAAAAACGAATGTTAGGTGGTTTGGGCCTGTAAAAAGAATGGATGAAAGTAGAATCACAAATAAGTGTATGAGAGTAGTCTGAATGATGTAATTGGTACTGGTCGGCCGCGACGTACACACCATGATCAAATATCAGAAGTATAAAAGAGAGGTGAGGTAAAAAGCATCTCAAATAAACGTGAAAGTGAAGAGGTTAATGAAAGGAGATGAATCGAATGTTGTTTGTCAGGATCGTCGCAAGTGGAGACCAATAATCCCTGCCTACCTTCATAGGTAATAGGACTGACAACATGCATATGTGTATTAGAAAAAGGACTCTCTATCTATCAACCTAATTACTAGCATAGATAATAGATAGATGATCAGAGATTCCCAAACTGTTTTGGGTAAGAAACCCCTTTGTTAAAATGAATGAACGAATGAATATGCTTTATTGTCTTTTCACAACTCAGACCCCCATAGTCAAATACTTTAAAAATCTTTACGATTGGTTAAATAAGTAAACCTAAAATCATTAAGTCATCGAAATTTAACAAAATATATAGACATAAAATTCAGTAAATATCAAGTGTAATTAATAATTATAAATACAAATTACGTAAAAATATATAAGTAAGTAATTTTTTTAAACACACATTTTTACACGTAACATAACTTGTACAATATAGTATATTGAATTTAATTAATAGGGGTCAATTTAGAGACCTCGTCGACCCCGGGAAAACCGATTCCGACTCTAGGTGGTCGATATCGACCACTTTGGGAATCCCTGTACTAGATAGACGACCAACCTATAACTCATATACTCCGATCTCCATAAATTTGCTTAACAATACAAAACACACGTAAATCACGAACAAAACCATACGTAAGCATAAACAACGTTAAAAAAACTCTTTACCAACGTCAAATGTAACAGGAATGAAATTACATGTCAGATACAGTATATAAATGCTATCAGGGGCACACGCTCCGTGATTTTAAACAATCATGTTGCTCGGGTGAAACGGGAAAAAACAAGACCACAATGGGCGAAGCCGGGCGGAAACATGAATTATTACGGCGGGTGACGTGCGCGGGGTGACTTTTATGTACTCCTCTACGAAAATGTTTCGTGAACAGTTGCTTTTCTAAGGTAGGCCTAATCTAATCTAAACACGGCCTCTGTGCTTGAGTGGAATAAGCCTTTTCTATAGTCTGGGTGTCGGATCGGTCCCAAAGTTGTCCATTGTATTTCCCATAATACAAGCATAACTTTCTTAGCTTAGGGATATCTGCAATATGCACATTTATCTATTGGGTATCTATAATATAAATAAAAATTAATCGTAGAAGTGTATCTACGCGCATAACTTAAGAACGACTTTACCAATTTTGGTGATATTTTTTGTGTGTGTCTGAATGGTTCCCCAAATGATTTGGATTCAGAATTGGAACCAATAGGTGGCGCTGGGATCGGGTTTTAGATTTTTATTTTGACCGCTAGTTATTATTATAGCCTATTCGATGACACAGCCTAGAGTGTATTGTTGTGATTCTATTAATGATTACTGACTTGATGGACAGTGATTGCCGTTGCGTATAGACGTTGGCAACGCCGTTGTTACCGGCTTCGAAGGTATGTCAAAACGAACACTGTACTCGCCACGCTTATTCAAGGCAGATTGAAATACAATTTTTAGCTAGACGTGTTGCTGCGGAGTTTCTTGCCGCTTCTTCTCCTTAACAGCAATAACACGTTGCGAAGCGGTGTACATAAATTAGGAAGTAAAATCAAATTTTAACCTATATGTATGACCTTCAAAAAATGTTCTCCAGTGGAACTTATTTTGAATAAAGACTTTTGAATTTGAATTTGATTATCTTACTGTGGTGATTGTAACAATATGCATATAACGTCAGACCACAGCCTATGTGGAATATGCTTTCCGAACAAAATTCGAACCCTAGCCCTTTGAGTTTGGGACGTGGTGCGCTAATCACTTAGGTACCATGGCCTGTGAATAAAATATTATCTTTTCTACCATTTACACGTAATTAAAATAACTAAATACAACCAAAATCTAACTACTATGATTAAAAAGCACTAATTAACATGCATTGTTTTGTTGATAATGAAAAGCGTTCAAAATTACACAGTAACCAAAGCAACTTTGCACAGGGGTATTTACAAACGAAAGACAAATAACTGTACCTTGTGTGCACAAACAGGGGTTTAGTAATCAATGTAATTAACTAATGTAATTGGGCTGTAATTATAACGCCGAGTGTTGCGGATATTGTAATCACAGCTTGATATACAAGGTATAAAGATAGAACCACGTACGACGAACTGATCATATTAGTTATTGTTACTTATTTAGAGTTATATCCGTGCAGGGACAGAGAAAGAATACAATTTCCTGCAGCCGGGCGGCCAGTCATAAGAGGCGACAAAACAACCCACAGCCAAGTGGTAAGGCATTTGCCCGACTGGATGGCTACCACCACTTGTCTAAAGTATGTCGCCATAACAACCTTCAGTTGTGTTCCGGCATTGATGACCAGGTTCCAGTCTCCCTTAAGAGAGCAGCAACGCATTTGTAGCACCTTTGTTGTTGCAAATGTTCATAGGCGATGGTAACCGCTTTCCATCAAGTGGGCCGTCTGCCTGTCTGCTGAACTCCTGGAATTAAAAAAATTACATCCACGATATGTGTTGAGACGCTATGTGAGAGACGCCAATCTAACGATCCTAGAATTTTGTTAGAGGCCGGAGGAGCATGATGGTAACTATATAGTGTAGCTCTTAGATTCAATTATCATACTTAGTGGACGATAAGGAGATAGATTTGCTCGACTGGATGGCTAACATCCCTGGTCTAGAGTAGGCCCCTATAACAACCTTGAGTGCTGTTCCGGCATTAGTGACCAGGTTCCAGTCTCCCTTAAGAGAACGGCAGCGCATTTGGAGCACCTTCGGTGTTGCAAATGTCAATAGGTGATGGTGACCGCTTTCCATTAGTGGACCGTCTGACGGCCTGCTAAACTCTTGCAATAAAAAAACCGAAAAGAGGCGAGTGATTAAATATTAAAATTGCCAGGAAATCTAATAAAGCTAAGTGAGTAAAATTTAATTTTATGCTCAAATTCACTCCATAAATATGAAAAGGAGCCAATTCAGTGATTTTATGAATATATGTACGCAAAGCTTTGGAGCATAGCTCCCCAAATTGGTCAATATGGAGCCCTGGGGGTCCATATGGAACTTCAAGGGGTCCTTGTTACCGAAAATAAAATCTGGGATCTGAAAGTTGCAAATGAGGGTCCAAAATAATAAACTCCATTTAATCAAGTTGTGATGATTTTTTTTTACCTGCTGTAAATAGAACAATAAAATATGATAAAACGCTTTTGTACTTACAAGCTATAAAATATATATGGGACCAACTAGAAACTATACTCATCCAACGCCAAAAGAATTGTCAAAACCAGTTCCGAAATAAAAAAGTTATTGGTGAACATATATAAAATAAATATATTTACACAATAATTTGAGAATCTCCGCCTTTTTTAAGTTGATTAAACAGATAGGGGGTCCACCGAATCCAGTAAATATTGGTGAGGGGTCTACGAGAGAACATAGTTGTGGACCATTGCCTGATATGATTAGACGTGACAACTGGCCAGTTCTTATTAATTAAAAATACCAGGGCCCCAAGTCAGTAAACAATCTCGGCTAAATACTGAATAAATCTCGATTTGACCCAGGCTGATTTAATATGATTTTAGAGACTACAGCTATTTGACCATCGTCAATCGAATGAATCTTGACTCGCACTGTCATGGGTTTTTTGTGAAAGTTGAAGACTTAGGGCCCAGTCCGCCATCGGGCTGTCGGTCGCATTTATTCGCAGCGCACCGCACTCGTCGGTACGCGATTCAATTCATTTCCTGGGCATGTCCCGGGGCGCCGTGAAACGCAATAACGCTCCATTCGGTAATGAAATAATAATCGAGACGCAGCTGCGGAGCTCTCAGTTTATTTATCAAAAGATAATATTAGGATTTTGAAGGATCCACTCCGAGAATTATTACTACAATAATCTGCCAGATGCCGCTTTGAGCGTACTTCCTAACATAGACCAGCAGTAGATCTGTTGCTAAGTTGATACCGCAAAGCTGGTGTAATAACTAACTGAAATGTCTACCTACGATCCTATTGTTACCGGTGCGGGACTCGAATTAAAATGCAGTTGGAATTACTATAGAATTTAATGTCTCAATGTATTATAATTCTTCACCATTCACTTATTCTATGTATATTCATGTAAAAAGTTCAATAAGAAGTTTAATTTCCAAAACCAGAAGCAACTGCCACCAATAGGATCTAAATCAAAACATAGTGTTACACGCCGACAAAGTGAATGTACACTTGCAGTTTATTACCTTTCTCGCATTTGGACTTCATTTATTTACTCTGTTTTTAAAATTTGTAATTAATAAAAACATCCTATTGTTACTGTACTAGTTAATGGCCGCAGGTGTGCAGATCACAGTTTCTCGGAAACTTCAGTCCATGCGGTCGATTGTTGCATTGTACAGTTTAGCATAAAACGATAACTGATCGAGGGAGGGGGGGTAAGGCAGTCAAACGATGATTAAGATACGAGCAAGATGTGTCTAGTAAGCGATAAGCGATATAGTGACGGACTTTGCACGTGTTATTTAATCGTGCAGTTTGTACTAGTTTGTATGGTGTGTTATACGTGTTTGTATAGTACTAATAAATTTTAAACTAATTCCAGCGGCATTATTAGAGTCCCGGACTCGTAAGAAGATTATGTTTCAAGTTCATAGTACTTACTTTTAAAAGCCACAAGGTTTGAGAACCGCTGACTTTAAGCTTTAGATCTTTCTAATATTGTATATGTAGGAAGTAATCGTAAGCTTCGTTTTGTGATTGACAAGGGAAGACAAACGACCGGCGCGTGTATCAATTATTTACTGGCCATCCCCGCAGGTATGGGTCGATAGCAATTACCTTGATAGGTAATACAATCGTTGCGACTCCTCCAACTGACAGCGGCGTTTCACTAAATTGATTTCCGTGATCGATTCTTGCCTAACACCAAATTGTAGGTTTGGTTCTAACTCGATATTGGGTAGGTAACACATTCGGCATTAAACTTTATAACACTGTTCATACAAAGGAGCTAATCTTTAAAATACCTTGAAATGAAATCTTTATTTGTGTAAGACATAGATAACAAAGTCTTATGGTATTGTTACTTAGTTGTGAGAATTACTATAGAGTTTATTAGCACTATACAAACATGTATTACACAGGTAGAAATATAACCGAACACAACAATTCCAAACGTAAGGTTGTAATTCAATATCACGCACAGTCCTTCACTATGAGATTACCGATTGTGGTACATACGTCTCGCTTTGATCGTGGTTCTCGCTCGATTGCCCCAAATCAGGCCATCGTTTTATACTGCACAAACTTAATGTGCCCGTATCGTATCGACATAATCCGAAACACCTGGCTAATGAGTCGGCCGCAAGCGGAGAAATGAGTACAGTAAAACAATGAGCTGTTCTCTAAAAACGTATGCCAATACGAGTAAATTAGTAAACAAAGGAAGTAGTTTTAACCAAATGAAATCGGCTGCTACACTTAATATTAGCCGTGAACAAATCTGTTACACCAAGGTTTAAAAACCGAAGTGCGGCTACACCTAGTTTTAGCCGGCTAGAACTAGGTGTAGCCGCACTTCGGGTATTAGCCGTAACATATATACATGTAAAGATGGATTCGGCTTCCTTTCTACCGCGTCCTATCCAGAATTTTGATAAAACAGCATATAAAAGCAAGACAAAGCGCGCGTACCGAGACGTGTGTAATATATATTTGTGCGACATTCGGCCATTGTGGTCGGTCCATTGCTGGCTTTGTCTCGGCCCGAAGGTCGTTAATCATGCTGACACAGCGGTGGGCAGCGCCCGATAAGAGGCTAACTGATGGAAACGTCTAAAGAACGGGAAAGTAAGACACTCGAAGAGTATTTTTGGTGGGATTTAAAACTGTTATATTGTTATGAGTCGCGAGACTGACTTAAAATGCCGTTAGAATTACTATAGAGTTTATTAGAACTATACAAACACGTATAACATAGTTACAAATATAACCGAACACAACTAGCCCAAACGTAATGCAGAAAGTCGCAATTCAATAACACGCACAAAGTACGTCACTAAATAGATTACCGAATGTACACAAGTCTTGCTTTGCTCGTGGTTATCGCTCGACTGCCTCATCTCTCAATTGAGTTATTGCTTTATACTGCAGAGATGCAATATGTTGGCCCGTTCGCGTGGACTGAATTTCCTAGAACCAGTTTGTGATTGAAATCAGAGACACCTGGCAGTGATCACAATACAACAATAGGCCGTAAAAGATTACAATACACAATGGGCTGTTTTTTAATCACTAATTTTAAACACAAAGTAAACAAAAGAAGTTCAATGCCGAAAGGTAACAAAATCTGTTCCTACAGGTATGCAGGTGTGAATTTGTTTTTGTCGGCGCCTAGGTCGTAACAATATTATCTAATTTCAATAAATAATTAGTAGCCGTGATAGCTTAGTGGTAAGCGAGGTTAGGACACGCGGTCCATATTTAAAGAGTGCGGATTTCAATCCTGGCCGGAAAATATGCACCACTTAGACAGTTTTCTGACCTTATGTGCATATTATTATATTTACCACGTGCTAACCGTATGGATGGTTACCACCCCTGGTCTAGACCAGGGGCATGCAGCCATAACAACCTTGAGTTGTGTTCCGGCATCAATGGTCAGGTTCTCGTCTCCCTTAAGAGAGCAGTAGCGCATTTGTAGCACCTTTTTATCCGTGCAGGAACGGAGAAAGAATACAATTTCCTGCGGCCTGTAGCAAGAGGCGACAAAACAACCCACAGCCAGGTGGTAGGGCATTTGCCCGACTGGATGGCTACCACCCCTGGTCTAGAGTATGTCGCCATAACAACCTTGTGTTGTGTTCCGGCATTAGTGACCAGGTTCCAGGCTCCCTAAAGAGAGCAGTAGCGCATTCGTAGCACCTTTGGTGTTGCAAATGTTCATAGGCGATGGTAACCGCTGTCCATCAAGTGGGCCGTCTGCCTGTCTGCTGATCTCCTGCAATAAAAAAAAACCTTTGGTGCTGCAAATATCCATAGGCGATGGTAACCGCTTTCCATCAGACCGTCTGTGCCTGTCTGCTGAACTCATGCAAAAAAAAATGATTTTATAGAATTATAGAGACACAGTAAGGGCATTCTATCATATTGTAGTCTATAAATTATTAATAACATTAAATTTACATGAATATACTCATTCAGGAATATATCAACTAAACTTTATTAATAAATAAATAAATTATGAGATTTATAATTTGTGTCCAAAATAAACTGTAAAAAATCAAAAAACTTATTATAGAATATCATATAAATCAACTATATTATTTATATGGTTATCATTTACACACACACACACACTCAAAACAAGTTTAAATATATTTTTAAAAAATAATTTAATTTAAGAAATAAAACTTGTTACTTCGGTCACACACTCCACGTACAAGCCTTATTTATTTATTTATTACAAATGTTTTTGTGTTTATGTAAATTATTTTTGTGAATGTGTTATGTGTTTTTATGTATAGTGTCGTATTTTTTTAAGTTAATAAAACTTTTTTTTTCCTAGTTCGGAACCTATTTAAGCATTATTTCTGTATAATTTTTTGACAATAATTGATTTTGTATTTTTATGAAGATAATAACGACAAGCACTTTATTCAATTAGGAGGTAATTTATACTAACTTCAAACAATATTGTACACGTTTCCAGTGGAATTTTTAATAAGAATATTTTGAAACATACCCGCGATACATGCGGAGCTCAAACAGATAGCTTGAAGCGGTGCCAAGGCTATAATTGCGGTGTATATCGGACACAAAAGAATTGATTTTGTCAGGATGATCTACTGGGCGAGCTGATAGGGCCAACTTGATATAATCGTGTAGCTGATATGCCACGTGGAATAATTTTTATTGCCAAAAACTCAGGCAGAGAATTTTGTGTTTATTATGTCATACAAGTGAACGCTATTTTCCAGTACGGTCACTGAACTACAGAGTTCATCTTGGAGATCAAAAAATGTGCTAACCGGTGCAATGACCAATTGATACACCGATTAGCGTTTAGTAATGGGAATCTTCAAAAAATATACTCATAGGTAAATCTTTTATAACTTTTATTAATTGGCGCTGAGATTGGGTTCTAGAATCCTCCTAATCACTGGGGGCGATTTTGATGATTTTGTTATGTGTGAATAGAATAGAACAGAATAGAACATATTAGAATATATTGATTGCGTAATGCATGTACAAAGATGTTACGGTTTTTACAGCATCAATGCATTCGGCACATAATTGGGCGTGCAAAATTAAAATTACAATATTGAATTATAAACAAATTTTTTTACAGTCAATGAATCAATAAAATTAAATATAAAAATTAATAATAATAATCAGATATACAATATAATAATAATCTATAAATAATTGTGTTTGAGTGGGTTCCCGGATGGTTTAGGTTCACAGTTAGAAACGGTAGGTGGCGCTGAGATCGGGTTCTAGAATCCTCCTCATCACCTGGAGCGAGTTTGGTGATTTTGTTTTTGTGTCATGGAACAAAGTCTTTTAGGAATTCAAAAAATAGGCGGTAGGAAGTTCGCCGGGTCAGCTAGTTCAAAATAAAAATCTTATATCACTATCAAATTTTCACTGCTTATTCTATTTATTTAAGTTTGGGAAAAATATAATAATGAATATTCTTAAATACGAAACACAAAATTAATACATATATCAACCAAGTTTCTACTATAAAATAAACACACAGTCTACAAAATATTTATTACTTTGCAATTATTTTACGAACATTTTTTTGTTCTCGTTTCTTGGGACCTAAATTTTTTAAGAAGCGCGGCACCATTCGTAAGTCCACCCATACGTAGCTAGACACTAAAAAGTAACAAATAAAAAATAAAAACTTCGTTTAAAAAACCGACTTCAAAAACTAAAATGTACAAAATAAGTTATTACTAAAGCTATTATTATTAATATATATTATCTAAAACATCTTGAAGTCGGTGCAAAGTAAAACATAAAAATTACTATATTTGGAAAATTACTAAGCATCGACTTTAAGATGTTTTAGATAATATATATTAATAATAATAGCTTTAGAAATAAGTTATTTTATACATTTTAGTTTTTGAAGTCGGTTTTTTTAAATGAAGTTTTATATATATACATATAAATGTATATGTAATAAAAAAATGATTTTTACAAGCCTGTATTCCATAAATTTTAACAATAGTTAAGCTTAGTTAAACCACTTATCTAATATATAAAATTCTCGTGTCACAGTTTTCGTTGCCATACTCCTCCGAAACGGCTTGACCGATTTTGATGAAATTTTTTGTGCTTATCCGGTATCTATTAGAATCGGCCAACATCTATTTTTCATCCCCCTAAATGTTAGGGGTAGTCCACCCCTAATTTTTTATTTATTTTTTAGACAAAATTTTTAATTTCTATTTTTTTATGATACAAAATACAAAAATACATACAACCCTAGATTTTCAACCCTCTACGATCAACCCCTATTTTTTACCGGGCAGGACGACGTCTGCCGGGACAGCTAGTATTATAGATAATTGTATAACAACATGATATTATATACCTACATCGTAAAATGGCTAACCTAAACACATTCGAAACATGCGCTTTTTCAATTATAACTTCAATATAATTTCGAGAAGCCCAAATTACTTCACCCCTATAATTTGCCACTTCGGCCGTTCATTCCTGTAATGGCAGCCAGCGGCGAGAACAGCGGTCTTACATGTATAACGCCGTTTTAAACTGCAATACATATTTTGATAAAGGGAGGTTTATACTGTGCTGGTTAATCTGATGTTAAGTAGCAAATCAATCGGCCAAGTGCGTGACGGATCACGCAGATTTAAAGTTTTCGTAGAGGCGACGAATGTATATTACAAATTCCAGTTAAAAAAAGAAGAGGTTATCAATTCTAGTTTTTCTTTCGGTTTCTAGTTTTATATATTTATTTATGTAAGTGTGTACTGATATTAAAAGGAGGTAAAGTTTGTGACGTTATAGGGGGTAATCTGCGAAACAACTAAACCGATTTGAAAATTTCTTTCACTTTTGGCAAGCTACACTATCCCCGGATGACATAAGCTATATTATATTTTAAAAACAATTAGGGTTCCTTACTAAAACTCAAAATAAATAAATACCTAAAATCGCGACCGCTGCGAAAACTATTGACGATAGATAAAATATCATCATTCATAAAAAGTGTAGCAACAGCATATGTCCAACCATCATACTTACGCCAAAATGAGTGTTCGTTTATTTTAATAAATTAATTAAAATGCCGCCTTTTTTTTATTGTAGGAGTTCAGCAGACAGGCAGACGGCCCACTTGATGGATAGCGGTTACCATCGCCTATGGACATTTGTAACACCAAAGGTACTACTAATGCGCTGCTGCTCTCTTGAAGGAGACGAGCCTGGTTACTAATGCCGGAATACAACTAAGGGTTGTTATGGCGACATACTTTAGACCAGGGGTGGTAGCCATCCAGTCGGGCAAATGCCCTACCACCTGGCTGTGGGTTGTTTTGTCGCCTCTTACGACAGGCCGCCCGGCCGCAGGAATTTGTATTCTTTCTCCGTTCCTGCACGGATAGAAATCCTCTAGAATAGGCTCTTTATTTGTATCTTGTTATTCATCCTTATAGAAATAAATTTCCTCATATTCAAGACTGCTTCAATACCTTTGTATAACTTTTATTATTCAATTCGGACATCCTGTTCGAAAGATATCACGAGTTTAAAAATGTAAGTATTAGAAAAAGTTGCGTGGTCGCCGCGCACCCTAATTAGCTAGGCTTATGCGATGTAGGCGTCTTCTTGACTTGTTGATTTCTGTGTTTTCTAACAATTTATGCAAGTATACAGAGCTGACGTACCTACAATAAGCACTTCACATTTTGCCAAAAAATATTATTGTTGGGTTGGGTATACACAAGATTTTCTTGTCATGTCACACAGTGGCACAGCCCTTTGGGCTCTTTCTAATTTGAGAAACATGGTGTTTGCTGCTCCACCCCACGCTCAGATGCAGTACCTCAGAACGGCTGTCCGTATGTCAGTACATATGTATAATATGTTCTAGAACTTTTTTCTGTATTCCAGTAAAAAATTCCAAAAGGTAAAAAATAGTAAGATTACATTCTGACAGGTTTATATATGAGATCGTAGCAATACTTTGACGTCATTTATATATATAGACCGTAAAAAGGGGTTAACCAATCCGTGAAACATTATCTTTGTTACATTTTATCTCAATTTATACATTTTACGATAAAAATATGCATGTAACCCCAGCTTTACAGGCGCCGGTCATGCAAAATAAGCCGTAGACCACCAATTCAAGAAAATTACAGTATTTTCAAGAGGCATGGTGGGGAATTAGTGAACGTTCTCGGACAAAATGCATGGAACTTTTTTATATATATAATTTTTTCGAACAATTCTCATAAAACCGTTATTGCGCAACGCAACAGAATATATGTAAATTGTACGTTGCCAAATATTACAGCTTAGCCGACTTTTGTCCCGTTGTAAATCTATAATGTTATTAAATTCTAAACATGCCGTGTCTGCACATTAAAGCTGTTTAAAAGAAAATAACTGGAATATATTATACGAGCGATTGCAGCTAACGTAGTCCCCCTAAAAAAACCTAGAACCCGACTCCAGCGCTTCTATCGGGTCTAATTGTGAATCTAAATCATCCGTGCAGGAACGCAGAAATAATACAATTTCCTGCGGCCGGGCGGCCTGTCGTAAGAGGTGACAAAACTACCCACAGCCAGGTGGTAATGTATTTGCTCGATTGGATAGCTACCAGCCCTCGTCAAAAGTATGCTACCATAACAACCTTGAGTTGTGTTCCATTACTGACCAGGTTCCAGTCTCCCTTAAGATAGCAGCAACACCTTTGGTGTTGCAAGTGTCCTCAGGTGATGGTAACCGCTTTCCATCAAGTGGGCTGTCTGCCTGTATGCTTAACTGCTGCAATAAAAAAGCAATCCCTGGACCCATTCAAACACCATTTTTTACATTATTGAAGTTTTAGTAGAAATTCATACTTTTTTCTATGAATAATAAATATAGCTATATAGCTTATATTAATCTGGTATAATGTGGCATTCTAACGGTGAAACAATTTTTGAAATTGATCCAGTATTTTTGAATTCGTTCATTACAAACATACAAATCTTTCCTCTTTATAGTATTAGTATAGATAAAAAGTGGCGCAGATTTTAAGTCTTAGGTTTTGCAGTCCAGCAACGAAAACCGCATCGAAATCAGCCCAGTAGTTTGTATGTGAATCCCGAATTTATATGATTCAGAGACACGGTATATTTAGAATTGTATAATATTATAGATAGATATATTTTAAAAGCATAATATGTAATCCCTAATTAATCCAAAAATTAATACAGCGACGCTCAAACCACGCGAGAAAGCGCGCCGAACGCGTTCCAGTGACGCAAATTCATTTTTAAATTTATTAGCATAAACGACGCGTCTGCGCAAATTAAATACGCACACGTAAGCTAATTAAATTAATTGCCGCATGGGAACACGTCGCCTCCGACCGAATGACATCTCCAAGAGCGACAAGCGTTCACTCGAATTTTCACAGAACTAATTAAAATTTATAACAAAATATACAACGAAGAAGCATGGCGGAATTCAGGTATGGAACTCAAGAAATATCTTCCATTCCCTTATCTTTATTTCAAGCTTGAGCGAAAACTACACCAGACTAGCTGTGCCCGCGACGTCGTCTGCGTGGAATTTGTTTTCAAGCCCACCGATTTTGAAACATTCTTCATTGGTGCTCCGCTCCTATTGGTCTAAGCGTGATCATATATAACCTATATGTTTCCTCGATAAATTGGCTATCGAACATTAAAAGAATTTTTCAAATCAGACCATCAGTTCCTGAGATTAGCACGTTCAATCAAACAAACAAACTCTTCAGCTTTATATATTAGTATAAGACAAAGAATAACCATAATAACTCTGTGTTGTGTTCCGGCATTAGTGACCAGGTTCCAGGCTCCCTCCCTAAAGAGAGCAGCAGCGCATTCGTAGCACCTTTGGTGTTGCAAATGTCCATAGGCGATGGTAACCGCTGTCCATCAAGCGGGCCGTCTGCCTGTCTGCTGATCTCCTGCAATAAAAAAAAAAAAAAAAACCATGAGAGTGACTTTGATAGACATTTTATATGGCAGTATTCAGCTTTCACGTTTTTGCATATGAACCAATTTTGATCAAACGTGCAGATTTTTTTTACTTTTTAGTAAAATATAATTTTCTATGAAACACTGTTTAGTCATTTAGTTTGAAAAGATAAGATATGCTCGTGGAACGTTAAATGATTTAATTTAATAAAAAACTGCCTCCCATTTTCATATCGCGAAGTGTATCTAATAAAAAGAACAGTCTCTAAAATTTACATTAAGCGTGTCTCGCTCACATCAAGATCGATTCGATATTGAACCGAGATTGTTTGCAGACTACCAAAACCGGGAAAAGTTACAATTAGAATTCCACTCGATGGCCAATTTTGAGTAACAAACTCGCGGCCTAGAGCTGAAGTAATGTATTGACTGTGACAGTCTACGCACTATAGGTACCTAGTTTGATTTCCGCAAGAAATGCTCCATTGTACAGGTAACTTATTCTAGGAAGAAAATATAAAATATTTTAGTTCATGACCATTCAATAGTGTATTTATTTTAAAAGAAAAATCATATTAAGCTTTAATTTCCTCAAAGTAACAATGTCCAGAATCACAAGAACTATATTGCTGAAACTTTCTACGCTGTTCGCAGGTCAATCAAAAATGGCTTAATAACAGCAACAGGTCTGAAAAACGTTAGAAAAAGACAAAGAGAGAAATCGATTCTAAGCGTTGCAGTTTATTACTTTTAAAATTAATTTCATTGAAAGGAAATTGAAGGAAAAGGTGAAGTACTAAGTAAAAAGATGTCAAAGTATTTTGGAAAAACCTTCAACGCTCGTAAGTACACTGACTAGAAACCATATTTAAAACGAAAACAGAGAACAAAAACATAATTTGTTGTGGAAAATGCGCATAGTCTATTCATTAATCAGAAAGATTCATTTGACAAGAGACAGCTTACCTGATGGAAAGCGGTTACGTTATCATCACCTAGAACACGCGCAACTTCATAGGTGTTAGAAATGAGCTGCTGCTCTTTTAAGGGAAGCTGGAAACCTAGCCACTAATACCGAAACAGAACTCAAGATTGTTATCGCGGCGTATCTAGACCAGGGCTGGCAGCCATCCAGTGCAGTAAATCTAAATGCCATACCACCCGACCGCAGATAATTGTCTTCTTTCTCCATTCCTGCACGGATAAAAAATAACAAAGAAATTGAAAAGTCACTACATTTTTTCGGTTCACAAAATTGTGATATATACCTCTGTTGGCAACACCAACATAAAATAATTTTTATTTTGAAACTGCAACAATATGGTTGCTTTTTCATCTTCTATTTTGGTTGCAGCCGAGTGCAGACGCATTCGTTATGTAAAAGTAATTTAACACTTACGACTTTAACACACAACGACCAGGGCATCCTAGGACCACACCATCAGCGTAGAAAAAAATACTTTATTATATATGCGATGAGCTTCGCATAAACTCCAAGTAATATGTACCAATTTTGACGAAAAGTAATGTTACAGAAAAAAGTAGTTAAGAAGGCCTGCACTGAAGCAGACGACGTGAAACCTGTTTAACAATTTATCAAAATACAAAGCCAGGAACTAACCAATTTTCGGCATAATGCTGAAAATAGACGGCACAAGCACGTTAGCACATGAGTAAATTAACGGTACAGAAATTAAGCTCCTTGGTACCGTGCAAAATTGTTACCTATTCTCGTAGGGTTGTCACAATAGGTAAAGACAAATTAAACAAAACATTTGTTAAATAGTTTTATTATTCAGTATAATAGAATAGGTACATACATTACAAATTACTTACTCTAATAATTTTGTTTTTATAATTTTTGTTTTTTAATAATTTATTATTTCTTTTAATTGTGTGGTAAATTCTGAATCTAACAAAGTTTTTTTTTTAAGTAATCTACCGGGAAACATTCACATGGCATATCAAATCGACAATCTTTAATACGTTTAAGTATTTAATTGCCAACATTGACAATATTTATTTCAAGATCGAAGTATTCGCGAAACTTTTGCTCGAGCAATTCCACAAATGCAATAAAATTATCAGGAGGTATAATTAAAAACCTAATTGTACGTGACAATCATTAAAATCCTTATAATGGCTGTAATGGCGGTTCAGTAGTTTTTGCGTGAAAGCGCGACAGACAGACAGAGTTCCCTCATGAGGAAACTATTATGTCTGCAGCAGCAGTTTATGGTGAAGATCATGTTTAGCAAACAAGATTAAATTGAATTTCGAGTACATGCTACTAACCGTCAAAGAGTTCCCTGACAATGCTGGCTGCAGCAGCAGTTCATGATAAAAATCGTGTTAAAGTAACATACAAAACTTCGTGACCGTACCCGTTGAAGCGCATCAGGTTATATCTATCATATTATTGCATTGTCACTGAAGTTACGGTACCTACCTATACAAAATTTCAGCTCAATCAGACATCGGGAAGTGGTTCAAATCTTATTTGCAATATTTGAATTTAAAACACATACAGAAAGTAGATAGATACTACATACAAACCCACCACATACCTAAAAATATTTAGTAAAAGCTTGATATCTAATAACAATAAACAGGTAAAAACACACCTCTTCTTATTAAAAAAAACTACTACTTACTTGAAAAGGTAATAATCAAATAGTTACTTACGTGTTGTACTCCTTGGGATAGTTAAAGTAGGATGTATTTTTGTTTTTTCTCGTATTATGCATACACACAGTACAATAAACCACCATTATACTAATAATATATACTTAATAAAATACCACGTTTTCACATTTAAATATTCAAAGATGCAGCAAACAAAACAACGTGCGTCGCACTGCCTCCCCTGAGTTTGTCCACTGGCTGTGCCGGCGTAAACTGGTTTTGAGCTGTCTCGCCGCGTACGCGGCAAGCGGCCAGTGGTCACGCACACATGCCACGCGTTTTTGTAGTAGTGCAATCGATTCAAGCGGTTGTATGAAGCTTTAACTCTGTACCGATTATTTACTCATGTGACGTTCGTTCGCTTGCAATAATTTCACGCCATAAAATTATACCTCAAAGACAAACTATTTTAATAATTAACGAGAGACTAATTTACCGGTCTGTTAATTACTACACGAGTAATTAAACATAAAAGGCGCTTGATAGACATTTCAAATAAATTAGCGAGATACAAATCTAATTAATTCATAGAGAAATGTTCATGAAAGCATCGTCGATTTCAAAGGACTGTAAATAGAAAACTAAAACGACAATATTTTCAGCTTCAAAATATCTGACATCGTATTTATAGATATACTAGCTGTACGTTGCTGTGTCTTGCCCTTGAAAAATAAAAATCTATAAACCGATTGTAGCCCAGAGTTGATCAGTGGCGCCACCTACCGGTGCCAATCGTGAATCTAAACTATTCTGGGGGTCCCTCAAATACACACTAAAATAATTTTACCTAAATCCTGGAACTCGATTGCAGCGCCATCTAGCTGGTTTAAATTTGAATCTAAACCATCCATCCATCTACCAACTAACCAACTAGCCACTTGAACACTGAATAATTCACCTAAATCACCTAATCACAAATGAAAATGAGTTTAAATGCTACTATTGCTGAAATCGGCTAAAGATCCATAACAAATGAACGGATAGATTGATTTTGTGACTGATGTTTTTATTGATAACTTTGTATTGATGGATATGATATTTAATAAGTTATTAGCCCATTCTGGATAAAGACAATTCCAAAAACACAAAAATCGAAAAAATCCTTCCAGCCGTTTTTGAGTTATAAATGTTCTAAGTAACACGACTTTGTTATATATGTCGGAGGGAAGCTATAATTGGATGGATGTATAACGCACAATATTATTTGTTTACATTTTAATTGCTTCTAAAATTGATAATTTAATTTGGTTTGATGTCTTAAATTTTTCTATAATTAAAAAATCGTTCTAACCTAATAAAAGTTATGAATATTGTGATTTAATAAACGACCAATGAGAGCAGAGCATGTCTTGAGCGGGGTCAAGGACGCCCTCTATACTTTGAGTAGTATCTACTTGGGTAGACTGAGGAGTTTTTGTGGCACATTTGGTTGATGGCAATAGGTCGAGTTGGACCATGGAGTATTTTAAAGAAAGCATTGTAGTTGAAAGTATGAGCGGTGCCCTGAACCCGCTGCTCGGTCTAAACTATGTCATAATGTTGATCAAATCTGAATTAAAAGTGTATAAACCGTTGGCCTCGTGTTTTATGCTCGCATTTTATCCTGATGACGCCCACTAAACCTGCAATAACTAAAGATGTCGTGAGAACGAGGCCGTTCTGCGACATATAGATAGATTGGCGATATCAGCAAGCTTGTCCTGCCCTGCAAATAAAAATCTGGAACTCGATTCCAGTGTTACCTACCGGGTATATTGCGTACCTAAACTATAATTTTTATATGGCCTATATAATAATCAGGGATTATGTAGCATTTGAATGTGAAAAAAATTTTGAAATTGTCCATTTTTTTGTTGAGTTTATTCGATAGAAAAATACAAAATCTTTTTTCTTTATAATATTGTTACGACCTAGACGCAGACAAAAACAAATTCACATCCGCTTAAAAAAAATTATCATTTGGGCTTCTTTTGTTTACTTTGTGTTTAAAATTTGTGATAGAAAACAGCCCATTGTTGTATTGTAATCTTTTATGGCAGTCATTGGCTAGGTGTTACGGATTTAAAGTACAAACCGATTCTAGGGAATTCAGTCCACGCGGCCGGACGGACATCTCTGCAGTATAAAGCAATGGCCCGATGGAGGGACGAGTCAGTCGAGCGAGAAACACAAGCGAAGCAAGACGTGTGTACTACAATCGGGAATATAATAAGTGACGGACTTTGCGTGTTTTATAGAATTAGGACCTTCTGCATTACGTTAGGACTTGTTATGTTCGGTTGCATCTGTACCTGTGTTATACGTGTTTGTATAGTTCTAAGAAATGTTATAGTAAATCTAGCGGCATTTTAATTCGAGTCTCGCGACTCATAACAGTATTAATTTAGATGACAATCTGTCTCAATGATATTTTTCTTTATATTATCTAGCTAATACTAGAGCTGCTTGACTACATGACTTGAAGAGCTTCCAAGGCTTGGACAGACCAGTGTACTCCTTTGTGCATAGAAGTCCACCGGTTGTCACGGAACAGATTGAATACATTATATACTACATAATTATCTGCTTTAGTTATTTGACCCACCTAAACCTATTCTGTGGCCAAGGAGGAGGAGTCTTTCTGTATATGCGGCGAGAAGACAGCCCAATATTCCTGTACGTATGTCCAATAAAGTTACTCATTAATTTATTTTTCTTTAAAGCAACTTCTGTCTGCCGTTTAATATCAAAACTGGATTCACTTTTGGCTTTTACATGTTAAATGGAAAAATCTTAACGAATTCAAATTCAATTAACTGTCATTTTGTTTTAATATGAAATGAACCGTGTATTTGGTTAAGAGACAGCGTGGTATTATTTACACAACGAAAATAATAATTGAACATGGCGGCCGCGCACTGACAGAATCGTGCCAATAAATTTAATTAATTGTTTATGCATAAAAGAGCAAGTATTTAATTGCAAGGTTATTTCAATGCATGAGCGTTTTATTATTTAATAAGCGTAGTAAGTGTAAGATTATTGTGTTATTGTAACTAGTTTAAATATAAAAGGGTGCGGACGGAACGAAAAGATACCATTCCCACTCCGACTTTGGTCGGGTGCAGTCTCACACCGGCTTTGTCCGATGCACATGTTGTAGTAGCGCTCTAAGGTGGTTTATTATTGTGCGAGAAGTGAGACTTGATTAAATTAAAAAACGTAGCATGTACTCCGTAATTACTTGGCGCAACCAAGTCCCTTCTTTTGCCTATCGAAAATTTCAAATAAAACTTTAAATCAACGTCTTATATTTGTGGGGACACTGCCTACTCAGCAATTTACATCAAATGTCAATGGACCCGGTCCGAGTGGCAGTTGTCTTCCATCACACATACCCACGACGCGTTACTCATTGTAATGTACATATGAGTTAATAAATAATCTTAGGTTTCTAGAACACGTGTTTACTTACAACCCCACCTGTACATCATACATATATGTGCATACATATAAGTAATTTTAAGCTCCTTTTCAATTTTGACAATTTCTCGACATTATAAAAAAGCAGCATTGACAGCTGATATAAAAATATTCTTAACTCGACTACCAAATAAAAATCCGGAGAAAGAATTCTGCGACCGGGTGACCTTTTGTAAGAGGCGACGAAACAACTCACTGCCAGATGGTAGGGAACTTGCCTCTGGATGACTACCACCCCTGGTCTAGAGTATGGCGCCATAACAACCTTGAGTTGTGTTCCAGCATTAGTGGCCAGGTTCCAGTCTCCCTTAAGAGAGCGGTAGAACATTAATAACACATTGGCTTTTACAAATGTCTATAGGCGGTCTGCTGAAGTCATTAAATAAAAATATTATACAAATGCTTCAGTAAATGTTAAAATCAATAAATAACACACGAAGACTGAAATTTCAAAAATGTATGATAATACGGAAATGCAATTAGATCTCCGAGCAGCAGATCAAATAGCAGAAGAGGTGGTATTTTAAAAAGAGATTGTCATCTTCAGTACACTTTCATAGACATCGCAATGTTATCATAATTTCTGATACTTTTAAATGACGACACGCATACTTTATGAGACAAATTCAACGGCTTAAAGTTGTTCCTTACCTGTAGATAAATACAGGGTGCTTCAAAAAAATGTATACACACTTTAAACTATTGTATTTTTCCCGCTCTACAAGGCTAATGTTATATTTCTTCGCCAGGTGCCAGCATAATCATCCCTCTATGTTATATTATCAGTTGGAATTTGTAATATCAACATGGGGGACATATGTTTGAGTTTTGAAGAACGTAAGCAGGTTATTAAGTGGTACAGGAAGTTTGAGAATGTAAATAAAGTTATAAAAAAGACAGTGGAGAAGGGAGTATGATACAGAACCATCTTCAAGATTAACAATTACACGCATACGAGACAAATTCGAAGTTCATGGAACAGTGTGTGATGTGCATAAAGGTCATGCAGGTCGGCCTCGAACAGCTACAAGTGATGAGTCATCAACGGCAGGTCACCAATTTGAACAGTATTAACATTTGTTATTTATGTTTCATTTACATTGGACTTTCAGCTTTCTATTTTCCTGAAATTTAACTTTGTAGAACGGTAAATAAATTTTCTATGGAAGTTCAAAGTGTGTATACATTTTTTTGAAGCACCCTGTATATATACAGTGTACCTGTTAAATCAGCACTTATAGCATTTACCTGCAACAATCAAAAACGTAAAATTAATGTAAATTCATACAGGTATTTAAAAATGACACCCATAAGCCTAAGCTGATGAATATATAAGCAGTGACCAACATGACATTGACATGGTACCGGTGCAAACAGGAACATAATTAAATTCCATTATTCGTGAATTTCCCCGTTGGGGACATCGGGCTCACAAAGTATGATCGTGTAAAAATGATTGAAAGTCCCAGCTGGATAACTGGTAGCGGGGGTAAATATTTTATGCGCTCCTAAAGTCGCAAGAGAAACTCGGGCGTACTATCGTGTTAAAGTTTCAAGTGTGTACAGCAAAATATCTAACAGTCGATATGCGACTATACATACTCATATATGCACACATGGAAAATTCGGATCCTTTGTCACAAGTATTTTATTAACAGTAATAATAAAATCATCAAACAGTATTTCTTCAGTTGGTAATCCATAACAAACTCGCTGATCCTCCTGACAAACTCCTGCTTTTAAAAATTAAAGACTAGAAACCAATTCCAGTACCATCTACCGGATCCAATTGTGAATTTAAACTATCCCGGGACCCAAACGAACATCATAAAAATGTCTTCAAATGCAATTCGCAGAATTTTTGTCTGACTCAGTTAAAGCAAACACGACACAAATCTAGCTTATATGCCTAATTCAAAATCAAAACTTAGTTTTTTTTTAATGTATGAGTTTAACAAACTGCCTACTTGATGGAAGATGAGCATTTGCAACACTAAAGGTGCTACAAATGCGCCGCTGTTCTCTTAAGACCGACTGAAACCTGGTCACTAATGCTGGAACACAACTAAAAGTTGTTATGACATACTCTCGACCAGGGATAGTAGCCATCCAGTTGGACAAATACGCTACGACCTGGCTGTGGCTTGTTTTACTTTAGGATACTTTTTATCCCGATAAATGACGTCTTTTCTATAGGATAGCAAATAAAGCCGTTGCGTGGTGATCCACTTATCACTCTTTTCCTATATTTCATCATTCATAGGTGACGATCACCACTTTCCGTCAGATAGGCTATCTTGCTGTTTGCCCGCTTCAAGCAACTTAAAAGTGTGTTTTTTTAATTTTAAACATTTTAAGGCTCCTATTCAGATAGATAAATTTAACTTCACAACATTCTAATGAGGGCAAGACCAGACCCATTCGCTTCTCCCAGGACCAGTATACAACGGGACACGCCAATTACGCTTAATGGATTTGCTAAGCAACGTGGTTTTGCGCGGCGTACTATAATGGATAGTCGACATATTAGCCAAAATTATGTCCTCACTGTAATATTCAAATTAGCTTGGTTGCGGAGGCGGTGCGGTTTCTAGTGTAATACAACTGTTATTTTAATGAGTGCTGTCGACTTAATTTTACATGTTGAATATGAACTGGCCTGAAAACAGTGAATAAGAGATAAGAGCAGATGCTACGTGTTACAGGGAGAAGACCTATGTGATAGTAAAAGAGTAGGCAACTTTGTTAAAGTCATGTCTTAAAGTAACAGGCTAATTATTGCAATAGATCCTAATTAAATACTACAATGAATCGATGATGAGGAAAACAACACATTTCAAGTCGCATCTCCATTAAGGTCTGATCGAAGAAACCTCTCTAAAGAGACAAAAAAATTCGTACGAGAGAAAGAATAGAAATATATAATAATAATTTATATGCTGTAGAGAGTATGAGTTTGTACGAGGAATTACTAATAGAGAAAAAATCGGGGGTTACTTCAGACCAGCAGATTCTGAAAATTTAATGCAAACTTGAAATTTTTTGGATTATCTGTCTCTTAGAGCATCACGTGAAAACTACAAGTCGTTTTTTTTAATAACAATACTACAGACTCCAGGTCCGTACCCTATTTACAACTTGATTACTGATATTGATTTTTTGAGTTTATACACGCTTATTATTATCTTTTGTTATAGTGTGTGACATTGATTTTGTGGTTTTTATGTGGTGTAGTGTATCTTAAGAATAACTTATATAATTTTTACTAATTATTACAAGTCGTTTAAGATATCTTTTATCTGGATATCTACCATCATTCCGCAGGATAGACTGTAGCTGTTGGGGAGCATATAGCCAAAAACTTATAGCTTTGGTCGCAGTTTATTCGGTGTTGTCATTGCAACGACAATAAAATTACGCTGACATATATTAATGGACATATTATCAAATAATTTATCAAAAATATTAATATAAGACACATGATGACAGAACACCTGTCGATCACATCATTCCTGTGATCGATTGAAGTTCTTTATTTCATCGAAAACACAATAATACATTTAATATGAAAATATGTTTATACGATTCCATTGCATCGAAGCTTATCAACATGGAGATCCATTAATCATCACACTTCGACCCCGAAAGCCCAGAGTCCTCACATTCACTAGTTACAGCGAATAGTACTAATGGAATATAATAAACAATAAATTACTGACTAATAGACGATATGGACTGATTTTGTTTGCACGCAACAGAAACACTTTTGTAATGGCACGTTGAAAATAATTTCAATAAAAGTAATAAACTTGCTGCTTTGGCCTAATAACCGAGTGACATTAAAGTTATTGGAGCGACAATCAAGAATTTATTCAAAACTAATGTTTTACACATAACTTAGTTGGGTTATATTTTTAATCGTGCAGGGACGGAGAAAGAATACAATTTCCTGCGGCCGGGCGGTCTGTCGTAAGAGGCGACAAAATAACCCACAGCCAGGTGGTAGGGCATTTGCCCGACTGAACGGCTACCACCCCTGGTCTAAATTATGTCGCCATTACAACCTTGAGTTGTGTTCTGGCGTTAGTGACCAGGTCCCAGTCTCCCTTAAGAGAGCAGCAGCGCATTTGTAGCACCTTTGGTGTTGCAAATATTCATAGCCGATAATAACCGCTTTCCATCGAGTGGGCCGGCTACCTGTCTGCTGAACTCATGCAATAAAAAAATAAAAAAACTTCGTTTAAAAAAACCGACCTCAAAAACTAAAAAGTATAAAATAACTTATTTCTAAAGCTATTATTATTAATACATATTATATCTGAAACATGTTGAAGTCGGTGCTTAGTAATTTTCAAAGTATAGTAATTTTTATGTTTTACTTTGCACCGACTTCAGAATGTTTTAGATAATATATGTTAAAAATAAGATATTATTATTAAAAATAGCTATAGAAATAAGTTATTTTCTACTTTTTAGTTTTTGAAGTCAGGTTTTTTAAACGAAGTTTTTTATTTTATTTGTTACTTTTAAGTGTTTAGCTATGTATGGGTAGACCTACGAAAGGTGCCGCGCTTCTATATATAGGTCCCAAGAAACGGTAACAAAAAAATAATCGTAAAATGAAAACTACTGGGTCAAACTATGTTAAATTTTAAGGGGACCAAATGGAAAATTATTCCGCGTCAAACAAAATAAGAATCACATAAATCTGATCATAAATTTCAGAGTAATCGGTGAACATATATAAAAAAAATTATCCCGACGAATTGAGAACCTCCTCCTTTTTTTGAAGTCGGTTAAGAAAATAATAAAAAAGCCGATGTTAGACGATCATTTCTGTCTTTCAATTTCGTTGAATCAATCACAGCAATCTCTATAAGTTTCAAATATTTAATGTCGTGGTTTTCTTTCATTTCCGCCTCTTTCTTCCAAATTAATTCAATTTGGTAGTAGATCGCCAAATATCAGCATTAAAGAGTCTTATGCGGCCGAAACGTTTCGTTAAAAAATGTATTTTCTTCATAATAGAATGGGAGCTGCATTCGTCTAGTCATCGCAGTGGAAAATATACTGGCCAGTCTTTATATATACAATGTTATCTTTGTAGGCTAGTGCCAAAGTATTCTGGCTGTCTAGTTTCTGTATCTCGCACGCACATGTATTGTACTAGCTGTACGACTTGTTAATATTTTTACTAAAAGCTATTACAACAGCCCACGAATGTCCCACTGCTGGGCTCGGGTCTCCCATTATAGGAGACAGCGGACAGTATACCCGCCACGCCTGTCCAAGCGGCTTGGCAGATTTGACACATGGGTTATCTCATCATATACTGGTTGCATCATTATGTTTTTCTTCACCATTGTTAGCACGTGGTAATTATAACAGTATGCACATTAAGTCAGAAAACTGACTAAGTGGTGCATGCGTTCCGGCCAGAATCGAACCCGCGCCCTTTGAGTTTGCAACGCGTGCGCTAACCATTATTCTACCACGAGTTTTAGTTATCTTTAGTGTTACAAATGTCCTTAAGCGATGGTAACCGGTTTCCATCAGGTGAGCCACGCTGTCTGCTGAACGCATGCAATAAAAAAGTGCTTATTATTTGAGCTTTGAATGTCTTTGATTTACTCTTAATAAGTAAGCACACGTATATCCCTCTCACACTCAAGTTTTATCAGTCTTCTTTCATCCATTCTCTTTGTATGATCAAATCACAATAAAATGAAGCTTTTACGAACTCTTTAATATTATTACAGGTATATTTTTGCGGTATATCATTCCATTATACATTTGGAATATTACATGATCTGTTTCGTCTATTGTAAATATGAGATATTGTTTGAATCGTCCTTCGCCAGGGAGAGCCGTCAGGTGCTCCCATACAATAACAGTTATAATATGATGTAATCCTATTACACGGGTTGTTATTCGAAGGTTTGATGGAGTATTGGGACAAGGGGTCCCTGGGAACGCTTATCAGGTTGTTATAAATCGATTACTAGTACTTCACGTCGTTTAGTTTTTCCTGGGACTAATATTCCATTATTATGATCTCATTTAAGTACCGAAGTAAGAAAAAGAGTTGGTCTGAAAGAGAGTGTCGGGGTTAAGGTAAGGAAAGGAATGCTCCAGTGGTTCGGGCATGTGGAAAGAATGCATGATGAAAGAATGACTAAACAGATATACAATGCAAAAGTGGATGGATGCAGAAATCGCGGAAGGCCATGACAAACCTCCCAGGATCAAATTGATTGTGTACTAGCAGAAGGTGATGTCAGGAGCCTTAAGAACAGACGAGCGTGCATGACAAGAGCTATGAATGTCAAAGGAGCAAGTAAGGTGTGTAAGAATGAGCCTGAATGGCGCTCTGTTGTTCGTGCCTACCCCGCAAGGGACCTGGCGTAAAGTTATGTATGTACCGTATGTAAGTAGCTTCTAGATATTATAGAAAGAAGTTGGTTAAATATTTATTTTTACAAGCTTTTATTCAACTTGCAATAGATGTACCTATGTTTGTATGTATGTAAGTTAGTTCGAGTGGATTCTTGCAAGTTGACCAACTTCTCGGTTTTCGATTGAGCTGAAATTTCTCACGCATATGTATATCGCGTGACAATGCAATAATATGGTACCATGGAGCTGATCTGTTGATAGAGCCGGAAGGTGGCCATAGGAACTCCTGTACTAAACAAGATAGACCCGTCGTGTTTGGGCTCTTTTTACTTGTCTTGGGTAGCACTCTGCTGCTACATGATAACCAGGATTTCAAAAACTTGTATTTAAAAATCTTTTTTTAGATGTAAGTTTATAATTTAAAGTAAAAGTTAATACTAACGGGTAAAGAGAAATGTAAGAACGAATTAAATAAGGTTAAATTATATGTGTTATCTTTTTAATGTCGGCTTTTAGTTCCATCGAGATTCAAATCACAAAAATTCTAAAAACGTATCACTTCAAAGAAAGAAAATCCCTGACAGGTCGGGTTTGTCAGGGTGGAGGAATTACAAACAAAAGCCGTTGCGCAACCCAGCCCGGTTCACCGCTGTTCTCATCCAGTCCCCACCAGCAACCTTGCGCTGGTCGTCAGTCCATCGGGCTGGAGGGCGTCTTGCACTACGATTGCAGAGACGGGGCCTCCGCTTCAGGACTCGTCTGCTTTATCGACCATCAGTCTTATGACAAGCGTGGCCGGCCCACTGCCAATTCAGCTTGAATTTTTTTTATTGTGTTAATTTACTTCGGTTCTACTATGTACAAAGTGTGTGTGTGTGTGTGTGTGTGTGTGTGTGTCTTTGTTTGTGTTTGCTAACAATACTGAGAAGAGAAATATAAAAAAGTATAGCGGTTCAGCGAAATAAGTATCGAGCCTTACCCGTTGGTTTCGATGATCTAGGTTCAGTATTTTCCTTATTGTCTTAAGGGATTATAGTTAAAATACAATAAACATAGAAAACACTTTATTGTTCATTAAAACAAAATGCACCAAATGACAATGGTTACTTGATAAAACAAAAGGCGGCCTAATCGCTAAAAGCGATATCTTCCAGTCAACCTGATTCAAAAGAAATTCTTAAATTATTTTGCGATAATCAGAAACGTGGTCATGTTTTTTTAAACCAAATATAAACCTTATGCAAACATTTTAAAGATGCTCGACATTCAATATAAGTTAAGTTTCTTTCGCTGTACTACTTTACAGTTATAATCATCATTCTGAATGACATTTGTCACGCATCATGCTAACCTTCAGCTTACCTCTAAACCTAGCCAAATGTATGTTTATTTCAGTGGACGTAGTACTCAGACCAGACAATAAACTAATCCGGCTTCTTTCAGGACCAAACATAAAGGCGTATTTAATTACGGCTCACTCACACGTAACGGCCATTATTAACACTAAGGACCCCAGATAAACTTAACATTCATCCCTAGCACGGCACATCTCGCCTAAACAACCGACTACTTTCGTTTAGCACAACATACACTGTTCGCTAAACACCCTTAGTGTGGAGAGAGACGCTCACTGTGCCAGCAATGTGGTTTGTTTAAAACAATAAGCACAAATGTTCTAAGTAGCTCTTTGTGTTTTGGTGCAGGGTGTATCCGCATACGTAGAACTCTCTTGTACAATAACCATTGCTGGCTGTTAAGATAGTAACGTTGCAAGAGTTCATATTGCTGCGGCGTTGTATGTCGTATTGTCTTGTAGGGTTGTTAACGCTGTTAATCTTTTTTGGATTATGCACTATACAGTAAATTCGGGAAATGTATAAAATTGTCTTGTTTGATTGTTTGTATGTCACGGATTTAATTCCAGTAACTATTAGGATGAAATTTGACAAAAAAGTGTAGTATATAGGGACCTCCATATTACTATAGCTAAACTGCAAAAATGATTAAAATTGATGTTGCCTATCATATTTTGTAACTCTGTGTTTTCAGTGTACTCGTGTCAAGTATTAATAGTCAAAATTAGAGAAATCATACTAACGTTAGTTAATGATTTTATATAAGTTAGTAAATATGGAGATATTCGATTAGACAGTCGTAAAAAGGTGTCTCCTCAAATTTTTGAACTGCGAAGAATTTTTTGAAAAACCAGCAAGTTTCTTAAAATATATTTATTGTAGGCAGTTGCTTCTTTCAAATGAAACTCGATGTGGATAGTATGACTTATTATTGGCGTTATTTACAATTAAACTATACATAGAGGAATTACAGAAAATGCGTATTGGTGCTCAAACGGCGCTTCTATAACCCACATTCCGTCCGATGCCTAGCTGCTAACTGTGTGAGCTATGGGCGTCGGCGGTATGCGGGGCGTGGAGAGGTGTGCTTCGACGGGCGGGTCAGAGGGGAGCTTTCTGTCCGCAACCATACTTTTAATGAAAATCAGTTTTGCCTTTTACTTCTTATAGTTTTTATTTTAAATTTTAGCCACAATATCGAATGCCAAAGCTTTTTTCACTAACACAGTGTAAAATTTTCTTGACGCAGATGTTTATGTTTTGGCCCACTTTTCGTTTATTTTTAACCAGAGTATCCGGATACAGTGTCCAATTTCGTTGGCGCAGCAATGTATACGGTGCTTAAGGTTTGCAAAGGTTTTAGTGGGGGTTCAGGAAGCGCGTTGTGGTAAATGGCGGAGTGGAGGACGCCCGTTCGCGCGAGTTCTCGTCTTTATGTGCCCCTTTGGATGCCGAAACTCGAGAGGAAACTATTCTGTGTCGTACTTTAAATATAATGACTGCTCTCTTAGAATTTCGCATGTATATCCGGGTTAAAGAATATTATATGCGTGGAGAGGGAGATGATAAAGTTCTATGATATTGTTTCGAGTTACAGGTGTTACAGGACTCCAATTAAAATGCCGTTGGAATTACTATAGAACTTTATTAGAACTGTACAAACACATATAAAACAGGTACAATATAACTGGATATAACCAGTACAAACCGCACAATTCAATAACACGCGCAAATTCCGTTACTATATCGCTTATCAATATACACGTTTTGCTTGTATGGTAATCGTCGTTTGACTGCCTCACCCTCCCCCCCACCATTCGGGCATCGTTTTATACTAAACTGTACAATACAACAAAGGACCGTGTGGACTGAGGTTTCCGAGAAACCGTAATCTGCACACCTGCTTAATTATTCCTGCGAACGGCCATAAACGAAAACAATAACAATAGGCTATTGTCTAATTGCAAATTTTAAACACGAAGTAAACAAATGAAGTCCAAATGAAGAAAAGGTAATGAACCAGGTGCGCAATTCTTTATCGGTATATAATAATGTTTATCTTTGAGTTGGTACAATTAATTCAGTAAAGAGAAAAAAAACAAGGGCCTAATGCGGACCAAATGATTTCGAAAATATAACTTTTTTTAATTGCACAAATTCATCAGATTGAAAGCGATTATCATCGCCTATGGATGCTTGCAACTATGGAACTTGTAAAGCGTGACTCCAACCTGGTTACTAATGCCGGAACACCACTCAAGGTTATTACGGCAGCATACTCTAGACCAAAGGTGGTAGCCATCCAGACGGGCAAATACTCCAACACCTGGCTGTGGGTTGATTTACCGCCTCTTACAACAGGCCGCCTGTCCACAGAAAATTGTGATATTTCTTCGTCGCTGTATGGTTAGTGCAGCTTATTTAATTTATTGTCTCTTAAAGCATCACGTGAAAAGAAATGAAACTCGACGTATATCCCGGGTGAACCCTTCGAACACTTCTATCCTGATAAATGACGTGGTTCCCGTGGGATAGGAGAAGCCAGAGAAAATTTGGCTCTACGGTCGACTTTCTTTTTTATAGCCACTACTGTGATTCATATATACGCCGTCGTCATGGCAACGCAAGCGAAGTTTCGCCATTATTATAAAATTACAAACATGTATGTCTGTACATTAAAGCTATTTAAAACTAGAGTAGACTATATAAACGATGGAGAACACCGTGAATTTTTTTAGATTTCTAGTCCGTTTCTTCGAGATTCACGTAAAAACTACTGGGCCGATTTCGATGCAATCTTCGCTATTAGACAGCTAACGCTTAGATTTAGTCTCTTAGTTATAAGGAAGATACGATATTTACGAATTTAGGAGCTTGTACGGCACCCCTTATTGTGTTGATAATAATAAATAAGTTTTAGACTCCAAAAAATGGATACAAAGTCGCGAGTAACAAAGAGCTAATTCTGTTTATATGTCTTTAGATGTACTAGTGGTCGCGACTATAATAATTAATGTCAAAGACTATGTAAAAATGAAATATGAAATACTTCTATAATCACAGATTTCGCCAAGGCTACACTATTAATTTTACTTGAACCATAAACAAAAGATTATATATGCGTCTATGTGTCATGGTAGTGGGTGCATTGTTTTTTTTTATTGATTTAATGTATTTTTCATAGATAATTAAAAAAAAAATAGCATTCGTCGCTTCTATAAGAGTGCGAAATTTCATACTCCTGCAACCGCGCAATTTTCGTAAGAAGGGTACAAAGTTTTTGCTTCACGTATTAATATATAGATTTTTGAAAACTTTTCTGTAATATTCCAAAAAAAATACTTCGAAACCCAGTAACCGAATTTTTAAAGCGCAACACCACAATTCTTTATGTCTAGCAGAATCCTCTAGACGGTGAAACTTTTCCGCCGTTACTTGGCATCTCAATAATGTCTATACAAGTGCAGGCGGAAAGTTCTCAGCAATTTATCTAGATTTTTCAAGAGTTCTTTACGGACTAATAAGGTATCTTATTTCTAAAGTACCAGTTCTTGAACTTCGAGTGGTTTCACGGAGGATTCTCTTCGGGAAATCGAGACATTTTAAATTAAACGAAATATTATTAAACAATGGAAGGGAATTTTTGAGCGTAGAGCTTCCTTCACAGTCACATATTCTTCCTAAAAGTGGATAGATTATGGAGATAAAATATGTTGCAGTACAAACTTTTAGTACTTCTCGTCATTATTATAAAAGTATTCTTCATTCCTCTTACTGTGTCTTTGTCTTACTGAGAATGCACTGTTTGCTACAACTCCATTAATTCTTCGAAAAGCGATTCTGTAACATATTTCTGTATAAAATTTATTAAAAGGAAAACATTTTTTAGCTAGCTGGGGATTTCTTGCCGCTTCTTCTCCTTAACAGCAATAAGCACGTTGCGAAGCGGTGTATATAGAATAGGAAGTAAAATTAAATTTTAACTTTTACGTTTGACCTTCAAAAAGTGTTGTCCAGATGAAATTATTTTAAATAAGAATTTGAAATTGAAATATATTGATATTGTTGGATTATTGATTTCTGGTTTTTGTATCATTGTATAACACGTTGAAATTTTTATCCTCGAGGCTTAAATTGATCCGTGCAGGAACGGAGAAAGAATACAATTTTCTGTGGCCGGGCAGCCTGTCGTAAAAGGCGACAAAACAACCCACAGCCAGATGATATGGTATTTACCTGTCTGGATGGCTACCCTGGTATAGCCAATAACGCAAGAACAACTATGAGATGTGTTCCGGCATTAGTGGCCAGGTTCCAGACTAGATCGGTAGCAACTTAGTTTGTACAAATTTCCGTAGGCACTGCTTTCCATCAAGGCGACCCTCCTTGATGGAAAGCAGTGCCGGTCTGCTGAACTCGTGATATAAAAAAATTTATGAGTGTATGTTACATCTCTGTATATTATTTATACTTACTAACTAGACTAGATAAATCTTGATGATATATAAATACATTAGTATTATTAAGGTTTAACCTGCGGCGAAGTCGAGGGAAAACCATAATTCTATATAAAAGCCAAAACAATAGTAAAGATATAAAAAGACTCATAAAGTATCCAATAGCTATTTTACGGAATATTCTATCAGAACAGACGAAACCATTCTCTAGCCCAACGCATAAGTCATAAACAATAGTAGCCTATAAAATACCAAAGACAATTCTATAAGAAAACAAAACTGGTGCGCGTGTGGCGGACGGTTGCCGCGAGGCGGCTGACAAATGGCCGCCGGCGTCCGCTCCACGACGCCGCCGCACGCCGTCCCTCAAAACGATGGGACATACCATCGTCTTGTGTAGTTCGTGAACGATGAACTATTAGGAACCGCTTCCCTACACTATACTAAAATATAACATTTTAAATTATCAGGCAAATTAAAATTAACATTAGTTTTATCCGTGCAGGAACGGAGAAAGAATACAATTTCCTGCGGCCGGGCGGCCTGTCGTAAGAGGCGACAAAACAACCCACAGCCAGGTGGTAGGGCAGTAGGGGTTGCCCGACTGGATGGCTACCACCCCTGGTCTAAAGTATGTCGCCATAACAACCTTGGGTTGTGTTCCGGCATTAGTGACCAGGTTCCAGTCTTCCTTAAGAGAGCAGCAGCGCATTTATAGTAACCGCTTTTCATCAAGTGGGCTGCCTGCCTGTCTGCTGAACTCCTGCAATAAAAAAATAAAAAAAATAATTCCTCTACTTTATATACTCTCTTTAACACTGTCTATATAAGTTTATATAGCAGTAAACTCATCAGAAATTTTGTAACACTTCTACCCACGTGTGAACATGAGTGAGACATTCAAGTTATGCATTATAGGGAAAGAACTAACACCATATACAGGCTTTGCCTAGGTGTTAGTATTCAATAATTTTATTATTTATTTTTAGTTTTCCCTTAATCAGATTTCACCTGTTTTATTGTAATAGCGCTTGATATCACTTTCTGTTATCGTTGTAACAATGGTCTGATACCTAATAAACTATTTTATTTTTAATAAACACACTAGCTGTGCCCGCAACGTCGTCCGCGTAGAATTTGTTTTCAAAACCACCCGAATTAGAAAACATTCTTCATTAGTGCTCCGCGCGTATTGGTTTCAGCGTGATGATATATAGCTTATAGAAAACATTGAGAGAATTTTTCAAATCAGATCTTGTAGTTCCTGAGATTAGCGCGTTCAATCAAACAAACAAACTCTTCAGCTTTATATACAGCGTGTTTCAGACCTTACGACAATAAATCAGACCACGTTTTCTTCATGACGTTCTCTGCCCAAATACAAAAATGAATCAAGGTAACTTCTTTGGTTTAGCCACAGGACCTCATTTTTCATTTCAGAATATTACAACAACATGTATCAGTTATTGTGTCTAAATCGGTAGGTTAGTGACCAATGTATCATGTTGCCAGCTCGTTTCTTCATCATTAAACGCGGAAGTTGTTCATTCTTACGCTCTCGCTCGCGAACCAATATTTACAAGATGTTCTGTTTTTATTCCCTTTTTATTGTAATTAATTTGTTCGGAAATTTCAAAATTTTATTTTTGACATTACGGTTGATTTAATGGTACCAATAAATTTGTATGGAGTACGACCGCTAAAGTTATCATTTATTGTCATTTGAAATGAAACACGCCGTATAAAGTATAAGATTAATCGATCTATTGGATCACTTGGTCAACCGTGCGCGCAAGTCAGAGATCCGACAGTCTTGTGTAATTCATGAGTGATGAACTATTAAAAACCGTGATACGATTGCTAACAAAGAAGATCGAATGACCGAATAGTACTAACATCGCTATTAAGGTGAACTAGTTCAGTGACCGTATTGTACTAGAAAAGAGCGCTCACTTGGATGATCGAATAAACACAAAGACTACGTGACACTATTTGTGTTTGTATACATTTTCGTTTTAAGCGAATCCGCTTTGTCCACCAGCGTCGGGTACAAAAGAATGATTTATAATTTAAAAGCAACAAAGTAGCGCTGAATAAAGCGACATAATCCTTTATGTTGGTGATTGTATTTATGCCCCTGTCTGACAATCTCTATTTTTGGAGGTAAGTGCAAGCAACTGCAACAATGTTTGGTTTATGAAGCAGGAGAGTTTTGTCAATATTTGCAGTATAAAGCTTTATAATAATGAATATGTATGTAAAATTCTAATATAATAATTTTAATAAACCTTTATTACCGAAGACACACGAATAATCTTAGTTTTATATGGTTGCATTTCAAATATGGACTTTTATTTAATAAAATGTAAAAAATACGCGGAAAATTCAAAACTACAAAACGTACTAATTGAATCTTGAGGTCACAATCAAGTTCTAGATTATAAGAAAATGGCTGGTCTCCATGTCTTTGCGAAGTTGTATAGTTTACAAAACGCCAATATTGTTATGGGACGTCATCATTCTCGTTTGATAAGATTATGATTCTCGAACTAAAAATATTTAATGACAAGCCTTAACATATGAAGTTACTTAGATAAGTAGTTTAGAATGTGTTTTTAATTAATTTTATTTAAAGATAAAACTAACTTTAGAAATGGTATAAATTTATTTGATATAGGCTGGTGCAACAGCATTTTGGCAGAGCCCTCATAAGATTTTGCCAAAAAATATAAATATCTTGCACAGGCCGCTTAATTTAAATATATGTTCATTGTTAATTATTAAGGCGAAATGTTGTGGCTAAGCCTTTACGAAGAATGAATAAAAATTAAAGATAAAAAATATTTAACTGACTTCTCTTTACAACATCTTGAAGTTGATGCCAAGGAAAACACAAAAATTTGCAACAAATTACGTTATTATATTTTTTTTTTACAAAATAAAGTAATTTTTCCTTTTTTACGTGAGTTAAAAAAAGAAATTATAGAATGAAGTGAGGATAATCTGCAGTTTGGAAAAAAATAATGGGTTCTTTAGGAGCAATATCTCGTTCAGAATGTGACAACCAGGATAACGTACCTTACCACAATCTTTTGTTAAACCATTGTCATGTAATGAGAAATTTGGTTAAATAAATTTGAATTTGATTTTGAATTTGAAATAGTTTACATTGAGTAGAAAGCACATTGCGTCTGTACTCCAAAGGCTAAGAAGTGATAGCGTTGACAACGCTGAAGACATTTGTCCAAATTTTGATGTGTTTTAAAATGTAGATATCGGAGAATTACTTTCTGTACTCCCTCTATATGCTTGATGTGTTTATACATGGGATTCCACACAGGCGAAGCATACGAGTAATCCAACTTCTTACAATAGAAAGTATAATACAATAATGTCACATAATTGAAATATTTATTAAACGTTTGGTAGATCAGGAATAAACCTATTCCGGCTGTAGGTAATAGTGCAACGGGGCGTGAGGCGTTGGAACGGCGAACATGTGCTGTGCACGCGTCACGTGACACCACAAATCGTTCATTAATGCCCAAATATCATGATTTGAAATCAACAGAGTAAAAACGGATCAAGGGTTGTGTATTGTCAATATGGAGCTTTGTCATCTTCACACCCTCAAAGGTGAGACCAGATTTTAGTAACGGAAAGGACAGTTCTCCGTAAGATTTTGAAACAAAAAAAGAAAAGAAGAAGAAAGCAAACAATGCTGGTCTGTAAAAACCAGCGCTGATCTTCCACTGAGCAGTTACGGTATTGTGATGGCAGACAATTACATCATTGCAAAGCATAAAAACTAAAATTGAAATCAATAATGCATAGTAAGTAACGGTAAATCTAATATATAAAATTCTCGTGTCACAGTTTTCGTTGCCATACTCCTCCGAAACGGCTTGACCGATTTTGAAGAAATTTTTTGTGCTTATCCGGTATCTATGAGAATCGGCCAACATCTATTTTTCATCCCCCTAAATGTTAGGGGTAGTCCACCCCTCAATTTTTTTATTTATTTTTTAGACAAAATTTTTAATTTCTATTTTTTTATGATACAACATACAAAAATACATACAACCCTAGATTTTCAACCCTCTACGATCAACCCCTATTTTTTTCCGGGCAGGACGACGTCTGCCGGGACAGCTAGTATAAGATAAATATAGATAATGATCAAGAAAGCTAATGATCGTTAATAAAAGGTCCATAATAAGTGTTATAATAAATACTACATATTTACATACATACATATTTATAAAATAAATCGAAAAGTTCTATTATCACATCAAACACCACTTGTATCGTGTCTAAGGCTGGTGTGCACCGAAATTTAACCGACGGTTAACCAAAAATGATCACTGTTTTTCCATACATTTTTGGCTATTATTTTATTTTAACAATCGGTCAAAAGTCGGTGAACACCAGCCTCAGTCGTGTTGTGAGAGTTGGTGCTCTTTTAAATTCAAATTCAAAAGTTCCACTGGAGAACACTTTTTGACGGTCATACATATAGGTTAAAATTTAATTTTACTTCCTAGTCTATGTACACCTCTTCGCAACGTGTTATTGCTGTTAAGGAGAAGAAGCGGTAAGAAACTCCCCAGCAATATAATTTAAGATATAATTAATTTCGTTTTAAACCCATTGATTTTGCCGAATTCTAATAGGCGGTGTTATATTCCAGCACCTTGTCGCTGTGTAACGAAAGCTACCTCGAAAACCGGGTATGTTGTGGCGCTCACAAGAGACTTGTATTAGACATGTCCTAGAACTGATCATTCTATGGCTTGGTACCCAGAAAGCTTCTCGTACAAGTAACGTGGGGTTTTGTATTTAATGACTCCGAAGAGAAGACATGCCAAGTGTAACTTACGACGATGAAGCATTTTCATAATCGAATGCTTATTCAATATGGAGTGACATGACCTCTTGATTGAAGGATCTTAAGTCCAACAAAGAGAAAGGGTGTTTACTGGAGACTCTGAACTTACTCAACTAACTCAGCAATAAGAGCTCACCGCCTCCGTTAGCGCGGTCACGTAGTGCGATTAAGAGAGAATTGCAGCGCGAAGAAAGCATATTTAGGATGTCAAAATATTGCTGGAACGTCAGAGGTTGACCCGTATGAGTTTCAATATACAAGAGAGCGAAGTAGCGTGTTCTCGTTTCGGAGGCCAAGATTTACCTTGACTTGCTGAGACAACGAAGTAAGAAAGTAACTATTTTAGGTTGATCTGTAAGAGCGCGGTATCACAATGATCAAGCCGTCTCACCACTCTCACTACTAAGACGACTAAAGTAATGAAATGAAAAATTATATTTGAATGTGAAAACCCTCGCGTGTCGCGTGTATATTTGGGGGTTCCGAGTACTGCAGCCGCGTGAAGCGGTCCAGCGACACGCATCGGCGGCCGCTCGCAACAGATTGCGCGTCATCTGTTTAGACAAATTCTGACCACCAAGCTATGCTATGCTCGGCTAATTAAATTTTGCGCAAAATGGCGCATTCATTTTCATTTAATACATACATATTAATAGTATAAGTAGGTTAAGTTTAACAATAAATGTAGCACGGGTAAAGTGGAGACAGGTAACCGGTGTGTCATGGGACAAACAAATACTGACAGTAAAAGGTCAAATATATAAAACTCTCATACGACCAATCATGATGTACGGGTCCGAATGTTGTGCCACTAAAGTTATAAATCGCTAACATCTCCACTCAGATGAAATGAATGTTGACATGTATGTGTGGTGTAACAAGAATGGATAAGGTGAGAAATGAGCACATAAGGGGATTTTTGAAAGTTGCCCCGTGACTAAAAAATTGGGAGGAAGAAGATTAAGGTGGTCCGGATAGAGGAGTGTGGAAGGAAAACACATATTGTGCCGACCCGAAATAATTGGGATATAGAAAAGCGAGAAAACGTTAAGTTTATGAGTTTCTTTGTTCAAAGTGGTCTATTGAACTACTGACCCGAATTTTAAAATTCTTCCACCATTAGAAAAACACGTTATTCTTGAATAGGCTATTAGTTATTAAATTATGATTAATAAAAAAAATAACGCGCATAGAAGTGCGCTCGGGTTAGTTCGTTTAATATAAATTTGTGAGTTTATTTTTATTGAGGACTAGAGATGTGCCCCCAGAAACTTTGTTAGTAAATGCAACAGCGGCACCAAAAAATACGTGAACGAAGCGGAATTTATCCCAAGGAAACCAAGGCTTTTAAGGAAATAAAAAGTATTCTAAGTGTTGTTCAAATTCAAATATCTTTTTTTATTGAAGTGAAACTTCTTTATTGGCGTTGGTAAAAAATTGCCTTCACATTTTTCAGTCACGCGTCACATTTTTTTGCAGGCTGGCCGATTATAGGGTGGTTGCGTAGCAACGAGCTGTTGATAGATGAATTGTGAATTTGTGAAACGAGCTTTATAATATTTCTTTACTTTATTCTGTTTTGATAATAATTTTGATGATTTATAAATCATTTATTTAGTTAGTATCCTACATATGTATATATTAAAGTGATCAGCAAAATAAAAGGAGTTATTTTAATTCTAATACCAGTGAATTTAAAAAAAAAAGTAAGTAATTATATCTCTTTTTCTAATAGTTGGGTATGATTGTGGTATTTATTTTTCTAAGTTATTTAGTAATAAATAAAGCCCCTATCATGGTCGAATCGACCGTGGTAGGGGCTTTATTTATTAACCAATTTAAAGAAGTTTCATTTATGCGTGTACACTAGTACAGACACACATTTTTTTCAAAATAAATTCCACTAGAGAACAGTTTTGAAGGTCATAAATATAAGTTGTTGAACTAAGATATCAGTTATCTGTGTCAAGTTTCGTTTAAATCCGTTCAGTAGTTTTCACGTGACGTTCTGACAGACTGACAGACAGATAGACAGAATCGGAATCTGCCGGTCCGAATTAACTCCCCTGATGGTTTCTCATTTTAGTTTAAATGTTCAAACTCGGCACCCTCAATAGACTTAACAGTATACATTGATTATTATACCTATTCGGAATCGCCGTAAAGTAAGTTTAATAGATAATTTTTATTGGATGATTTCAGCAATCAGGCGGACAGTCCATCTGATGGAAAGCGGTTACCATCGCCTAAGGACATATGTAACACCAAGGGTGCTACTAAAGTGCTGCCACTCTCTAAAAGAAGACTAGAACGTGGTCACTAATGGTGGAACGCAATTCGGGTTGTTATTGCAGCATACTCTAGACCAGAGGTGGTAACCATCCGAAGGGGAAATACCCTACCACTGCTGCAGAAAATTATATTCTTTCTCGGTCGCTGAACGGATGGAAATACCTAACTTATGTCAAAAAGAAAGTCCTCTTGGAAAATCAAAATTAACTTTTAATTAAAAATAATAGCAACAAATGGTTGCAAATACACAAAACTGTTGTTCTAACCTATTAAGAGCATCGGGTCAGCTGTGCCATACAACGTGGAAGTGCGGCCACCATTTTGGGAGTGCTTCCTACCCATAACGATCTGGACTACATTTTTTACGCGTAAATATGTTCATAGTAGTTTTTAAGTTTATTATAGTGTTCTTTATTTTTAAGGTAGTTTAAAAATAATCATCATAGCATCATTTCTTTCTTCTTCTTATTTCATCATGTCTTATGCTGATATTAGCAGAATCAACCGCATTGAATCAGTTTACATAACACAGAATTGATTCTTTCGCCACAATTCCATACTAAAATAAATACATTCAATTTCATTGAATTATTGAAGTCCGTATTTACATGAATCACTTTGGTTGATTCATCTAAATCGAAAGACAAATAAACCGTTAAAAGAAACTGAAAACAAAATTACCAATGACAACGTCGATTGAAAAAAATTTGGTGTTGAGCAAAAAATAAAGGCGTCTGTCCATGAAAAAGAGGAAAACGGGCCAAAAGGAGTCGGGCCTTGGCAATAAAGGGGCGCTAATACCCAAACTGGCACAATAATAATAATTTGCATGTGTGGCGCCTCCGCCCTCAACCCCCTCTTTGCGGAAGAGGGCGAATTCGCAGCAGCAAAACGCGCTTTTATTGCCACACACTTCGAGACCGTGGAGTTTGGGAGATTTTTATTATCTGTTACTGAGTACGTATACGAGTGTACTGTTTTATGTCTCTTTATATACTTCAATTGAAATGCTTTTGTAGCAACTATGTTTCACTGGAGATATTATTTTGAAGGTCGAATCTATTGGTAGCAGTTGCTTCTTTTAAAATATTCTTCTTTTAAAAATTCGATATAGATTGTGATTAACATTATTTACAATTGAACTATAAATAGAACATTAATAAATACAGAGATTGCGTATTGGTGCTATAGTATGTGAGCTATGTGAAGCGAATGAGCAAGTAAGTGCGCGAGAGTGTCTTTCGGGCCTCCAAGACCGTTTCTACATTCCATGTTCGGTCCGACGCATAGCTGCTAATTGTGTGAGCTATAGGCATCGGCGGTGTGCGGGGCACAGAGAGAAGGTGTGCTCCGGTGGGCGGATCAGGGGGGGTGCTCTCTGCCCGCAACAAAGTCTAGTTAATTATTCTATGTTTGCCGATGCTATATTATACACCGCTTCGCAACGTGTTTTCACTATTTAAAAAGGAGCAGTAACAAACTTCCCAGTAATAAGTCTAGCTAAAAATTCGTATTCATCATTATGTAGTGGTGAACAGCAAAGAGGTATCTAGAACCTAGAATAAAAGAAAGAAGGAATTTACTTTCTATGAAAGCGACTATCCCTTTTAATATTTTAAATGCGAAAGTAACTCTGTCTGTCTGTTCCCTTTTGTCGGAAAAGCTACTGGACCGAGTTGGCTGAAACTCAGTGTATATAGTTATATTGGGGACGCCGAGGATGAACATAGAATACTTATTATCCCGAAAATGGGATAGTTTTTGGGGATAAATTTATATTTATCGCTCTATTTGTTATGCTTTTATGAAAAAACTACTAAACCGATTTGGCTGAAATTCGGTATATAAATGTAATTTTAATACTGAGTCTACCGACAAGCGATACATTCATCCCGGATAATGGGATAAGTTTGGGTATACATTTATATAAAGATTATTCCCAAAAGTAGGATAGGTTTTTAATTTATGATTAGCCATTTTGGGTCGATGTGGTCGATTTGGTCGATGCAGATGTGATCGATGTGGTCTATGTGGTCGGTGTGGTCGATTTGGTCGATTTGGGTGGTATGGTTGACCCACGGCACCGCTGCGGGGTAAACTCTACTAAATAATATATTAATATTATATATATTAATATACATAATATTAATATAAAAATACACTAATAAGTAAAATTGTTTTAAAATCAGTTATTTTCAGTATGATCAGCGAGGCTCGCGTCGCCTCGCCTCGGACCCTTCAGCCGAAACTATTTTTTACGACTTTTGTCACGACGTTCGCCGAAAACGACGACAACGACGTGGGATCACAACACGCCTCCGCTTTATGTATTTCTCTTCTTTTTATTTTTTCGTTATTACTTGCTTTGAAGCTTTAAAATATTTCCAGAGTTGAGTTCTGTATCATGTTACCAATTATTATGTTATAATTTTGTTACAAAAGTTTTAGATGAAGGTTGTTTGTTAGAATAATTTTGTTGACTTTATTTAAGTATAACTCCGATTGTATCAACATAATTATAACCTGCCTTTTCTTACATGAAAGTTTTATGAATATAGTTTCAGTAAACTACGAGTTTTGATGCTTAATTTGAAAAAAAAACTATAATAACACCAACACCAAGGGCGTTGCCAACGCGTTGCCGGTTTATAACGCCGTTTTAAACCACCCATGTCATATCGCAGAGGGAAAACCTCGGCGGGAAGTTCCCTCCATATCATTGTTCTGCGCAGCGTGGGAGCTCCAGGCAAATAATATCAAATTTTAGATATTTCTTAAGTTGATATTGATATTTAAAAGTCATTAGGTAGTATTATTTATTGTAAAAATTGCAAAAAGATATTCAAATACTTTTAGACTCTTATATTTATATGATTATAACAGACCGGGATATGGTGACTTCGTACACGCTTGAATTACCGCGGGATTCCCGAGACACAAAGTATGACAGCATTTTAAAAATGAATGTAAGTTATCGTTTAAGTGGAATCTATGTCGGAGTAACTTAATTTGTATGCATTCGAACAACTTCAAACCGCTCCCAGGAAAATTCCCGCAAGATTCCCAGGATAAAAAGTGGCGCGGAATCTAAGTCTAAGAATTGGCTGTCGAACAGTGAAAACCGCATCCAAATCAGCCCATTAATTCTTACTTGAATCCCGAAAAAACAAAAACCGACAAATAGACAAGAAATATAAAAAAAAATTCGTGTTCTCCATTATTTGTATAATCTATTCCAGTAGTTTTTTTAAATAGCTTCAATAGACAGACACTGCGTGTTTAGAATTTTATAATATTTTAAATACTTAAGCATATCTTCTGTGCGTGTGCAAGTCACTAAATTTGACCTAAAGTGCTGGCATATTTGACTTTCCTGAATAGTTTGGAATCATAATTGGATCCGGTAGATGGCGCTAGAATCGGGTTACAAGATTTCGATGAAATTTTCCTGTGTTTGAGTTGATACCTGGATGATTTACATTCACAATAGGACCCGGTAGGTGGCGCTGCAATTGGGTTCTAGTTTCACATTTTTTCAGGTCAGGCCGTCTACCAGGCCCGCTAGTACCTATATAAAATAATACCCGTAGCTATTTGAAAATGATACATAAGAAAAGAGTACATGAGATTTGCCTAAAATGATAATATTTTCTCAAATAACGCCCACACTGTTTTCTTAGTTGCGAAGCCTTTGTACAAAACCGATGAAACCTTCCACGTATCATTTCCCTCCCGTTATTTGGATATGTAAAATTAGGACATGAAAGAAATAATGTTCATATTATTTTCTATCCCAATAAGACATATTAGACGGGAAAATCTTTGCTAAAATAATTTTAATAAAACTACGTTTTAGCCGCTTATTCCGACGTTTCGGCTACTTTTCAGTGGCCGTGATCACGGTAAACAAAGATATCAAGTGTCAATGAGTATTGTTCAAGTTGTATTTAGCCTACCGCTAACTGGTTCATTTTAATTATTTCGTTTTTAATTTTGTTTATGGTTATTATTTACTCTATAGGAGCCTAATCTAATTTACCACGGCATCACAACATGTTGTGGCTTGAAGAGAAGAAGAAGCGCAAGAAACTAACTCTTCAGCAAACATGTCTAGCTCTAACAATTTTGTATAATATTAAAATGGATGGGAGGATTTTTTTATTATGTATACGAGATGCGAAAACTTAGAAAGTAAAATAGTCCTGTTTTACACGGTTAAGGTGTGTCATTTACTTTTATATGTTAACTGTTAAGAAAACTTATTTCGACCCCGCCATTTAATAGTTCGAAGCACACTAATAATATAAAAGAAAATGTGTGCGTGTACTAACACATGTAAGAAGTGATACTTCTTTACGACTTTATTTTTCGAAAAATTATCTACTATATGCAGGTATACAGAAATTGGTTAAATAAATAAAGCCCCGACCACGGTCGATTCGACCGTGGTAGGGGCAAGAAAAAGATGGCGCGTAACCGAAAAAAAAGACGGTAATTTTTTTTTCCAACGCCGATAAAGAAATTTCACTCCAATAATTCATTTATTTCGGAATGTTCCCATATACAATTTGGATTGAACTTAGAAGCACACAACAGTTATTATTTAATAAGACAAATACTAGGGCATTACGCCCGCATCAATATTAATGTCATTCAAATAAATTCAATTATTAATATTATACTATACGGAATTACCAAACATTACAGTTCCAGTGTGCACTAGGCCGCGGGGCAGCGAGGCAGAACAACAAACAAACTTATACATTTAACTGTTCAGCACCCAGTTAAATGTGTAAGTTGTGTGCTCTGTTGTCCACATTTATATCAGTCCCATTGACGTACAAACAGTCTGAGCATACTGCTGGTGCTACCGCGGACGCCGACATGGCTGCAAAGCAATCGTTTCGCACTTCTGCGAAAGCCCCAACAACACCATCTACCCATTGGTGAACTGGACACGTAGATCGCTGCATGCCCGTTGTGCATAACTGATCCCACAGACTGCACGTGCAGGACTAAGTGACTAACAGTATGCTCGAAAAAGCGTCTCCTTAACATATACGTACAGCGTATAAACTTGCAGCATGTTACATCAGACAGCCAGCGACTTACGTTCCTGGTCTATACTACAGTCATCCTTTAAGTCTTTACGCAAGCGAAGCCGCAGCGAAAGCCTTCATATTGTTACACGCCGACAAAGTGAATGCACACCTAGTTTATTACCGTTTCCGCATTTGGACTTCTTTTGTTTACTTTGTGTTTTAATTTTTTAATTAAGAACATCCTATTGTTACTGTTCTCGTTTATGGCCGCAGGTGTGCAGATTACGTTTTCTAGTAATTCAGTGCACGCGGTCGATAGTTGTATGGTATAGGTTAGTATAAAACAATGCCCGAACGGAGGGGTGAGGCAGTCAAGCGAGGAGTACAATACGAGCAAGACGTGTACATTTGATAAGCTTTATAGTGACGGACTTTGCGCGTGTTATTGCATCGTGCAGTTTGTACTGGTTGTGTCTAGTTATATTTGTACCTGTGTTATACGTGTTCGTATAGTTCCATAGTAATTCCAACGGTATTTTAATTGGAGTTCCGCAATCATAACAATATTAAATACCTATACTTCTTCTTTTTAAAAAGCGATAATATTGCCGAAGTGTTGTTCATAGATACATTTTTCAGAATGACCTTTAAAAATGTACTCCAGTGGAATTTAAATAAAAACTTTATTAATTTTAAATTGGGTTTTACCATATGGACAAACCCTAGAGTATTTAATAATAGTTTAAAGAATTTTGAATCGGTCTACCCTTTACAACAAGCAGCCCGACATCTCCCAACGTGAGAAACTAGTTTAATAACATTACTAAACCTGCATGTAACTTTGACAATAACATCCAAATCATTAGGCAATTTGTCCCGAGGACCGACCGCCACCCGAAGACCCGACTTAAAATTAATCTTACAGCACTATTAATTAACCTTAAGAGCTTTCCCCGATACCGCTATCGCGTCAAGTTTAATTTAGACCAATTCGTTTGCGAAACGCGTTTTTTGCATGTCTATTATTTTCTATTTTCATCTACTGCTAAATGAGTAAAATGAACTAAAGACACTAATCTCTTTTCACAACACGTTTGATTTAATTTGGCAGGAACGGGCAATTGGTGTTGTCGAAAAAAGCATCGCCTAATTTTATAGTTTTACTAGCGTGTGCCAGCGAAACTTCGTTCGCGTTGTGTTGATGACGGCAAATTTCTAAGTGAATGGGGACGATGGCAACTATCTGGCCATACGTGTCCATCCCACGAAAATAACGTCCTTTATCAAAAGAAAAAATTGTGTGTGTGTGTGCAGTCCACACACAGTAGAAGTGACACTTTTGACATTATACTCACAGATCATTCTTCTCTGACTTTTATTGATACAAATATAATTAGTCTACTTGCGTCAACATATTATGATTCAAAATAAACTTCTTAATTCACTTCTAATTTTTCACTGTTTTATAGTAAAAACAATTTACTATCAGTTTTATTTCGGTCCAAATTGGACCTATGTTCAATCATCGGTTTTATCGACTCCCTAATCTGTACTGTCAATGAAAAACTCGTATCACGCCCTCGCTGGCTTAGTCGTATAGATTAATATGGTGAGTTCTTTTTAGTGTCGCTTTTTCGTTTCATCTAGTTTCCAATAACAACGATTCTAAAAAAGTTTCACTTCAAAAATTATTCTAACCGTTGACTCGGGATATAAAGTAGATCTCTGTGAGTTTTATTAAAAATCTTTTCACTCATTTTCACATAATACTTTAACACAGACAGACAAGCAAATGTACTAGAAGTCATATCTTGGGTATCTACTGGTCCGAATTAGCCCAGTGAATTTCTTTTACATTTTTAAAGATGTCGTACCTGCGGGCGCGATGCGATGGCCGGGAGAAGGCAAAGGGACGGGAAGAAGAAGCAAGGGAAACTCACCTCGCCACCAGTCCGCCGCCACACTGCGCTCGTCCCCGGGGGTTCACACTCACTAGGATATGGCTTCTGATTAAATGCAATTGTAACAGTTTATTTATTCTTTCGTGTTCCAACAATTTTATATGCGTACGTAATTTTATATGCGTTGACAGCCGTGACAGTTCTGTCTTAATGTCTTGTTTAGCGCATTCTTCATTTAAACTTTTACTTTATTCTTGATGGCGAGGATGGGGAGGACGAATTTACAAGGAGGTGTTCCTCGGCGCAACCAGTACCAATTAGAAACATGTACACATCTATTATTATTATAGTTAAAGAAAAATATTTTATTTAGGACAAAAAGTAAGTTAATATAAATAGAAACAAAATAAGTCCTATATTTAACCTAGTCTCAGCATAAAGCTAGTCAACAAAGACTAGCGCTGTCCTTCCGTCTGGGACCTGAAAGTGAAGTCACGGTGGACAATACAACACACATTACAACAAAAATACCTATATATACAGTATAATTCAATTTGATAAAGGTAAATCAATTACAGATTAAAAACAATTAAGTAATAATTTAAATAACACAAACATATATAAAATTATTGTAGCAACACACAACTAAACAATAACATATATGTATAAAATAATCAAATTATAATAAATTAAAATAAATAATCATATAGTACTTGTGTTAGTAAGTAAGTAATTACCAGAGAGTTTAATAAATAGTAGAGTATCTCCTAAAATGTATTAGTTAGTACAACATTAGGATAATGCTCCCGGTGGATGGGTCAGCCGAATCCAGGATAACGGGCTAACCCGGATTGTGTTCCGGATAATGTCTGCGGGGGTTGTTTAACCTAACTTTGAGATATAGACGCAATTCAAAAGCAGATTCTAGTTTGGATATTGCAGTATTTTCATTGAAAATGGTTTCGTATTTATTATTCAAAGTTCTATACAGTGCTAGTATGATGAAATAAGAGCATGCTATTGACTGCCATTTTTAGTGTACCATAACGATTGTGACGAAAACAAAACCTTATGGAATTGCAATATTCGCCCATTCGTCTGCTTGTCTGTGTTCATCTATGAATATTTTCCTTCAACTATTCTCATCATTTTTATCTCATCCTCATCCAACCAGTGTCCAATGCTGGACGTAGCCCTTCTCAAGTCTGTGATTGGTCTTGCAGGTGACTTTACGCAGGTCGTCAGTCCGCTCGGCTGGAAGACTTTTACCAAAACACAGTCTCACATCCAGGACACGTTTGCTCCACCACCGTCACTTCAACTTGCTGATTTTAATGTATTATTTTTTTTCTCCAATTGCAGTGCAATGGTTGTGTCACATATCTTCCTGTTTTTCATTCATATAGATTCAGGAGTTATGTTCCAGCTAATATGTAATGAGACGTAAGCAGCCACCAATGTTTGCAGTACCATACGGCAGGACCAACTTATTTAATAAGGCGCCGATGACAGGCCTTGCGAACATTGAACAAGATGTGTCAACAAATTGACATTTTTATCTGTACTGCGACTGAATATCTAATATATAAAATTCTCGTGTCACAGTTTTCGTTGCCATACTCCTCCGAAACGGCTTGACCGATTTTGATGAAATTTTTTGTGCTTATCCGGTATCTATGAGAATCGGCCAACATCTATTTTTCATCCCCCTAAATGTTAGGGGTAGTCCACCCCTAAATTTTTTATTTTATTTTTTAGACAAAATTTTCAATTTATATTTTTTTATGATACAACATACAAAAATACATACAACCCTAGATTTTCAACCCTCTACGATCAACCCCTATTTTTTACCGGGCAGGACGACGTCTGCCGGGACAGCTAGTGTATGTATATATCTATATATAATGTATTCTATTTTAGGCTATAAGTTTTCTGTGTTTTCTGTAATGGTGTACAATAAAGCGCTATCTATCTATCTATGTGTACTACGCTATTGTATTAGTGACAACTGTAATTATAACGATGTTTGTAAGTTAATAAATAAATAAAGTATAATATTAGATTTGGTGTCTACGTCGCCATTCTATGATCGCACCACTCGCCGGCGATCGGGAGTTTATCCACACTCCCGGGACACTTAGAAGTCCTCACGGTACGTAGCGGACGCTATATCATGACATATGGGTCCAAGTTATGGAATGAGCTCCCTCCTGCGGTTTTCCCAGAGCGCTATAATATGGGGCTCTTCAAAAGGGCGTGAAAAGATAAGTCGTGTCAACGAGGTAGGCAGCGCATCGGCTCCTTTAGTGTTGCAGATGTCCATGTGCGATAGTAGCCACCTATCTATCACCAGGTGGCCTGTCTGCCAGTTTGTCTATGGAGATAGATGCGCAGACATTTATGTCTCAATTCAGTTTTTGTGAAAATGAATACCGAGCCGTTTAATGAAATTCCTTTGGAAGGAAATCGACGATTTTAATTACAACTTTTCTTAATTCCCAATCAGCGCACCGGGCTCGACTGCGAGGAAACACCGCCGATGAAATAATTCGATTCGCAATCAACAAAGCTCATTATATTGAGCAAACAACCAAGGCGTCACTGAATTATTGACTGCGACACAATCCAATAGCAAAAATAATCAGCCTAGCTTTTATATTATATACCATGCTGAATTGTTTGTGTTAATCGCAATGGTGGCACAAAAAAGGCAACTACAGTGTTTTAGTCCTCTTTTGAGCTATAATTATCTATCCCACGGTGACGATATCATAAACCAGTATCTTACGGCTTGTATAACGGGGAGTGTTCCGAGGAACTGTTTGATCTGGTGCCAACGCCCCACTTTTACAACCGCACCACTCTAGAACGTTTATTCCGCGTACAACAATGATCTGAAGGGAACTTCGTCCCTAAGACATGGGGTTCTTTAAGAAGAGCGTTATAAAATTTCTTTGGTGTTGCATAGGCGTAGGCGACGGTAACCAATTGTCAGCCGATTTTTTTCTGTTTGCCTGCTTCAGCAATAAAGAAAATATTGAGTCAGGACATATGAACAATTTATTGATGTATAATTTCGTACAGTTAAATACTACAATCAATTCATGAACGTGATCCTCTGTTAATACAGATAATAAAAAATCTAAATCTAAAAAATACCACCTTACTAATGTTTTGCAATAAAAATGGTCTTAGTTATTAAGCTTCCTATTACTGAATGATAATTTAACGACTGTCGTAACTAATTACCCGTGATTGGAAATAACCGCGCATCATACACGACTCACGCCGTGCTGATTTTCCAATACTCGTCCATATTGCAGTTAATAAGGGTATATTGGGCATGTTATCGTCAGACATGTATGATTAAAGAGCGTATTATTTAATTTGCATTATATGTTCACTTACCAAATATTTATGAAACACTAGCGAGCCCGGCAAAACTTGTCCTGTCCTAAAGTTAAATTCTATAACCCTATTTAATCGCCACCTACTGAATCCAATAATGAATTTAAGCTATTCAGGGACTGAAGGACAGACAAGAAATTTCGAGATCCCGGAACCCGAATTCAGCGCCAGCTACCGGGTCTATTTGGGTCTAAACCATCCAGAAATATGTACAAAAAAAATCACCTTACTGATTGCAAATATCAAATCAAAGAATAAAAAATGTGTTTGCAGTTTACACGCAGTAGAAGTAAAACTTAATATACCCACTGATTGACTGAATTGAAGACATGAGTGGATGAAGGTGATAAGTCGCATAATTCCAATTCTGAGTAAATCAAGATAAAAGTTTTACTTTTACTTTAAACTGAACTGAACTTAACACCCTTTTCAACTCTTTATTTTTTTTAAATATACCTTATATCTATGGTCTAAGGTCTGTAGTCATTCGGTATCGACTTATAACCTTCATCTACGCAAAAAAAAGCAAAAAACCGAATATGCTACATATCACCTTCATCCACTCACGTCTTCAATTCTTCTCTAACTTTTATTATTATAAATATAATTCCTTTAGCCTACATACGGCAACATATTATAATTCAAATTAAGCTTCTTAAGTATCACTTTAAATTTTTCACTGGTCCAAATCATCAGTTTTATTGACTCTCTAATCTGTGTTGCACAGTGCATAACTCGTATCACATTCTCTCGCAGGCTTAGTCTTATAGAATTGTGTGTTTATCACTATTTAATGTAGCTTTTTCGTTTCATCAAGTTTCAGATTACAACGATTCTAAAGAAGTTTCACTTCAAAGTCACTTCCGAAATAGCTGTATATTTATTTATTTATTGGTTATTATATAATAACAGCCCATAAATATTCCACTACTGGGCTCGGGCCTCCCATTGAAGGGGGGGGGGGGCGGTATACCCGCCACGCATGTCGAAGGCGGATTGGCAGGTTTGACACATCGGTTATCTCGATGTGCAGGTTAGATCACGATGTTTTCCTTCACCGTTGTTAGGTCAGAAAACTGACTAAATGGTGCATGCGTTCCGGCAAGGATCGAATCCACGCCCTTTGAGTTTTGGGATGTATATGCTACCCTTTTCTACCTACTTTTTTCTAATAATTTTACTATTGAATTTTTAATAATTGCATCGGAAATAACCTTTTTATTCTTATTCTCATGGAAAAAGATATTGTTACAAATTGGAATTATCACAAAAGTTATTAGATGTACACACACATAATTCATAGTTCCAAAACGTATAGCCGAATACAACAAAACCAAACCGTAGGGTAGAAAATCGTTATCACATAGAAAGCGCAAAGTTCGTCGTTATAAGATACTCGCTGCGGAAGTAAGCTTCGTTCGCAGTCAGCACACGACTAGCGCATTTCCCGATTGACCGACCCTTTTCCATTTGTATATTAAACATAGCCTCCCAGTAACATGCCGCCCGCTGTTTCTTAAAATCGTTAAATGCTTAGCTTAATTAATCAAGAGTTCACTCAAACTCAAAGGGGTAATTAGACACCAGCAAAGGATTAATATCGGTTCGCAACAATAGTATTCTTCTTCCATGATATAATAGACACATTTAAAAGATAAGATAAAATATTAATCAAATTGTGTATTTAGATAGTAATTTTTAAAACTTTTCTACTTTAATATTTAACTTCAAATGTTTCGTAAATTAACATCATTAAACATCGTAATTACTTGTAAAAATCGTAACTATGATCTAAGCCTAAAATATAGAATAAATGATAATTACGTGAGTGATTAGATACGCTGGTAGAAATAAGTTTTTGGCACCAAGTAATTGCTTTCAAAGGCGCCGGTAGAAGCCCCTCCACACCACACCAAAGTTAAGAGGTAACCGAGATCCATCGAAGCGTGAACCTCTCTCACTTCGTACCACTTTATAAGCCTTGTAAATAATTCCGATACAAACCAAAACTACTTTACAAATGCAGTTATTAGATGCTTTATCTCGTCGAAATAAAGTTCATATTAGTAACATTAGATAATAAACAGCACAGTCACGTTCAGCATGTATCGGTTGGTTTTCGTAGTTTACGGTAATTCGAGATATTCGCGAATAGGGGAGCCACGCTATAACTGTATTTAGTGGGAGGTTATCCTCATTCCTGACACGGAACGTTGCTAACATTCTCGCCATAGAAATAGTCGATAATTGTTGCCTACTTTCGAAGAGTTTTGGGTCAGGTGGAAATGCAATGTAAGGTGGAGCCCGCTTACCTAGAAGATATCACTTTACGTGACACTTGAAGACACCTAGATTGTATTTTCAGGAAAATCAGACGACGGTGAAAAGTTCCACTCTTCAGCGGTACCTATTGTTACGAGTTTAGCGGGACTCGAATTAAAATGCCGTTGGAATTATTATAGAGTTTATTTAAACTATACAAACACAGTTACAAATATAACCGAACACAACAAATCCAAGCGTATTGCAGAAGGTCGAAATTAAATAAATCGACGACGATGATCATAAAAGGATTACAATAGTTTCAATGTTATTAGTTCAAATGCCAACGGATAATAAATGTGCTTTTACAGATATGCCGGTGTGAATTTGTTTTTATCATTTATGCCTGTGTTATACGTGTTTGTATAGTTCTAATAAATTTTATAGTAATTTCAACGGCATTTTAATTCGAGTTACGCATTTGCAACAGTACGAATTTTCCATTTAAAATCTTTTCAGTAAAACCCTTGACTCTGTCAACGCATTTTTGCGTCATCAACCAGCAGCCGTTATCTATATGACCGGCAATTGGACATATCCGAAGCCGCGCCTTAAACCTCCCCCGACTCATTCCATTAATCCAACCATACATTGCCGGCCTACAATAAAAACTAATCGAGCCTTTGTTTTTATAGACGCAGCGCTGTGGCAATGGAACTTGTGTCATGTCGAATTGATGAAACAGCATATGACTTATTAAAAGCTTTGAGCGTTGGTTACACCACATAGCCTAGCCTATTGTGAGAGGCAACCAAACAACCCACAGCCAGGTAGGGCATTTGCCTGGATGGCTACCACCCCTGGTCTAGAGTATACCATGACAACCTTGAATTGTGTTGCGGCATTAATGGCCAGGTTCCAGTCTTCCCCTAAGAGAGCCGCAGCAAATTTGGTATTGCAAATGTCCATAATGATGGTAATCACTTGCCATCAGGTGGGCCGTCTGCTTGTCTGCTGCTGTAAATTCATGCAATAAAAAACACGGTACATCGTTCATGAACTACAGCCATCTTGACTGATTAGTGTTTTAGCGACACCATTTAATAAGGAACAATATGAAATAATGACAAATTATTTAAAATACATATGAGGGTCGTGACTGATCGGACACAAGGTGCTCAGGGCATATCCAGGCACATGACGACGACCACGGAACAATGGTTCGACCTAGACAAGATTGTTGTGTTATAATGTATGAATGCCTCTAAATATCAAAGCTTTAAATCTGTTTCAATCGATAGCTCATTTGTCCAATTTCCAAACCTAACAAGTTCCATTCCAAGATATTTTACACTACAGCGAATGTTAAAAATTTCTACCCCATTTTTTAAAATTAATGTTAGCGATATCATATTTTGGTAGTCTTTACATGTTTTTTCATACACAATATATGAGCCAACTAACTAACTCCGTTGGTTCAGCGACCCAAAGTGAGTCTTTGCCTCCGAAACGAGACACCCCACTTCCTTCTGTCTTGTTAATTATGGGCTTGTAGTGCGGTCGGGTCAGTTTCCACTCTATCCTTCTAGCGATACTTGGGTCGACCAACCGGACGCCGACCGATTGGGCGTCCCAAGGATGCTTTCTTCACTCCCCGACCCTCCTCCATCCGCTCTAAGTGACCGAGCCAGCGGAGACGGTGAGATTTTATCTCTCTCCAATGAAATTATGTTAAGCTCGACCGTTTGCTTAGTAAATGCTTAGTAATTTAATAACAGTGTTATAAATTCAAGTCGTGTATTTATTCACAATATTACAATATTCTGCTTATCATTGCATTGCAATTACAGTTGGAAGTAAAAATCTATTCTTGTCTTTACAAATAGAAAATCTTCCATGCTTCCAGCTTCTCCATAATACTGATAATGGGCTTATCATCAAAATTGATTCAATGTTGTTGAGCACACAAACACACCTGTATCGACAGTACGGTATTCAATGACATTGAATGATTCAAATTTATATGCTTCACTTTTGTTGATTCATCCAAATTTTAAGACAGAAATGAACCGTCTGACAACGGCTTAAGGTAACATTCTCAATCATTTTAAATTACGTCACATCGACCAAAAATGATTATAACATTCAACGAAAAAAATGGTATCCTAAAATCGCAACACAAAACATATAAAGCCACATTTCACGCAACTCCAAAAATAAAATCCTCTTTATGAAAGCGATTAATGGTCACATTCTGTTTTTATATGAATTTAGCTTTATATATTTTTAAAACAGATTTGTATCAACGTTTTAACAGTACTGAAATATAAAAGAATTAATGGATTAAAACTGTTAGGTAAGGCTTTGATTTGTTTCGACTTATAATTGAGTAATGTTTTTCATGCATTCCAACCGGTAGCACGCACCGCTCGCTCATACATCAAAGGAGTTCAAATTTGAAAATGTAATCCTATTTCAGAATCCATGTAATAAGAACAAGGGTTTAACAAACTCCATGACAGCTCAACATCACAGTTCATACAAATAGCATGGCAAGTGCATGCTATTAATCACGTCAAATCAATATGTCTTTGTAATTTTTTGCAATAAATCTTTCACAATCCATGCAGTGTACTTGTCGAATGCGTTACCTAAGAAAATCAGGCGTTCAACGGACTCGTGAAGGATTACCTCGGGCTCTTAAGACAATTATAACACATATTTAGCTCTCCCATATTTATGTAATTCTATACAATATTATTACGATTTTCAAAACCACGGATCATAAAAAGGGCTTTTGGAGGTTTTCGTCTTCGTGGGGCCATGGGAAGGTCAACACGTAGAGGCCTCTTGACAAATGTAATCTAAATATGGCGTGGCGAATTATCCGTGTCTACATTATACTAATACACCCAAGGACAAGCCCCGGCCAGTGCAGGACTATTGTGGGAAATGAGAACAAAAAGTACCGGGCCATTGGGGGTGAACTGCTAGTAGTTACTATGATTATTATTATTATCTATAAATATCAATACATGTATGTTTTTGTTTTATTTCTATGTCTATTATAATTGCCATTTCAACATTTTATATATACACAATTTGTCCATCCTAAGGTTGTCTTGAAGAAATTGCACATAGTGATAAGACCGCATTTTGTCTTCTATACTTAAACTTCTTGAATTGTATCTTTCTGAGGTTATTGTGAACTTATGAGTTTTATAAGTTGTGCAATGAATGATTGAGTATTGAAGGAAAGGAGAAAGAAGATACTTTACTGCGGCCTGTCGTAACAGGCGACAAAACAACCCACAGCCAGGTGGTAGAGCATTTACCGATTGGATGGCCACCACCCCTGGTCTAGAGTATGCCGCCATAGCAACCTTGAGTTGCGTTCCGGCATTAGTGACCAGGTTCCAATCTCACTTAAGAGAGCAGCAGCGCATTATAGCAACTTTGGTGTTGAAAATGCCTATAGGCGATGGTAACCGCTTGCCATCAAGTAGGCCGTCTGCCAGTCTGCTGAACTCTAACAATAAAAAAATGTATTTTTTTTAATTGTTGCCGGAACGCAACTCAAGGTTGTTATGGCGACATGCTTTAGATCAGGGGTGGTATCTATTCAGTCAGGCAAATGCCCTACCACCTGTCTGTGGGTTGTTTTGTCGCCTCTTACGACAGGCCACCTGGCCGCAGGAAATTGTATTCTTTCTCCGTTCCTGCAAGGGTAAAAACGGCCATTGCACGGCACGACACGGTCGTATTTACATTACACGGATAAATCAATTTTAAAACTGCATGACTTTCATATTACTTTGTCTCGGTTCAATACGGAGTTTTGTGAGACACACAACGCAAAAACCACAACTTGTCATGCCGACTTCTCTTCAGCAGTAAGTACATACAAAGCTAATTAAAATCTTCATGTTTTACCTGAAGTTTAATTGGAAATCTGGAGCAGAGTTGAAACGAATCTGCGCCGCGAACTGCGACGCGAAAACTCGTCAACGTCCTAGTTGCGCTTGTATTTTACTTATTGCTACTTATTTCCAGTGGAATCGGATACTGTATTTCTTACCTTATATCACTTATCGAGATCAAAATCTTTAGTCTTGACCCGGGACCCGAGGTTTATTGAAACCCGTTCAGTAACTTTTAGGTTATATTTTAACAAAGATACTAGCATAAATTCTAAAAAAAATCGAAATTTGTTGGTACTCTTATAAGGATACACTGGAAAGTCTTTTTAAAAACAGTATCTGAACCGCTCGCGACAATGGATGGGATGGCACTAACATTCAATGTACTCTTTGGATCTAACTTATATATGGGATCGCAAGACTATTTAAAGACATGAAATGCTGATGAAGCGGATAATGGATGAGGTGAGTAGATTCTAGGTACTAGAGACCGGTATAACATTACAAATGAGCCACTGTCCTTTTTTCTCTTTTTACAAGATTTATTCAACTTGCAATGGATGTATATGAAAGTTCGAATGGAATAAGTAAGTTAAATTTCAAATAAAGACCAACTTTCCGGTTTTCGATTGAGCTGAAATTTTGTACACATACGTATATCGCGTGACAATGCAATAATAAAGTACCATGCAGCTGATCTGATGATGGATTCCGAAGGTGGCCATAGGATCTCCTGTACTAAACAAGATAGACCCGTCGTGTTTGGGCTCGTTTTACTTGTCTTGGCTAGCACTCTGCTGCTACATGACATTCAAGGTCTCAAAGCTTGTATTTAAAAAAGCTTATTAAAACGCATCGTACAAACCTGCTAAATACCTAAACAGTGTTGTAAACGTATTTCAAAGCCACGAATTATCTAGTGAGATGAACTTTTCTCATTTATTAGTGGGAAACTAATCTGGCGAGCTGTACATTCATTATGCAAAAAGCATTCGTCTACGTGACACAGCGCTGCGCTTCTTGCCAGATGTAACTTGAGAAAACACGCGAAGTACTGCTTAACATGCCAACTGGAGGTTTTAATTCAATTATTTTTGTTCGTGCTATAAAAGAGGAGTATATTATTTAGTATATAATTATATTCTCATATGAAGCGCTTCTTCTTTTAGCCTCGCCTGGAGTGATCGGGGGAGAACTTTCATAATTATACTATTTAATTTCATACCTATAGATATAGAAGATGGATACCAATGGATCAACCAATGGTTACGAGAATGGATAAGGTCAGAAATGAGTACATAAGGGGATCTTTGAAAGTTGCACCCGTCACTGAAAAACTGAGTGGAAGAAGACTAAGTTGGTATGGGCATGTAATGATGGGGGATGAAAGTCACGTGACAAAAAGAATGTTAAACTACAAGATGGATGGGTACAGATGTAAAGGTAGACAAAAAAATGATGGATTGCGTGAAGGATGATATGATGATTTATGGTATGTCAGAGTAGAGGAGTGTGCAAGGAAAAGACATATTGTGCCGACCCCAATTAATTGGGATATGGTGAAAGAAAAGAGAGAGAGAAGATGGGTACCAATCTCGTGGCCTATAGCTGCTATTACTATCTCATCTCTATTTCACCAGACACTATCATCTCAATAGTAGATTTGCCTGATTTCGGTGTTCGTCTACCTGTCTGCTGAACTCATGCCTTAAAAAGAATAAAAAATATTTTCCTTTCTCCTTCTGATATTTAAAGTTGAATGCCGTACGTGATGACAAAACAAATGTTAATTTAATGAAAATTTTGTGAAATATATAAAATATAATTAAAAAACCTACAAAATGAATTCTACTAATATTATAAACGCCAAAGTTTTAAGAATGTATGTTTGTTACTCTTTCATGCAAAAACTACGAAATGGATTTTGATCAAACTTTACAATCATATAGTTTATACATCAAAATAATACATAGGCAATAATTTATAAAGATAAAGTTTGGAGTATCCAAAATATAATTAGTAACGGTAACTGTCAAGTAAGCGGATGACTAGCTAATACTTTATGGACATCGTTGAAATTTAGATTTTAAAAACTTATTCAGATTAATATCGAATGAATATTTTATTTATTCCTCAACATAACTTCAAAACAGTCCAAAATTAAGCTATTGTCTTCAATATCTCTAGCTAACCCCTTGAACATCGCAGTAAGAGTTATACAAATAGGCCTTCATAAAGAAGAGTTGAGATCACGACAAAATAAATAGAGTAGACAGTGAAATTACGAGCGGGCCGCGAACTGGTACTTTCAAAAAGGCCTGTAAAAGCGGTCCAAGCAATTTGTCTTAAGTGGCTGAAACAGTGAATTATTCGGCAACTTTAAAAACGTATTAAACTTTCAGATGTGAAGACGATAAGGCGTGGCCGTTTGACGACTAGAGTACGAGTTCTTTTTCATTAACTCGGAAAGTTGCTTGACTTTGGCGACTCGAGCAACTCACTCGTAAAATTATATTGTCATTAATTACAAAATCAGTTGATTCTGTAGCTAAACAGAAACTGTTCAAGTAACAACACGACATGGCGTGGCGATTTGATGATTAGAAACTAAGACTTTTTAATTACTCGGAAAGTTGCTCGACTTTGGCGACTCGGGCAACTCACTCGTGAAATTGTATTGTCATTAATTACAGAATCAATTGGTGCCGTAGATAAATAGAAACCGTTAAAGTAACAACACGATATGGCGTGGCGATTTAATGATTAGAAACTAAGACTTTTTAATTACTCGGAAAGTTGCTTGACTTTGGCGACTCGGGCAACTCACTCGTGAAATTGTATTGTCATTAATTACAGAATCAATTGGTGCCGTAGATAAATAGAAACCGTTAAAGTAACAACACGATATGGCGTGGCGATTTAATGATTAGAAACTAAGACTTTTTAATTACTCGGAAAGTTGCTCGACTTTGGCGACTCGGGCAACTCACTCGTGAAATTGTATTGTCATTAATTACAGAATCAATTGGTGCCGTAGATAAATAGAAACCGTTAAAGTAACAACACGATATGGCGTGGCGATTTAATGATTAGAAACTAAGACTTTTTAATTACTCGGAAAGTTGCTTGACTTTGGCGACTCGGGCAACTCACTCGTGAAATTGTATTGTCATTAATTACAGAATCAATTGGTGCCGTAGATAAATAGAAACCGTTAAAGTAACAACACGATATGGCGTGGCGATTTAATGATTAGAAACTAAGACTTTTTAATTACTCGGAAAGTTGCTTGACTTTGGCGACTCGGGCAACTCACTCGTGAAATTGTATTGTCATTAATTAGAGAATCAGTTGGTGCCGTAGCTATTTTGGTAATATAAAAAGCATTAAAGTTGTAACATTACGATAAGGCGTGGCGAATTGATGATTAAAAGCATTTTTTTTTACTCGGAAAGTTGCTCGCCTTTGGCGACTCGGGTAGCTCAATCGTGAAATTGTATTTTCGTTAATTACAGAATCAGCTAGTTACCTAGCTATTTTGGTAATAAAAAAACCATTAAAGTAAGAACACGATAAGGCGTGGCGATTTGATGATTAAAAACTGAGATTTTTATTTACTCGGAAAGTTGTCCGACTTTGTCAAATCGAGTAACCCACTCGTGAGGTTTTATTAGCTTTAATTACAGAATCATTTGATTCCATACATATTACGGCAAAAACTGAAAGTTTTTTAATTAATTCAGAAAGTTCCTTAATTTTAGCGACACGGGCAATTCACTCATGGAGATTATATATCTTTAATTACAGGATCAGTTGGTTCCGCAACTATTTTCTCAAAAAAGGAATTGTTAACATATTAAAGTTTAAGATGTGAACACGATGCACTATACTGTATTATCATAACAAGTGTACACTGTACGTAGCTTACGGCGTTTATAATATGCCAAATAATGTTACGAGTGTGGGACTCGAATTAAAATCCCGTTGGAGTTACTATAGAATTTATTAGAAACTAGCTGTCCCGGCAGACGTTGTCCTGCCCTGAAGACATAAAATTTAAAACCCGATTGCAGCGCCATCTACAGGGTCCATTGAGATGTAAACTATCCTATATTTTAAGTTGGATCAAACTGCACACGGTGTGCAAATTTGATTGAAATCGGTTCAGTAGTTTTGGAGTTTATTGGCAACATACATCGTGACACAAGATGTTTATATATATGTAAGATAAAATATAGAAACACGTATCACACAGGTTCAAACGTAACTGGACGCCGCTAGTACCTACAAACTGCACGATTCAATAATACGTGCAAAGTCCGTCACTATATAGCTTATCATATGTACGTCTTGCTCGTATCGTAATCCTCGCTTGACTGCTGTTCTCCATTGGGCCATTGCTGCACCGATACAACATGGCTGCCGGCCCGCATAGATCGGATTTCTTAGAACCAGTTCGACACACCTGCCTAATGACTGCCATATAAGATGACAATACACAATGGACTGTTTTTCTAATTACGAATTTTACAAACACAAAGCAAACAAAAGAAGTCCAAATGCGGGAAGGTAATAAACTGCGCTTTATGTCATTGTGCATTCACTTTTTGTCGGCATGTAATAATAAGGAAATATAGAATCACAAAGTTAGACAATGAACTCGTTAGCTGAATGAAATATTCCAGCGATGAATTATGAAATGGGACTTTGGGAGGGTTCAAGGGGCCCTTGTAAATAAACAAGTGCCGACAAAGAATGCGGGATTATGTTACAATTCATTATTTAAAAGTAAATAAGGTTGTACGTGGGCCCTTTTCGACAACAACACGAGCTATAATGAGCCTTAATTTTCTTTGGACAGCGGCCTTTATAAAATTCATTTAGCATTTACGCTAAAATTGCCTTCAATATTTTCCATTCTTTGTTAAGAAAATTTGTTTGTTTGTATCTAACAAGATTGAGCTCAGTCGTGGCACATTAACGCACCCGAGTTTCATTTAAAAAAATCGAAAAAAATCTATATACTCGTATACATACATATTGTTGCGAATTTGTGGGATGTGAACTAAAACGCCGTTGGAAGATTCCAAAGTTTATTAAAAGTACAAACACGTATTTCAAAGCTCTTTTTTTTATTGCCTGAAGTAAGCGAATAGGCGGACAGCCCATTTGATGGAAGGTGGTTACCGTCGCCTATGGACGTTTGCAACACCAGGGGCGTTGCCAACGCGTTGCCGGCCTCTAAGAAATTTTATAGCGCCCTTCTTAAACGACCCCATGTCGTAGCGCAGAGGAAAAACCTCGGCGGGAAGTTCTCTCCAGATCATTGTTGTATGCGCGTAACTTTCTAGAGAACCGTTGCATAGTTGCGCGTTGCAGTTCAAGAAAATAGGGGTGAATATCCCTTCATTGGCGAGCGGTGCGGTTGTAAAAGTGAGACGTTGGCACCAGATCAAACAGTTCCTCGGAACACTCCTCGTTATACATGGGGTAAAATACGCAGGGGGACGCAGTCTCCCCGAAGGCTAAGTGATTCTAAACCGCCTGTTAGTACGGGATCGTCGATCATGCTCTAAAGGTTGGGCTTCATCTGGGATAAACTTAACGTCTTTAAGGTTCTTAAAGAAGCCTACAAACTTACTCTAACTCAATATGAATAAGACTGTTAGGTCATTTCACTCAGATATAGCTATGGGTTGAAGGCGTTATTTGAATATACTACATTGTTAATGTCGTTAAATAATGACTGATATCGTATGTATATAAACTAATGTAGCTATGAGTTAACTGCATTATTTTTTAACATTACTAGTAAATCTTTAACACTAACGCAGATGAATCCCCAGCATACGAGATTGCCTTAAAAAGGACTCATCAAGTCGTAAAAGCTTTTATTTAGCACCATTTCTTATAAAAGTCAACATTAATTAACTTTTATAAATCCAATAATGAAAGACAAACTTCACACCTGTCGAGATGGAATTTTATTTATTTTCCATCCAGCACTGGATCGAGACCACAAATTAAAGAACAAGAGAGATGAAAACAGAAAGTTACAGCTTCGAAATAAATATAAAGCAAACTGCGAAAATTACACCACTCAACAAAATCTCATTACAAGATGGAACAAGTAAATTACAAAGTGACAAAACTAATTTTTGAATTAACGTAATTTCTCAATTAGTACTAGTACAAGTTTTTGTATACGAATCTAAGGTGTCATTCACACTATGCGGTTAACCGCTGTTTGCTAGGACCGCACACGCGATTAAGAAACCGCGACGGATTGCGGCTAATTTGAAACATATTAAAGATGGACGTAGAAATCGTAGCTGTTAACTACTGGCCGCTTCCTATATCTTACAATTTATTTACTTGCTATATCATCGGTTGAATTTTGACATTACTTGTATGAAGCTTTTGTCAAATTTTAATCGATAATAAGACAAATGAACCGTTAGTAAGATAAAGAAATGGGTCATATATGTATAAACGTTATATAAAAAACCCAGAGAGCAATACTAACTCTTCCGATGTTTTCTGTTTCCGACTTCTATCAGAATATTCAGAGCATTTACTGTTTTATGATGATGACCGCCAATTCTATACATTCATTTCATATTTTCTACCTAATAAGAAGAAAGTTGTGTGTACAACTTGGTCAATGATGATCAGCCGCCAACTAAACCGCATAGTGCGTATACCATGCGGGTAATCGGTAATGGGGCGATCAAGTGGTGCGGTTGGCGGCCAGCCGTAACACAGTACGTATAGAAATCAGTCCCGAACTGCACCTTGCCGCATAGTTTGTTTGAAATCTTAGAAAATAATCTGCCTCTTATTGTTTCATAATAACTACCTGACTTTTGCCTATATGCTTATGCCTGAGAGTGCTCGGGAGTTGCTCGAATCAACTCTAAGCCTGTCGCATTTGTGGCTCGAGCTTCAGCACGTCATGAATTAATTATAGCAACAAAACTCCACCTTCTTTGCATAACAACTTCTGCACAGTATTGTTAACTTTTGTTTTGAAATTGTGAAAATTAAATAAGTTTGGTTTAAAAATATCCAGAGTTTCTCTGCGTGTATTTTTTTTGTTTATACACGTATAATTACATTAAGCATTGGCTATGTAAATTATTATTTTTTGATTAGTTGACAAATGATTGAAGAATTATATTTTATATAATATGTCGTGGTTTTAAAAGTTGTGCCAGTTGTCAGAAATTCACAGAAAATTTTGTTTAACTATTTGATAATAAAGTTTAAATTACTAATATCACAATTGATTGATTTTCTGTCTTGTCTAAGAAGAATGTTTAGAGATGTAAAACCTTTTTATTGACTTGACAACATGATTGATAATTTCTTTTTTCTTTTTCTTACCACCCATTTTAATATTATATAAAACTCTTAGAGTTAGGCATATTTGCTGTAGAGTTTCTTGCACCGCTTCTTCTCTTCAAGCCACAACATGTTGCGAAGCGGTGGTAAATTAGATTAGGCTCCCATGGAGTGAATAATAGCCAGAAAGCAAAATAAAAACTCAATAATTAAAATGAATAAGTTGGTGGTAAGCGAAATAAAAACTTTAATAATACTCATTGACACCTGACATATTTGCCTTCCGTAATCACGGCTACTGAAAAGTGTTCGAAACGTCGGAATAATAAAAATAAAATAAATCGTTAAAACATAGTTTTATTACCTTTAAAATATTAAACCCAATAAGGGTTTAATATTTTTACACAAACGTGGTGATTATATCATCTTTGTTTTGATTATTAAAATTATTGTTAATCTCAGTTTTTTCATATTTTATAAACGTAATATTTATTAAAATGTTGGCAGTATTAGTAAAAGTCGACTTTAAGGTGATAAATATTTTCATTCCGCAACTGTACAAGTTTTTGCGAATTTTTTACCAAGCCATGTATGTATATATGTTTATTATTTCGAAATTTATATATTTGTCTCATCATTTTATTAAAGTCAAGTTAAAAACGGTTAGCTTGTTACTTTACTTATCGAGTCTTTTAGTAAAACGAATGAACTATTCACCAACGTAAATATGATTGGTACCTACTACTTCATTGTGTTAGTTTGATAATATTTGAAATTCATTGAAATTTAATCTTGTGTTGCATTATCTCCACCGTCGCCATTGAGCTATATGCATACTAGGGGAGACGCTTAATATATAAGAGGCGCTGGGATAAAGAGGATCAGACAGAGGGATGATTAGGTCCAGGGGACCCATGGACTTTCCTCCACCCTGTTGTTAAAAAAGGGCCCCCGTAGGACACCATGGGCTCGTCAAACAGCGTTGGGGGGTCAAAACTGAACTACCTACTGGGCTAGTTACTTTGGCGTAAAAGCGTGTCAGATTGGGACGCAGATTAAGCTTTTTTATTACATGAGCTCCGCAGACAGGCAAACGGTTCACCTGATGAAAACACTGCAACTTGCAACACTAAAGGTGCTATAAATGCGCTGCTGCTCACTAGATGTTTCGGTTTAGTGGGTAGTCTGACGGTTGACATTCCCGGGGCTCCCCTATAAGTTATGTTGCGAATACGGCTGTTCAGGAGTCTCACATTTCCTTCAGAGTAAAGCCTACCCCCGCGACTAAGGATGGTGTCCAAAGAAAAAGAGAGCGATCAGGTAGGAGGATTGAGATAGGGAAGATTGTATAGGGGAAGGAGGAGAAAGCGGGTCATCGGAATTCTCATTTATCGTGTGAAACACAATTAGCTCAAGGCTGTCCTTCAGTCGGCCGAAACTACAATTGCCCAATTGATTAGAATATTTGCGTCTAGAGTGTGGTTTCAGTGGGGTCTTCTCTCATCTTTATCATGTAGCTCAATGATCTTAGTTGGGTTGAAGCGAATCGCGCGGCACGTTGTCCCGTGTTGCGGCCAAACTTCGTCCCCCAAAGAGCGAAGTTAACCTCGCTGAGGTACTACAATTATCGCCTTCACTAGGTATCTTTAGTCGAGTACTCTCCCTGGTTATGTATTAAGTTCGTCTACAATTTAAATGCCATAAAGGAATAACTTTTATTAGTTGCTATTTTATAACATTTTATTACCGATTCTGTCTCAAGAAGAGTAAAATCATGTAACTTTCGCTTAGTCTTTCAAAACGAGTTTTTTCATATTGAATAGGTATCGCGTTTGACTGACATTGCACCTGATGTCAGGTGAAAAAGCAATTTGAGTTGGTGGTGCATGCCTACCTAGAAGATACCTTTTCACGCGAGACTTGAAAACACCTAGATTGTATTTTCAGGAAAAACAAACGACGCTAAAGAGATCCACTCTTACTGGAAGCATAGTATTTCGTCCGCTTTGTTGGTATTTCGACCATATATCGGTGGCGTGAGCTCGTACATCTGCTTGTCCGGTGGCAAAATGGTGAGGGAGGAATTAATCCATGCGATTCCGTGGTACATATACCGAAGTGTATTCTGTAGGATACCGATGATATAGGCTCTAAAGCCTCTCGTCGAGTAATCGGTTATTGCCTATCAGCTTCCTAGCTCTTTTCTCTATTGATTCGAGTTGAGCCCTCCCAAAGATGAGAGCAGTATTCCATACAGGACCGTACTTGTGCTTAGTGAACTGAACTCAAGTGAAGTCAGCAACTGAAGTGGTGTGAAAAACTGCCTCACCTTTGATATAATAACCCCTAGAGCTTTTTGCCAGCCAGAAATAAACTAAAGGAGTACCACCAATAGTAACCAAATATTCCTTACTTGCTCCTGAGTAGTAGTTTTATATATTTTATTAAGTTGTTCAGGAAACGAGGCAAATACCTACGTTGTATTCCCAACCTAGAAACTACGTTCTTCAGTAAAGTTAATGATTTTATGCCAATGAGTGATAAATACATGTCGCATCTTTGCTTCAATAATGTGTTATCTTGTTAATAGAAATTTTAGAAAACAGCATTTTAGACCTATAAGAAGTATTTTATCGAAGCGTATCCTTAACTTTTTTCTGTCAATCTAAAATGAATTTTCGCAGATGCCAAAGCATTTGTTTCAGTACCATTATTTTTTCAACTTTTAAAAAGAGTCTAATGTTTAAATTTTCAAGATAACACATTATTGAAGTAAAGAAGCGATGTGTTAATCTCTCACCTGTATAGTGGTATTCCGGCATCGTCCCTGAACCAGAACACCATGTAGACCTTGTCGTTGGCGGCGGTGCCAAGGTCACAAGGGAACTGCGCCACCATGCCCTCCACCGCCTGCACGTCCACTGTCCTCACACCGGCTGGCGACAAAACACAAACAACATTAATAATCAATTTTTATATATACATTTATTTTCTTACTACGTACATATGTCACTGAACTCCCTAAACTGTTGGACCGATTTTGGTGAATTTTGTGAGTGTTCAAGTGGGTTCGAGAATGGTTTAAATCCAAAATTAAACTTAGTAGGTAGCGCTGCAATCGAGACCTAGATTTTTATTTTTCAGAGTAAGACAACGTCTACCAGGGCTGCTAGTAACTAATATAAATTTGAAAAAAAATGTGAAAAAAATCAGACGGGCTAATTAGGACTAGCACATTTTGTCATAGTCTTAAGAGATTTTAAGTACAATACAATATAAGTTAAGTTTCCTTCATCATACGAGTTTTTACTTTGTCTATATTTTGATTAAATTATATTTTCATTACATAACTATAGCTATCGCCAGCAACTTTGCTCACATAGATTAAAGTTAAATAGTTAAAAAAGGTAAAAACAGTAGCCCCTGTTTCACAGCCTTTAAGGGTTGAATTTCGAAAAATACCGATACCCGTGCAGATTTATTTCCAATCAAAAACAGGTATATAGCTTAATAGGCTTATTTTGAAAATGACGGTTTTTAATACAAATTTTCATCCTCTTTCTTAGTGTGCATCTCTAGTTTAGAAGAAACCCGCATGTCAATTTTCATGGTCCTAGACCCAGTACTATGGATGTGCGTTGATATGTCAGTCGATTAGACAGTCAGTCATTCAGACAGTCAGTCAGTCATTCATTCATTCAATCAGTCAGCCAGGCAGACATTCAGTCACTCAGTAAGTCATTCAGTTAATCAGTCAGTAAGTCAGCCAGTCAGACAGTTCGATTCAGTCAGTCATTCAGTCAGTGAGGCCAAGCAATTATATATGTATAGATGATGTAGGAGATAATGTATTTGGAGTTATATTATTCTAGTAGGTAGGTATGCGTATCAACAATCCTGAAGCAGCCCTATTAGAGATCTTAATTCCGTAACAACTTTTGTTGCGAGCATCGATCCTGAAACTTTGGCCTACAAAGATTTATCCGCAAGTTCCTCTTGTGCCGGGGTTGCGCAAGTGGCAAAGTTCCATCGGAACCGGGTTCCGCATCTCGTTATCATACTAATGGATTCCAAGGGAATGCGCGTTAGTGTATTGTTCGCTCCGGGGCGAAGTGAAGCCCCACGGCGGCCCCACTACTACGGTATGTGTGATTTTGTATCATACTACATACACATACATTGCCTCTTATGTACGGATGTAGTTTTATATCTTCCATTATAATACGAAATGAATATGACGCATACGCAGGAGGCCGTGGTAGATAAGACAATTTATTTTTCATTTTTGTATAAAGGTGAATTTTCCAAGTGGCCCTTAAGGCCAAATCCTAAACGAAACAGCGAATAACACTTAGTATGTCAGATGATATCGCGTTACAGTAATTAATCATTACAAGCTATACTATGATTTGGTAAAATAACATAGTGTTTCTTTTTCAAAATCAGCCACTGCGAATCCTAATAAGATAATTGATTTTTCAAAAATCTAACGACACCGTTCTAGTTTTCGTCAAAATCGGCCTCCAGGCTCCTTTGACAGTTTTTTAGCTACTTTGTATGTTTTAGACTTAGGCCCTGAAGAATAGAATTAGGCCCACTTGAAAACCACTCACCAATATACAAACTACCTAATTATGCACTATTAAATTAACGTCGCGACGCTGGCAAAACACCAGATGGAATGTCGTTGGTGCCATAAAAGATGGGACGCCCCTTAGTATGGGACGCAGCTTGTGTTGATACTTTGGCGGCTTCAATGCTCCCAGTTACAGCCGTGACAGCTGGGACTACTGCCGGAAACTAGGAGGCCCTGAAACACCGCAAATATCTGTCCATTGGTAATGGGTACATATTTGTGGCTTTCGGGTTTAAAACTCTGAGGTCTTAAGGGCCTGAAGCTCATCACCTCTGTAGAGACCTTTGAACACGTCTAATTGAGGTCTCGCGTGACGGGCAACGCATCAGCATTACCATCCAACGTGAAAATGCTGCCAGCATTTTTGGGCACACTCCCCGCCGACAGCTCCATTTTTTATTCATAGATTGTTATTTTAGTAAATATTACTTTACTTTGTTGGGGTGAAGGTAAGGAAAGGAATGCTCCGGTGGTGCGGGCATGTGGAAAGAATGTATGATGAAAGAATGACTAAACAGATATACAATGCAAAAGTGGATGGATGCAGAAGTCGCGGAAGGCCACGACACACCTTCCATGATCAAATTGATCGTGTACTAGCAGAAGGTGATGTCAGGAGCCTTAAGAACAGGCGAGCGTGCATGACAAGAACTATGAATGTCAAAGAAGCAAGTGAGATGTGTAAGAATGGGCCTAAATGGCGCTCTGTTGTTCGTGTCTACCCCGCAAAGGACCTGGCGTGAAGTTATGTATGTATGTACTTTATTTAGAACTGAGTTTATTTTTAACTGTTCACACAGGATTTAATTTTATATTATTTTTCTTCTAAACCTTTAAGATAACGAATGGAGTAAAACCAAATTATAATTTACTGAGTATAAAACTAGTCTGAAAACGAATTAACCTAGAATTAAATTGTCTTTGGACGAAATTCAGACCGCTACGAACCTACCTGTACACTGTTGATATAATGTCTCATGTTCGCCCGGAGCTATTAATTTAAGGAATCCTGGCATTGTCCCAGCCTGGCTCAGTGGGCCCCCAGGCATTTGTGTCTTAAACATCTGTTCGGTTAACGGGGCCCCATTCAAAGCACCTTGTTAATGTCACTGCACCGAAAGCGCTTTGATATTATTACAATAATTGTAAGATAGATAATTTTGGTTATCTAAACTATCCTACAGTTGAGGTCGAATTTCTGTACAATGAAAAATAATGCTAAAAATGTAAAAAGTGAAATAGAACTAATTTAGTTTTTTTTTAAATTTGGTTTCTCTGTTTGTATGGGCTAATCTCCGAAACAACTGGACTGATTTAAATGAAATTTTGTATGGTGTTAGCTTATATCACTGGTCAACATATAGGATACTTTTTATCTCAAAAATTAAAGAGTTCCCGTGGGATAGTTAAAAAAAAGTATCCACGCGAACGAAGTCGCGGGCAGAAGCTATCTATATAATGCTCTGTCTGTTATATGTTATGTTAATATCTGTTCGTTAGCGCTATCGGTTCAATAACTTATAAAATTGCGTTTCTGAATACACCCGTCGTATGATATTTAAACTAGGTTCATCTTAACTGACCAATATTAGGCGTTTATCAATTCCATATCTTTTGTTTGACGTTCTGTTGTTGACGTTTTTGTTTGATGTAAATAAATATTAAATATACCTTCTTAAATAGACCCATCTAGTAGCCAGTTTTGGTACTAGTTATAGGTTAACAGTTAACCTAAGGTTAACTTTTACATAACTTTATGGAATCAATTGTCATTGAACTCATAAGTGGTAACCTCAGAAACTGGGAATAATTTAGCTTGAAGCGAGAACAAAACTGAAAAGAAAAGTTTGTATGTACTTAGACTATAACCGGTTCGTCTTTTTAACCGGTTTTCAAGTCTTGTTATTACATCCTCTTTTAAGCCACAACGTTCGTAGCGTAAAACCTATTGACAATATAACTGAAAGCTATTTGCGATGTAAAGCATGCTCAGTTGGAGTTCGTACACTAATAAGAGTAATAGATAAACCGGTTATAATAGAGTGGTTGGCGGTAAGTGGTTGTTGGTACGCGCCGCTTGACGGCGAGCTCATAACGCGGCGGCTGGCTTCAGCCTAATGAGACAGTTTGTCAAATATAGCGCTTGTAACCGGCACGTAGGTACTTTGGCGTGTGACTTTCTACGACCTTGTTGAGTCGTAGTACTGTGGCGACCGAGAGTAGAACATTCTAGCAACGTAAGCTAGTCTCAAGACTTAGAAATCGGTAAAAGAATCTGGAAGGGAAAGATGATGAACGAAAGTTTTCGAATAGAAAGTTCGGGAAGGAAAAGACAGAGATAGATTGATGTTAAGAAAGGGATTAGTAAATAAAATAATAACGAAACGAAGATCGAAATTATGAATTCCAAAAGATTCTTCCGGGTATATAAGCAGCGTGAAGCGTGCCTACCGGACAGTTTAGCTCAGTTCAAGACAGCAAAGCGACAAGTGCGATACGAAAGAGTTGGAAGAAAAGTTTAATAGAAGATATTGACTAGTTTAGTGGTGAATTTAGTGGGCAGTTGAGTGAAGGAGAATTTTAACAAAGTTTAAAAGGTCCAGAAGTAAGTTTCACGCGGTAAATTCCAAGGTGAACACCGTAGCATCAGGAGTTGGTCTACGCAATATCTGCGATGGTATAGTGAATGTGACATGTTATCGTTGGAACTGTGCGTCGTTAGTAGTGCGTGTAAGGGCAATCTTGCGGAGAAGAATCACGTACGGCTGTGTAAATCAATACAAGCGTTTAGCAAAAAGATGTTGATGATTCCTTCCAATCCTAAGTACGTACCCCCGCTCGCACATAACAGTATTAAAGCATGAAGGTTAAAGGACGATTTGTGCTCGAAAGTGCGAGTTTGAGTTGAATAAACGCCGATTAAAAAAATATGGAGTACGGTAGACAAGCCGAGGACACTCTTGATGGTACGCGGTTACAATCGTGTTATATATCATGTATATAAGTAGATATAGTAAGCTGACCCGCCGCAATCTTGTAGTGGAATAAATCAGTGCGTAATGAACCTTGAAGGCATTTCACTTGTGCCAGCTCTTTGTGCATTAGTGGCGACGAGGATGGGATTCGAAGCCACGCGAATACAGCATATTGTGCTGTGTGGGGAACTTGACGTTTAGAAGGATGACATGTCATCCTTCTCAACGTCAAGTTCCCCACGTATATAGCACTTATGTTACGGACATGAAAACTGAGGCGGATACGGGAGTTCCTGACACGGGCCTTCTGTGTGGTTGCACGTATTCATCGCAGCATATTCATCTTTGCGACACATAGTTCTTATTTGAGTCTCCTAAGTACAGGCCACGCTTGACTGCCATACAGAATCTACATTGCCATACAGGTCTAATGATCCTGTCCTTTTAACTCTACCGGCATTTTGGGGTAGTTAATAACTTAACATCTTTTACCTCTCACCACTTGGCCTAATGTTGCCCTAAAAAGATATCTAAGCTGTATATGTTATCAGGGTTTGAACTCAGCGTATTATGATGAGGTATATGAATCCTTAACACCGAGATCTTTCTTTAGCTTTAGCACTTAAACGGGGACCAAAAACATTACTTTTCCAAAAGCTAGCATCAAATTTGCCGCGCCAAAACTATTGGTTTTGGAATTGGAATTATATTGTCTCTTTTATTGTAATACAAATTCTATGTAGTTAGAGGGAGAAAGCATCAGTTCAAAGTTCGTTTCAATTATTTGTATTTGACCACAAATTTGTGGTGCTTCCCAATTAACCATAATATGTGACAGTTCGGCAACGAATTTGTGGTGGACCCGCCTTCGAAAGTTAAGAACTGTAAACAATGCATAATAACAGTAACCCCTCGATGATTCTATTAAGAAAATATTTATTTCCATTCTGACGCGTAGACAATAACCAATGACGATCCAAATTCGCAGACAAAAGCAAAATTGACACTGACAGCTCTTGGTCTTCCCGCTGTCCCGGTGAATAATCGTCGAATTTGTACGCCCAATGAGAGGAGTTGATATCGTGTGACCAGGCATCAAAAATGCCCAGTATTTAGTTATTTTATACAGATTCTTAGAGAAAACACGTATATTCAAAGTAATCCACAACGATTGTCAAACTACATATATTAAAAAAATCGAGTGCGAATCAGTCTACAAGTTATAACAATATACTTTATATCGAATCCCTTCATGTTCTTTAAACATAACAAACATAATTAATTGATATAAGAAGTATTTAAAAGTTATGTTACGAGTTACGGCACTCGAATTAAAATGCCGTTGGAATTACTATATAATTTATTAGAACTATATAAACACGTATAACACAAGTACAAATATAATAACACGCGTAAAATCCGTCACTAAAGAGACTACCGAATGTAGTACACACGTCCTGCTCCGCTCGTGCTTATCGCTCGACTGCCCCCTCTCTCAGCTGGGGCATTGTTTTATACTGCACCAATATGCCTCGACACAATACTAGACCGCATAACAATTATTTCGAAGAATCACACCTGACTAATGCCTACCATAAAGCATTACACTAGACAATAGGCTGTTTTCCTAATTAAAAATTTTAAACACAAAGTAAACAAAAGAAGTCCAAATGCTGAAAGGTAATACTGCAGGTGTGTATTCACTTCTGTCGGCGTGTTACAGTAAAATTATAACTTAAAAATAAACAAATGGATAAATATGAAAAATAAGACTACCAATTAACAAGAGACTAAGTACCTCATCGCTGCTAGAGGGGAAGCGTACAACTGGTATTAAAATGACTTGTGTATCATAAACTGATTTTAAACGGTTCCATTCTGTCTTTCATTTTGAATGAATCGACCAAAATGGTCTATATAAGCATAAATAATTTAATGTCATTGCATACCGTTGCATTCTGTCACTTTTGTAGCTTTTGGTTGATTCATATAGCACAGTGCTTTTCAATTTTCTTTTTGAATATGCAATATATAGTTGTATAATATACAGCTTGGAAAGTTGGCGACCCCCTTGGGTCACAGTCAAAGACAGACAGAAAGTGAGTAATTTAAAAGACTTTGTGTATGTTTTTTCTCTATTTTGTTACTCATATGTAATTTTATGTAATTAGTATATATTATATTGCATATAGCTATATGTTTATTATGTTTAAATAGTTGCATATTATCGCCATATATTATATATGTATATAACTTATGTGTATATTGTATATATAGTATAGTTATATATTTATTAATAAAATTGAAGTAATCGTACAATAATTATGTATACCACCATCGCCACTTCAAATCGGAATATTCTTGCCACGGGTTGTCTGGAAGAGATCGCTTTTTAGCGATAAGACCGCCCTTTGTACCCTACTATAATAATACTAGTTCGTAAGTTTTTCTGTAATGGTGTACAATAAAGTGTTATCTATCTATCTTAAAAGGCGTATATATTCTACAAAAAGTTGCTAAGCTTAGAAAGTACCTAAGTACGAGGTAGAAATTTAAATTTCCAATTGCCGGCGACCCCCCCCCCCAGCAAGGCGACCAACTCATTTCAAAACACTGATCTAATATCATCAGCATTACAAGATGTTTCAGTATTTTAAACAATTTTCTAAATTTCTTCACTGGTCGGAATCAACCTGGAAACACTTCAGACCAATGAATTTTTAATAGGCAAAATTGAAAAGGAAGGATTTATTGCGGTCCATCAATATTCTGGACGGAGAATGAAGAAAATTTTACTACGAGACACCTGAAGGTGGTGAAAGCTATTTGTCTATGGCATCGAAAATTAAGAGACAAGTAGACGCTAATTCGAAATTATAATTTCAAACGATGACAGCCATATTGACAAATTTGATTGTTGATTACATTCATAAAGCCTATATTAAACGGTTCATTACGTGTTTTAATTTGGATGAACCGTCTAATATTAATGACTAAATTGTAATTATAAGTTAATTAACTACAATAATATCGCTATATTAATAGCCATTTAGGAAGTCGTCTTCCGTCTTTGTATTTTGTAGTCTATTTTGAACTATTGAGAGTATAATATATAGGATAATATTTTCTCAAGTTTTCGCGACTTGTACACATAATAAAACTACGTTTTAACGATTTTAAGCGCGGTAATTTATTTTATTTAGGTTTATCCGACGTTTCGGCCGCTTTTCAGTTGCCGTGGTCACAGAAGACAAAGATGACATTTGTCAAACGTGTATTGTCAAAGTTTTTATTCAGCCTACCGCCAACGTGTTCATTTTAATTATTTAGTTTTAATTTTGTTTATGGCTATTATTTACTCTGTGGGAGCCTAATCTAATTTACCACCGCTTCACAACATGTTGTGGCTTGAAGAGAAGAAGCGGCGCAAGAAACTCTTCAGCAAACATGCCTAGTTCTAATTTTTTTTTACATAATATTAAATGAGTGGAAGGAAAAAATAAAAGAAATTATCAGTCAAGTTGGTTTGTTTCGTTGCACGCAGAAAGACCTATCGACTTATCGACTAGACTTATCGGATAAACCTAAATAAAATAAATTACCGCGCTTAAAACCGTTAAAACGTAGTTTTATTATAATAAGGTTTTGTCACGAAACGTAAATTTTTACCAAAATCAGGGAGAAATTGAGGCAAAAGAAAATTTCCGTATCTCAGTGAAAATAGGTTGGATCAAGATCTAAAATGACGTTTTGAAGCTCCAAGTCTCTAGCTTTAAAATATTATTTTTGGGAACAAATCTTTGGTTGTGCAGATTCCATGCAAACCACAAATTAGAAAATATAAGTATAATGAAAGAAAGGGCACGATGGCGCTGCAATCGCGTTTGTTACAATTCAGCAACAAATACCTTCACTGTCATTGTGGAGGAGGACCACCTAGTATGGGGGATCAGCTGAAAAAGTGTCCACCTACAAACAGCAAATTATGGTTCGAAAACTCGTCAAAATAGCGCTAGTGTAGCTTTTGCTACACTAGCAACACATTAATACATATATTAATTACTACTTTAATATCATTTCCTTTTGGAAATGAAATTAATATAATGATAATTTGGCGGTTATAAACGAAGTGAAGCGTACTGGGAAAAATTATGATTTGTTAAAGTATTGAGACTTTCTCGTAATGAGATGTATGTATAAAAAATTTTAACCAATTGAATTTTTTAAACCTATTTCACTAATTAAGATAACTAACTAAGTTATCTGAAAACTCCAACTTGCGGCGCTATTTTTAAATACTTTCCACTTATTATTATGGCGCCATCTTAATTTCCTGCCCTGCAGTGGACACTTTTTAATATACTGAGATGGTTATCCTTAACTCTACCCTCCATAATTGTCATCAACAACATGTCATTTGTATTACTTCAAATCAGGTTGGCTAAGAGTCGCCTCTGTTTTTGCTGGTCAGTTGTCTAGGCTGTATAGACTTAGTTTCTTTGTTATTATTATATGTAAAAAACCGAATTAAGTTTTTGTGTAAGTAAATTAAATTCTATCCTAAATAAGTAGTTAAATATATATATATATATATATATATATATATATATATATATATATATATATATATATATATATATATATATAATATATTTAGATTATTTAGTTTATACGTATATATGGAATAGAGAGCACGAAAGTAGAGTAACGCGGTCGAGATGCGAGCACTGCGCAAAATCTGCGGAGTGACGCTCGCGGACCGCGTTCGTAATACCGAAGTAAGAAAGAGAGTTGGTCTGAAAGAGAGTGTCGGGGTGAAGGTAAGGAAAGGAATGCTCCGGTGGTTCGGGCATGTGGAAAGAATGTATGATGAAAGAATGACTAAACAGATATACAATGCAAAAGTGGATGGATGCAGAAGTCGCGGAAGGCCACGACACACCTTCCATGATCAAATTGATCATGTATTAGCAGAAGGTGATGTCAGGAGCCTTAAGAACAGACGAGCGTGCATGACAAGAGCTATGAATGTCAAAGAAGCAAGTGAGGTGTGTAAGAATGGGCCTGTGTGGCGCTCTGTTGTTCGTGCCTACCCCGCAAGGGACCTGGCGTGAAGTTATGTATGTATGTATGTACGTATATATATTGGTATTATATAAATGCGTCTGGATCTATGAAGTATGTTTATTTAAATTGTACAGTCTTATCTTTTTCTGCTTCACATACATCGCCAGATTAGTTAAGAATTTCTTTTTAACTAGGTTGCCTGGAAGATATTGCCTGGAAGTATTGATTAATTGTGCATTTTATTTTTGTATTTGTTTATTTTGGTTGGCAAATAAAATGTTATTTATCTATCTATCTGAAATAAAGCTACCCCGTCTAGAGTTTGACACGCGGCGCAACCAAGTACTCTAGTACTTAGACTTTGGCTCAGTGACCTAAAGTGGGTCTTGGCCTGCGAAACGAGAGCATGCCGCTTTTCTCTGTCCTGCGCAGTTTCTTGCCAATTATTGACTCGTAGCTCCGACAGGTCAGCCTCCACTCTGTCCTTCTAGCAATATTTGGGACGGTCGCCGACCTATCGGCCGTCCCAAATATGCTTTCTTCACGCTGCGATCCTCTCCCATTCGTTCTACGTGACCGAGCCAGCGGAGGCAGTCAACTTTTACTTCTCCTATTATGTTAGGCTCGGCCACGAAATTCTCAGTTAGGCTCTAGGTAGACTCTAGTACTTAAACAATTTCTTTAGAATTTAGAACTCTTTAGATTTTTTCTTTAGAATCTGAACAATTCTGAAAGGGCAATTAAACTTAAGACGTGGTAGCATAATGGCTAGCGCACGCGTCACAAACTCAAAGGGTGCGGGTTCAGTCTTGGTCTTAACGCATGCTCCACTTAGTCAGTTTTCTTATTAATTGTGTATATTGTTACATTTACCACGTGCTAACAACGGTGAAAGAAAACATCGTGATGCCACCTGCACATCAAGATTGCCGATGTGTCGAACCTGCCAAGGCTTGGAATGCTTCGTGTAGGACAGGCTGATGCAAACCTTGTAATTGTAATATTCCCAAAAATAAATGTACTTATTATATGTATTTTTTTTGTTGTTGCGTGAGTTCAGCAGATCGGCAGACAGCCCACTTGATAGAAAGGCTACCATCGTCTATGGACATTTGTAATACTAAAGACTACAAATGCGCTGCTGCTCTCTTAATTGATATTGGAACCTGTGCTCTACTGCTAGAACACAACTCAAGGTTGTTATTACGGCATACTCTAGACTAAGGGCGGTAGCCATCCAGTCGGACAAATGCCCTACCACCTGGCTGTGGGTTGTTGTGTCACCTCTTACGTCAAGCCGCCCGGCTGCAGGAAATTGTATTCTTTCTCCGTTCCTGCACGGATAAAATGAAGAAATAAGAATTTAAATATTTGCTCTTAATAGTTAACGTAGATAAACGGCTGTTCAATTTGCTTTCCCCGAGCACAATTTAACAGTGAATGCGTTCATCAGTCACCAATAGAATTAGTGGACCCCTGATCATTAATTAATGACCCAGCGCGGAGCAACGCAATTGCGGCGGCGGCAATCAACGCAGCGGACGCAAATTATCACGGGAGTAATTAAAACCCATAGACATAATGTCAATCAATTGGGACACTATTGTCTATACTCTTAAGTTTAATTAATAATAATATCAGTCCATAAATATCCCACTGCTGGGCTCGGGCCTCCCATTACGGGAGGAGACGGACAGTATACCCGCCATGCTTGTCCAAGGTGGCTTGGCAGGTTTGACACATCGGTTATCTCGATGTGCAGGTTACATCACGATGTTTTCCTTCGCCGTTGTTAGCACGTGGTAATCGTAACAATATGCGCATTAGATCAGAAAACTGGCTAACTGGTGCATGCGTTCCGGCCAGGATCGAACCCGCACCTTTGAGTCTGGGACGCGTGCCATTACGCTACCACGACTGTTAAGCAAGGTTCATTATGTTTTATATATTCAGTTGTATTTATAACTATACTAAGAGCTAAATTCACAAAAAACACGAAGCTACAATCAAAAGAGAGAAGGGAGTTCGCCAGCAGTACAATGAGATAAAGTCGTCACCCTGCTAATTAATTAGTCCCTACCCGCATTAATTAAACGGCTGGCGATTGTTCTCCACGTGGTACTACTGCAAGGTGCTGGACTCGAATATTTTTTTCCTTAATACTGCTCTGAATTTAGAAATTGCTATTCAAACATATTAACGTACCGATTCAACAATCTCTCTGTTTTTTTTTTACATTTAATGGTTTAGTTTCTAGACCTTTAAGCTAAGTCTGTTTTGGCTATTCGACACTTCACAGGTTTTTTACAATTTAATGAAAGTAATTTTAATATAATTGTATAGCGGGTAGAAACACCCTTTATATTTTAATAAATCACACGAGTGGCGTGGGGGGGGGGGTTTGGCACAATTTAAGCCCAATTGGGATTGTTCACTTTTTTTCAATTTAGCTATTTGAAAAACCATTTCGAGGAATAGTGTCCCTAATCATTTTGTCCAGTTAAAATTCCAAAAAACGTACGATCTTCTTGTATTTTGTAAGAAATGCGTTTGACCTTTATTTGACCTTACTAAATCCAATCAGGTGGGCCGTCTGCCTGTTTGCCTGCTTCAAGTGTAAAAAACATTCTAGCTGTACATTATTTAAATTCTGTAACATGGATTTTCCCTAAAACCACTTTAAAAAATTTAACGATAACTATAGAAAATAATAATGGTTGAACACGAAAAATTATAAGCCTAGCGACAAAAAACACTAAAATGATCACGATACGTAATGGGAGTGGGAGACAGTGTCATTTAAATAGTAGCACAGATTACTATGATTATATTAGGTCTTTACCTATGAAATTGGAGATTTTTATGATAATTTCAAAATATAAAAATTTTGGTATTTTTTTATTTCAGCCAATCAAAGTACTGGCCCAAATTATCTACACAATTTTGCCATTTTGATGGCAGTTTGTTTATCCCTTTAGTGTAGAAGTCTGCCGGACGGGAAGCGATGAAGTCAGCGAAAGCGTTTTGTACTGCCTCTCGGGTATAGATTTTTTTCCCACTTAAAAAAATGTCTAAATTTTGAAAAAAGTATGAATCTGTTGGGGTAAGGTCCGGTGAATACGGTGGGTGACGGAGAGCTTCCAGCTGTAATTCTTGTAGCTTTGCGATGATCTGTCGTGAAGTATGAGCTCGCGCGTTGTCGTGGAGAAACAATGGGGAAAAGCAATTGACTAGTCTTGGTTGTTGAATTGCGAGCTTCTCAATCATTGTTTACAATTATTGGCAATAGACATCTGCCGTCACCGTTGTGCCATTCAGTAAGAAGCTGTGATGTAAAAGTCCGGCACTGGTCCACCAGACAGTCACCATCATCTTCCTATGAGTAATCTTTTTTTTAACACACTGATTAGGTGTTGTACCAGGGTCCACCCACTGAGACGAACGCTTACGGTTGTCGTACAGGATCTACTTTTCAACGCAGGAAACAACTCGATTAAGAATTCCCTCGTTTCTATGCCCATTCAGTAGTGCTATGCATCGACGCGTAAATCTCGCTGTAGGTTGCTTAGTTCGTGTGGCACCCACTTATCTAACTTTTTTATCTTTCCGATTTGACGCAAGTGCCTCAATGTTATTTTGACACTAACTCCATGGCTCGCAGCAAGCTCAGCCGTAGATTGAGTTGGATCCACTTCCACTATCACCTTCAATTCGTCTTTGTTCACAATGGTTACCGGCCGACCGCGAGGTTCGTTCTTGAACTCAAAATTTTCGGATTTAAAGCGATTGAACCAATAATGGACCGTATTGATGCAAGCAGTATTAGGCCCGTACACGTCGTTAATGTTTCGTGATGTTTGCGCAGCGGTATTTCCACGTAGGAACTCATATTCGAAAATTGTACTTATTTTCAGTTTATCCATGGCGCCAAAAACTACCACAATCTCACAAAAACAAAAAACTATCTAAAAACAAATGACTGAATTTGAAAGTAAAATAACATATCTTTCAAATAAGATTTATTTGAATTTTGAGTTACGCGCCAATCCAAAGATAATTAAATCTGAAAACGCTGGTTATAGAATCTCCAATTACATAGGTAAAGACCTATTATATAGATAAAACTTACGTTTATTATTTTTGTTTTCTAGGCAAAGAAACTAATGTAAACTTGTCCCTTATGACGTCATCTGAGAAATATTTTGAAACTCGATTTATAAAAAAACTAACGCTTAAAATACAAAAATATTCAAATTAGTATCTTAAAATACCCTATTTTACGCAATAAAAATATAAAATTAGAGGGTAGTTTTTTGTGAACAATCCCCATTCACATGAGTCAGTTCCAATAATTAAACGTTGCAGAGAAAACGTAGGACATGAAAATAACAAGTGTTCAACGTCACATAGTGGATTGAAACTGTACTGTCATTGGCTATGTCTGCGTTTCTTTAAATGGTGCAAGTAACACCGGGAATCCCGCGGGATATTTCCCGGGAGCGGATTAGAGTTGTTCGAGTGCATAAAAATTTATTCCGACAGTTTTCACTAAAACGATAGCGGTACCCCGTGTCCCGGGAATCTCGTGGGAATTTCAAGTCAAGCGTGGACAAAGTTGCGGGTATATTCTAGTAATTCAATAAAATCTTGACATCGTCTCCACATTAAAACTTTTTCCACTGGAGTGAATTAAAACGGGATGTGGCTGAGTTTATGGTGTTTGTATGATCGCCATCCGTCTTCATTACGACGGAGGGAAGGGCTTTTACTACCCCATGAGCGACGCTCGCAACGCACGGAATTACAGCTCCACTCAAGAGATACGACGGGTCGCCTCTAAAATGTATGGGGCGGTGATTAAAATTGATATCCTATGATGCAATATGTCACATAAGCTTATTTTATTTATTTACTAAAGCTTACCACGAGGCTGCGCTGCCCGTCAAACTAGTACGTACCTCTTGTTTAAAGAAGAGGCGTTAATAATGGTTACATTGTTTTATGTCTTTATGTTGGTACTATTTTCCCCGGAAGATGAAAAGCATCTTTGCCCATTTTCGGTATTACATCATATCATAAAATTGCACTAAATCGACCAAATGGACCAAAAAGTCCAAAATGTCCGAAATGACCAAAGTAACCAAAATAACAAAAATGAAGAAAATGGCAAATCAAAAAAAACAAGACCCATGACACTCTCTGAGATAACCTTTACATAAATCTATTCGAAAACCTATCCCATTCGTCAACATCCGAGCGTTAAATCCTGATTGCGTTCGGAGCATTCACTCCGACGCCCAGGGTCCACTTTCCTACTTTTTCTACTCCACTTCGTGCGGTCTTCGGCATCCCCCGTTTTGAGACCGTTTGCATGCATGTCATCCTTCACGACGTCAAGCCAACATTTCTTGGGCTTTCGCCTTCGACCAGGACCTGGCGGAGGTGGCAATTATCCCATTGTCCGGGATGAAAAGTATCCCTTATCCACCCTCGGTATTAAAATTATATACCTAACGAATTTAAGCAAAATACAGTCTTTCCGTAAAAGCATAACAAACAGAGAGACAAATATAGTTTTTCCCGGAAACTTCCATTTTTAACAGACTTCAAAAAGGAGGAGGTTTTCAGCTTGATTTTTTTTATGTATATACACCGATTACGCTGAGATTCTTCTTTAGTTTGATGTGGAATAGCTGCCATTATGTCCCCTAAAAATTTAACATAGTTTGGCCCAGTAGTTTTCGTTTAATGAGCCTTTTTTAAATAATTTTTTGCCGTTCTCGTTTCTTGGGACCTATATTTTTTAAGGCACGTGGCACCAGTAGGCCTACCCATAGCTGTACACTAAAAAGTAACAAATAAAAAAACTTCGTTTAAAAAACCGACTTCAAAAACTAAAAAGTATAAAATTACTTATTTCTAAAACTAATCTAATATATAAAATTCTCGTGTCACAGTTTTCGTTGCCATACTCCTCCGAAACGGCTTGACCGATTTTGATGAAATTTTTTGTGCTAATCTGGTATCTATGAGAATCGGCCAACATCTATTTTTCATCCCCCTAAATGTTAGGGGTAGTCCACCCCTAAATTTTTTTATTTATTTTTTAGACAAAATTTTTAATTTCTATTTTTTTATGATACAACATACAAAAATACATACAATTCTAGTTTTCAACCCTCTACGATCAACCCCTATTTTTTACCGGGCAGGACGACGTCTGCCGGGACAGCTAGTATTAATTATAATATCTTATTTTTAATATATATTATCTAAAACATTTTGAAGTCGGTGCGATATAAAACATAAAAATTACTATATTTTGAAAATTACTACTATTATCCCGCTGACCACCCAAGATTCGTGCCGGAAACTGGGTACAAACCAAACGCGACACAAATTTAACGCTCGGTTGATGATGACGAATAACTCAAAGAGCACTCAAACAGTTTCAGCATGTGCTAGAAAAACCTTAACAAGTCAATATTAAAAAAAATTAATAGGGTCATTAAATTAAACTCAGTCCTTAAAGAATACAACCGTAAATCTTGAATTCTTTCAAATGGACGATAATTAAGGGCTGTATTGTTTGGGGTGCGTGCTGACAGCGGGCCCACGACGGGGCGGCTGCGTGTAGGGTTCCCCACCGTACTATAATATTTAAATTATATAGTAATATATAATATAGTAATAATATTTTAATATTAATATTTTAGCCAGTTGTACTATATAGGTATATTATATAAAAATTAATATAGAAATGTTACGAGTAACAGGAGTCGAATTAAAATGCCGTTGGGATTACTATAGAATTTACTAGAACCATATAAACACGTATAACACAGGTACAAATATAACTGGACACAACCAGTATAAACTGCACGATTCAATAACATGCGGCAAAGCCGTCACTATATAGCTTATCTAATGTACACACGTCTTGCTCGTATCGTAATCGCCGTTTGACTGCCTCACCTCTCCGTTAGGGCATTGTTTTATACTAAACTGTACAATAAAATACTCGACCGCGTGGACTGAATTTTCCAAAAATCACACCTGGCTAGCGACCATCATAAAGGATTACAATACACAATATGCTGCTCTTCTAAATACAAATTGTAAACACAAAGTAAATAAAAGAAGTCCAAATAATAAACTGCATGTGTGCATTCACTTTTGTCGGCGTATAACATTACCAAATTTATAACTATATAGATAGATAGCACTTTACTTCTCACCAAATATACAATTTCAAAAATGCACAATTACAATATTGTCATGGTAGAAACAATAGACGGCCTTATCGCTGAAAGCAGTCTCTACCAGGAATAATTTAACCTGATCTGGTGATGTAGATGGTGCAGATTATAAGGTAGATCTTAAACAATTCTACTTTTTTTTATCCGTGCAGGAACGGAGAAAGAATACAAATTCCTGCGGCCGGGCGGCCTCTCGTAAGAGGCGACAAAACAGCCCACAGCCAGGTGGTAGGGCATTTGCCCGACTGGATGGCTACCACCCCTGGTCTAAAGTATGTCGCCATAACAACCCTTAGATGTGTTCCGGCATCAGTGACCAGGCTCCAGTCTCCTTCAAGAGAGCAGCAGCGCATTAGTAGTACCTTTGGTGTTACAAATGTCCATAGGCGATGGTAACCGCTATCCATCAAGTGGGCCGTCTGCCTGTCTGCTGAACTCCTGCAATAAAAAAAAAACTTAAACTACACAATTTATGAATTAAATACATACAAACATATTTATAAGAAATATATATTAATTAGTCTGTAGTATAAGAATTAGGCATAATTGGGATTGTTCACTTTTTTTGCAATCTAACTATTTCAAAAACCATTTCGACGAATAGTGTCCGTAATCATTTCTGTCTATTTAAAATTCCAAAAAACGTACGATCTTCTTGTATTAGGTAAGAAATGTGTTTGACTTTTATTTGACCTTACTAAATCCAATCAGGTAGGCCGTCTGCCTGTTTGCCTGCTTCAGGAGTAAAAAAAAATCTAGCTGTACATTATTTGATTTAAGTTCTGTAACATGGATTTTCCCTAAAACCACTTTAAAAAATTTAACGATAACTATAGACAATAATAATGGTTGAACACGAAAAATTATAAGCCTAGCGACAAAAAACACTTAAATGATCACGATACGTAATGAATAATGACAGTGACATTTAAATAGTAGTAGCACAGATTACTATGATTAGTAAGTTTTATTATTTTTGTTTTCTAGGCAAAGAAATCAATGTAAACTTGTCCCTTACGACGTCATCGGATAAATATTTTTAAAATCGAATTATAAAAAATCTAACGCTTAAAATACAAAAATATTCAAATTAGTATCTTAAAATACCCTATTTTACGTAATATAAATATGAAATCAGAGATTCCCCATTATTTAAGATAAAGTAGTGTTTACTGAGTCGGTTCTTAAATGTAAAGCAAAAACTACATTTTCACCGCTAATTATTTTTTTTTAAATAATAGATCTCTGGCCAAAGCAAAATACAATAAAACATGTAAAATTAAATAAAGAAATAAATAAAATATACAATAAACAATAAAACCGAAATGTGTACTACATTTTCCCCAAAATTACTAGTTTCTTCAAAAAAATTTGGCAACCCTACATGCGTGCCACGTAGGGCTGCCACCAGTGTATAATTACAGTGAAACCTACACCTATAATTTTATCACTTATAGGGACTTTTCATTTACCAAGTTTCCCAAATAGGCAATGATAGTTATCTTATGTATAGAGGGTCCCACTGTGAGGGGCCGAAATGTACCATTTGTCATGTAAAGCGGTGGAAACATTAATATAGAGAAGTTGATACAAAACAAGGGATGTAGCAAAGCAAGACTGTAAGCAAAGGTGTTATGATTTTTATTTTTTTATATTGAAGTGGTTCATCAAACGCGAACCTAGTGTTTGACCGACATTTCGCCTATTATCAGGAGAAAACGCAGTCTAAGATGGAGTACGCTTACCTAGAAGATACCTGTTCACGCCAGACTTGAAGACACCTACACCTGAAACATACATTATGTTTCAGGAAAAACAGACGACAGTAAAAAGTGTCACTCTTCAGCAGTACGTATTGTTACGACCAAATTCCGACAAAGGAAAACAATTCACACCTGCATCTGTAGAAACACATTTCATTACCTTCTCGTATTTGTACTTCTTTTTTTTACTTTGTGTTTAAAATTGTAATTAGAAAAACAACCTATTGTTTATTGTAATCCTTTATGATGGTCGTCAGCCAGGTGTGATTCTTGGAAAATTTAGTCCACGTGATCGAGTATTGTGTCGAGACATATTGTATTTGTACAGGATAAAAAGCAATGCCCGAACGGAGGGGTGAGGCAGTCGAGCGACGATTACGATACGAGCAAGACGTGTGTTCATTGGATAAGTTATAAAGTGACAGACTTTGCGCGTGTGATTGAATCGTACATCACGTTTGTACCGGTTGCGTCGAGTTATATTTGTACCTGTGTTATACGTGTTTGTATAGTTCTAATAAATTCTATAGTGATTCTAACGGCATTTTAATTACGAGTCCTGTAACTCGTAACAGTATGGTAAAAGGTATGGTATGATATTTCCACCATATATCGATGAAGTAAGCTCGTACGTCTGCTCGTTCGGTGGTAAACAGGCGAGAGAGGAATAAATTCGTGCTATGCCGTTGCACACTCGACGATGTGTGTCCTATAGAATGCCGACAAACTAGAGACTTTCCGTCAATGATCTAGGCTCTTAAGCGTCTCGTCGAATAATCAGTCTTGGCCTTTCAGCTTCATAGCTCTTTTCTCTATTGACTCGAGTGTCTCTGGCTGGCATTTATATTAGCTAAGCCACCCCAAAGTTGATGTCTAAATCTGATAAATTATCTCACTTAAAAAGGCTACTGAGCTATAAAATCCCAATTATAGAGGTACACATCGAATAAATCTAAGAAATCAAGTCTCAGTTAAAAAGGTTTGAAAATTCTCAGTAATAGAGGTATTTCAATGCAAATGTGTCCGGACCTCATTGTAATTCGCAACAATAGAAGTTTCTCACATATCAAAGGCCCACTTATTCAGGTTTCACTGTAATCCATTTTGTAATTGCTTATTTTGTGAACTTTATTGTTTGTGCGTTATCTATCTAAATATTGAATACTTTATGAACTGAATACATTATAGACGAAATTACTAAGTGTTTAATTGATATTCATAAATAGTTAAACAAGTTCTTATACAATTGTATAACAAATTTTACTTAAATAAACCATCTCGTATTCAAGACTGTTTCAATACCTGTAGATTACTTTTTGAATTATTCAAATCGGACATTTCATTCAAAAGATATTAAGAATTTAAAATATCAATATAAGCAATTGGCGCTAGAATCGGGTTCTAAATTATTTTTGAAGTGATAACTTTTTATGGGACGGTAGACCGCTTCGTTACGTAACGTGTTACAGCGCCAGTCTTTCCGGCTTCCCTTTCTCCCACGCAGACGGCAGCGGTAGACAGGCTCCTGCTCTCTCACTCTAACCCACAGCGCTCTAGTTATATTTCTTTTAATGTATCATATTCAAGAATTGTAACAAATAATGTTTAATAATTAAACAGAATATTTTTTGTTATTTTGTAAAACATCAGTGGCAACACCAACTATTTTTTTATTTTTAATATTCTAACCTGGAATATACTCTTCCGGCGAAGCCATTGTAATGTATATATACACTGAAAAAACATTGTGATTGGGAATTAAATATATTAAGGAACGTTTGCCTTTTAATAACAAATAATAAAATAAATTTTATAATCAATAAAATATTTTATTAATAAATAACTTTTTCTTACATTATCATATTAATATACATAAAATTTAACTAACAACCTAAGCTTTTCTCAAGTTAAACAATTTCAGCATTAAATAGTTCAACTAAGATGAGTTTAAGTTATCACTTCTGTTGGGCGTCCAGAGGCACACGTTTTTTTTTCAGGGCGGGACAACATCTGCCGGACAGCTATAATCTATAAGCAACGGTAAACACATTCCGTTTGGTGTTTGCCTGATAATCGATTTCGCAATTTTAAAAAACTTAAAAGCGCGAGATCTAGCTCTAGCGCTGAGCTGGCAACCCTGCGTGCGCGGGCCTCGGGCGGACATTTACTATCCGTAATTAAAGAAACCGCGGTCTGCGCTCTTTTACGATATAGCGTATTTCGCCGGTTGCGCTTAATTAATGGCACGCTTTCGACGCTCAAATAATACAGTGATTCATTGCCCTAGTCGTGTTCATTTAGTTTTTCATTTACGTATAAATTTGCCTTTATTTTACTAACATTATAATCACAGATTCTTACTTAATAATACATAGAGATAAATAAAATTTAAGTGGTTGTTTGTAATGTCAAAAAAATAATAATAATAAGCAACACAATAGACATATATAGAATAGCATAAGATTGACACTAAAAATATATAATAGTACTAGCGGCCCCGGCAGATGTTGTCCTGCTCTGAAAAAATAAAAATCTATGACCCGATCCCAGCGCCACCTACCGGTTCCAATTGTGGATTTAAACCATCCGGGGACCCACTCAAACACACAAAAACAAAATCGCTCCCCGTTGTTAAGAGGATTCTAGAACCCGATCTCAGCGCCACCTACCGGTTCCAAAGGTATAAAAACTATCCTATCTTTCAAGTTGGATCAAACTGCACACGGTGTGCAAATTTGATTAAAATCGGTTGAGTAGTTTAGGAGTCCATCGCGGACAAACATCGTGACAGGAGATTTATATATATTAAGATATATTTCTTTAGAGTCAGATGATGAGTATACGTAAAAAAACATGAAGTAAAAATGACACAACAGTAAAATAGTTGTTACATATAGAAAGATAGATAGGATACAAGAATGTGAATAGATCTGCAAATAAATTATAGTATTAGTATAGCAGTACAGATTCTGTTGTTGCCAATATAATTATTGAACCCTAAAAAGCAATGTTTGAAAAAGCAAACACTTTTAAGCAACACTGTAGCCACAGTGCAGGGATCGAAAGAAGGTTTTGAGGGTAAGTGCTCGCTCGAGAGGTATTCGATACGTCGGCATACTGGAGTATGGCAAGAGGTATAGTGCAGGCATATATGCGGAAGTGTGTACTCATTTTCAGACATATTTACTCACTAGTTTGGGCTTCAGTTAAGCCTGTTGTAAAATAGCCTTATACTTAAATATTATTGGATTAATGATCCAGACTTTATCTCCGAAATTTAAACCTGGTGTTGACGACGCATGGAGTGAATAATTTAGAAAGAAGTATTGAATATGGTAAAAGATAAAACTTGCGCAAACAAGGGTGTAGACTTTTCTCACATTATTCAGAAGAGAAGTGGAAATAAAGACAGGGAAGGGAAGTCCAAGGCTTCTTGTCACTTCGTGGATCAAATTAAAGAACAAGTGGATGCCGTGTCGTACCAACAATAAAAATAGCTGGTAATAATAGAGAAGAGACAAGAGCACAGCTCTCAAACGCAGCATTCTTAGTTGTTTACAACAAAACAAAATGCTTTTACTTTTAATCTAATTTTTAAGATGTGCCAGCGTAATGGCTAGCGCATGCATCCCAAACTCAAAGGGCGCGGGTTCGATCCTGGCCGGAACACATGCACCACTTGGTCAGTTTTCTGATCTAATGTGCATATTGTTACAATTACCACGTACTAACAACGGTGAGGCATGGGATGTATGGGTGCGAAGCTTGGACGTTTACCCTTAAAGAGGAGAACCAGCTTCTAGTAGCGGAAAGGGGGGTTCTCCGTAAGATTCTGGGTCCAACCAAAAAAGAGGATGGCAGCTGGAGAGTCCGAAGTAACCTCGAAATTGAGAATCTCGTGGCCGAGCCTAACATAATAGAAGTAATAAAAGCTCACCGCCTCCGCTGGCTCGATCACGTAGAACAGATGGGAGAGAATCGCAGCGTGAAGAAAGCATATTTGGGACGGCCGGTAGGTCGGCGTCCGGCCGGCCGTCCTAAATATCGCTGGAAGGACAGAGTAGAGGCTGGCCTGTCGGAGATAGGAGCCAGCAATTGGCAAAAAACTGCACAGGATTGAGGAAAGTAGCATTCTCTCGTTTCGGAGGCCAAGATCCACTTTGGGTTGCTGAGCCAACGGAGTAAGTAAGTAAGTAAGTAACAACGGTGAAGGAAAAGATCTTGATGTAACCTGCACACCGAGGTTACCGATGTGACAAACCTGCCAAGCCGCCTTGGACAAGCATGGCGGGTTTGCTGTCTGTTCCTCCCGTAATGGGAGGCCCGACGAGCTCAGCCATGGGAAAGTCATGGGCTGATATTATTATAATATTTTATATTTTTAATTTATTATTTTAACCATAGATATTTCAAATTAGATAAAAAACATCCAAAAATTACACACTTAAGGTTGACTTACACTGATCAAGCTACTGTCTTCAAACGGCGCCAAGGACTGACTCGCACTGTTTACATACAGTCAGTAATTTTGGTTATTTATTTAGGGTGTGCCCACGTTCTCGAAATCAGCAGGGAAAAATGAATTCTCGAAAACGGCAGAATTTGATCAGATCGAATTATTTGTTGACAAAATTTTCATGTCTAGTTTAAGGCTAAAAATCAGCTATCGATCAGTGAAAACCACGTGGAAATCGGCCTGGTTGTTTTTAAAGTGAATCCCGAACATATAGACAAATTGGAAAACAGACAAGAAATCCAAAAAAATACCATCGTGCTCCGTCGTTTATAGAGCCGTCGTATATATAGTACCTCTACATATTAAATTATTAAAATCATTGATTGAACAATTTTTCTTGGAATACAACATAAGAAACCAAACAACTTTGAGCTAAGTAATTTTAAACTTTATTCTCAAACAGTTAAACATATTTTTCAGTGGAACAGTCTGTTCTGTAACTTAGTTTGAAAAGGTAACATGTGCTCGAGAAACGTTAGATGAACCAATTTGAAAATTTGTGAACCTTTTCATTCCGCCACTGTACATTAAAAAAAGTTTATATTTAAACAAAATCTCTCTTTCACATACATTGGTAGAACTGCAATATGCCAAAGAAGCTCTTACTTCATGTGTGTTAATATCCAGATAATTTTAAGTCACTCCCCTCAAAATATTTTAAAATAAAAGTAGCAGAGTGGCTGATACGCATTCCATTTTATACCACCGATGAATATTTTAATTTTAAACAGACATGTAATAAGAACTTAATAATGAATTGACTAAATTATATAAAATTGTTAATGAAATTATTTTAATTTAATTATATACATACTTACATACATAACTTCACGCCAGATCCCTTGCGGGGTAGGTACGAACAACAGAGCGCCACACAGGCCCATTCTTACACACCTCACTTGCTTCTTTGACATTCATAGCTCTTGTTAATTGTTTTTATAAATAATACTAGCTGTCCCGGCAGACGTTGCGCTGCCCGAAGTAATAGGGGTTGATCGTAGAAGGGTGAAAATTGAGGATTGTATGTATTTTTGTATGTTGTATCATAAAAAAATAGAAATTAAAAATTTTGTCTAAAAAATAAAATTTAGGGGTGGACTACCCCTAACATTTAGGGGGATAAAAAATAGATGTTGGCCGATTCTCATAGATACCGGATAAGCACAAATAATTTCATCAAAATCGCTCAAGCCGTTTCGGAGGAGTATGGCAACGAAAACTGTGACACGAGAATTTTTTATATTAGATATATTAAGTAAAAGAGACATAATTGTTTATTAAATATTTGTTGTAATTTTAACTAAGATCATCATAATCAGTTATATGACCATAAAATCTATGTAGTCAGTAAGGACAACAAATGGCTTGTAATCGAAACCACAAAAAGTTTGTATGCCTGTCAAGGCGAAACATGTAACTCGAGACATGCATAACATCTGCAAAAATGTCCATGTTTCAAAGAAATAAATAAAAAATAAATTACTTGGAATTGAATCTATAAGAGCTAAAATTGATTGCAAACCCATTGGAATTACGCGTTTGACCCAATAACCACCCGTGGAAGCCATCGAGCCTTGCAAGAAGGTTGAGGCGTGATCTATCTTCGCACTTGCGTGAGGCACCCCCTCGACGACACTCGTGGAAAACTAATGACTCTCTTTGTATTTATTCGCTCGTGTTCCTGAACTCTCAATGAGTTTAAGGACCTTTACTGTAATAACACGATACGTTTTATCTTAAATTAAATAGCTTTTGGTGTCTGCTGACAACGGAGTGGGCGAATCGATTAATCATCATGAATGAATGAATGAACGAATGAATGGATGGATGAATAACTTTATTGCATATACATTAAAGAATGGGCGGTGTTGTCGCCAAAGGTGATCTCATCCAGGCTACCCTATACAATTATCATCAACATCACCTACATTATTTACTAACTTCATAATTATTAAAAAGAAGATTACAGTGTTCATTTATTTGCATTCATCATAATTATATTATTAAAGTTGTTTGTATGTTTTACAAGGCCATGGGCCATAAAAATGGCCCGGACTTTTGGACGGTTCACGTGCGGCCATGGGATGGCCAATACGTAGAGGCCCCTTGACAAATTTAATGTAAATCAGGCGTGACAACGACCGGCGATTATCCCTGTCTACACCACATAATAATGCACCCAAGGACAAGCCTCGGCCAGTGTAGGACTATTGTGGGAAATGAGGACAAAAAGTACCAGGATATTGGGGTGAACTGCTAGTGGTAATAAGGGTCTGGAAATATGGGGACTATGGCATCTGCCTGTCGCAATGTGTGGGTGTGAGTGGCTAAGGGGTGAAGAGGTGGGCTGCACGTTCACCGTAATTATTAAAGTTACAACATAATATTTACAATATATTTTATATATGTCCCATATTCTACATTACTGCATTTAATTTATATGTATCTAAGAAGACTGTTTAGAGATCATACTACTTCTGTACCTAATACTAATTACCACACTAATCCTGCACATCAGTCAGCAGGGGTTTGATCCTCCGCTCCCCAGGTGCTGGAGGAGATATAACAAAACTTATTACAACTCCCAAAATTTTTATTTCTGTCCACTGTCCTTTTTGCATCTGGGTTATCTAGCTTCATTAATTAACAATACACACTCAAAGTCATCAGTTTTATAAATGGTGCATGCATTCCGGGCAGGATTCGAACCCGCGCCCTTTGAGTATAGGATGCGTGCGCTACCTATTACGCAAGAAAAATACTACTTTAAATCAATGGTATTTAATTTTAATTGCTATAGTACTATTACTTTTTGTTGGAGTAAACGGTGCAGAACAAGACAAAAAATAAAAAGCGGGGTAATAAGGACATATTTGCACATTTAATAATGAAACTAAGTTTTAACGGTTTTAAGCGCGGTAATTTATTTGATTTTTGTTATTCCGACGTTTCGGCCGCTTTTCAGTGGCCGTGGTTACGACAAATATGACATTCGTCCAATGGGTATTGTTAAAGTTTTATTTAGCCTAGCGCCAACTTGTTCATTTTAATTATTTAATTTTAATTTTGTTTATGGTTATTTACTCTATGGGAGCCTAATCTAATTTACCACGGCATCACAACATGTTGTGGCTTGAAGAGAAGAAGCGGCAAGCGAAAAATTACATCTTTGTCGTCCGTGACCACGGCCATTGAAAAGCGGCCGAAACGTCGGAATAACCAAAATCAAATGAATTATCGCGCTTGAAACGTGTTTTTTAGTTCAATATGTGATTAGTCCACGCCTAAACAAGAAATAACGAACCTTAACATTTCACAGGCTACATTCGAAGCCCCCCAACATCTCCATGCCAGTGTACTCCCATAATAAACATAATGAAGCATCTCTGGAGCCACAATATCGCGTTACCGGTATTATTACTGGCTTAACGTACGAGTGTGTGCCACTTCGTACATTACACCCGATATTAGGTGTAATTAAGCGTGTTGTGTTGTATTATGGTTAAAGTGTCTTAAATTTATTAATTTCTACACATTTTCGAAACTCAAATTGTTTTGAAACTTGTTTATCAGTGCAGGAACGGAAAAACAATACAATTTCGTGTATCGGGCCCGGCATGTCGTAAGAGACGACAAATACAAACCACAGCCAGTGGGTGTTTGCCCAACTGCCAAATTTGACAGATTTTGTATATACATTGCGATTGACAACTCATATCGAGAGAGATGTCATCACGTAAAACATATCTTGTACGTATTTAAATATTTTTTTTTTGTTTTTTTTTAAATCTTTATTTAGAAGATTAAAAAAAAACTCATTGTACATATCGCGCTCTTTATAGAGCTAGAATTATAAAGACCTAATTCAAAATATGAAGTGATTCAATTTTGTACCCCTATTTTTTATGTAATAGATATTATAATCCAATGACCCAAAATATTGATTTTGGTCTCTATAATTTTAAGGGTGTGATAAGGTATCAAACATCGTGTATCAGGAGTGCCGGCATAATTTCACGTAATGCAACATTTAATGACATAAACGGTTGGGCTCTTGTCCCTGCCGGGATACCTGCCGTCCTAGAACCGAACGGCTTGTCGGCACCGTTCGACGATGGTAAAAGACCCGGTGGTATGTCTTAGATGCCATGGAAGACGGGTTGCCAATTCATATGGGACGTGTCTTGCGTCGACACTTTAACGGCGTCCCATCTTCCAGTCACTAGCATGTCTACCGGTACAGCTGCTGCACAAGAGGACCATGAGGCCTGAGGCGCACAAGCTTTATCGAGAGATAACCAAACGTCTGGTAGATGCCTCACGTGCCCAAAGACTGTTTTATACCTCGGTCAACGAAAATGGCTACATATTTGCGGTTTTTGGGCTCGAGACCTTGGGACCATGGGGCCCTAGGCGCACAAGCTTTATCGATAGCCAATATCATAGTCAAACCACTGGTGGATCTCACGTGACCAAAAGACTGGCTTAACGCATTAGCGTTACCGTTCAGCAAGGCAATGTGTCCAATCTTTTAGGCACGTTTCCGACTGACAGCGGTCTGGTACTAGACCTTAGGTCTTTGATGTCACATTATAGGCTGTGCTAACCACTTTCCATCAGGCGGGCCCTGCCTGCTGATCTCATGCAATAAAAAAAAATATCTGGAATCATTTTGGTTCTATATTAACGAGCTTCATAAAGAAGGAGGTTCTCCATTTAAAGGTGTTACCCAATTTCGTCGTCAGTGTTGGACCTTTTCAAATGCTCTTTTATTAGAACGAGACATACTCCTGAGATTGTCCCATTGGCACCAAGGCATCTGTGTGTGTCTGCAATGTGTCTGATGAGTGGATCCTAAGGAAATCGCTAGCAACAGCCCTACATTGTCGTGTCAGTGGTTTATAACACTTGCATTTAAACATAGCATGCAACAATCATAGGTTCTCGTTTAGCATTGAAAGAAAGCCATTGATCTTAGCACAATCATGAGCATCGTCATTTTATCAACACTAGTGGTCGTCATTGGTCGAAATACGACCATAAATAATTAGGTTTACGCTATTAATTTGACTTTAACAATAAACAAAAGAGTATATATATATATATATATATATATATATATATATATATATATGCGTGTGTGTGTCAAATACATGGTAGTGTGTGTAATGTTTTTTTTATTAATTTAATGCATTTTTACGCATTTTTTTTTAAATATTACTATTCTGGCATTTTGCATTCCTCTATCTAAACTGTAAATGTGCAATATTTTATACTCTTCCGTGCGCGCAATTTTAGTAAAAAGGGCATTTTTTTATATAGTTTAGTAAAATAAAAGTTTTTGCTTCACGTATTAGAATAATGATAACTTTAACAATAGCCACGTACAACGAGAGAGATATATATAATCTATGGCTATTTAGGGTTAATATAAAGTATTTGCTTAACTGAAAAGCATGTTTGATTTTTAACAAAAACATAACGGTCTACAAAAGTAACTAAAATGCAAAAAATCTACAACACCTTGAAGTCAATGCCAAGTATAACATAAAATAACGACAGCAAATTTGCAAAATATAGTAATTTTAATTTTCACTTTGCACCGAAGTCAAAATACGAAATTAATTTTATTTTACTTTTTAGTTACTTTTGAAATCAGTTTTATTTATTGTATATTCCTATCAAAACACTTTGAATAGACTCGGTGCCCGTTCTTCTGAAACAAACTCATTCAGTCAGTTGATAATTATTAATCGTTTGAAGGTGGCACAAACAGACGTTGCGGGTGTGAATAAATAGCGCCAAAGGAACAGCCGCCACAAAGGGAACAATGGCGCTGCACGAGTGCATCCGACGGTCAGAGCTAAGTGTGGACTCGATTGTACATACTGCCCGTGTACCTTTTATCGCCTTAGAGGGTTGTGACAGTGCATAGATACCCCTTCTATTATAGTGAACATCATATTGTTACGAGTTAAGCGGAACTCGAATTAAAATGCCGTTAGAATTACTGTAGTTTATTAGAACAATACAAACATAGGTGCAAATATAACCGAACACAACAAATCCAAGCGTAAAGCAGAAGGTCGTAATTCAATCAAATGCGTAATGTCCGTCACTATTGGATTCCCGAATGTACACGCGTCACGCCCGTATCGTAATCGTAGCTCAACTGCCTCCTCTCTCAATCAGTATATATCTCTCAATCAAATATGCCCGTCGTCATAATTTCCTAAAATTAGCTTGTATTTATAATCCGTAACACCTGGCTAATTATGCAGCCTGCAAGTGGCCGTAGACGTGTACAATAGAACACAATAGAACGGAACGTTTTTAGTTATTTTTACCAACAGCATAAGCTGTTAATAAAATAACTAGAAACACATGCCAATAAATAAGTGAATAAAAGAAGACGATCATGACAGGATTACAATGAGTTCAAATGCCGACAGGTAATAAATGTGCTTTTACAGTCTGCCGTGGAATTTGTCTTTGTCGGCGCCTAGGTTGTAACAATATATAAAAGTAAATAATTATACAGAGTGAATTTTTCAAGGGGAATTTTAGAGCAAAATCTTAAACTACACGAAATAGCGAAAAACACTCAAAAGAGACTTTGGAGTAGAACAAAACTAAAGTAGATTAAAAAAAAACCTTTGTCAGGAATAATAAGAAACATAATTATTGTGCCCGAGACTTCGTCCGAGTAGAATGTTGTTCGCGAAACCTTGAAAAATAAATTAAAAAGTAGCCTAAGTTACTTCTCATAACATGAGCCACCTGCCAGTGCAAGTCCTGGCAAAACCTAGTCCCGACATAAAATTTAAAAATTGCATTTTTGTAATCCCCTGGTCCGAATGAGCCCCCCTGATTTTTTTCACATTTATATTTTGACGTTACGAACAGACACTTCAATTTTATTTATCTGTATAGATAGTGCAGTTTGCAAGGGTGAATTTTTTTAATGAATTTCATATACTTTATATGTACATTGATCTTATATACATTTCTTTTTATGATTCCATAGCCAGATGATAAAAACTGAAGACTTTGTGACCTCTACGGAATCTTATATGTATAATCTACGAACATCTTTATTCCTCATGCAAATACGTATAATGTCACAAACACACAACCAACAACAAAACTTATACACTTTCTCACACCAACAAACAAACCAAGACTCACAAAGAGTCTAAAATTAAAAAAAAAAAATTAACCAGGCACAAAAAGAAAAAGCAACATACATGGCACTAGTTAGGATAATATAATAGGTATAGACCTAAGGCACACACTGCACATGCACTCTCTCACAACACCAGCTTGTAACAGATACACTCTACATTAGTATAAGTATAGTATTAAAATTAGAAAAAAATATATAAGTTATTCTTAAGGTTCACAACACAATATAAAAACCACAAAATCAATGTCACACACAATAACAAAAGATAACAATAAGCGTGTATAAACTCAAAAAACTGTAACAGTAATCAAGTTGTAAAAAGGGCACGGAACTCGAGTCCGTATAGCATTGTTATTTAAAAAAAATCTCCAGCATTCAAATATGTTTAATCTACAAACATTTTTCTCCCTTATAAGAATACTAGCTGTCCCGGCAGACGTTGTCCTGCCCTGAAGAAATAAAATTTAGAACTCGACTGCAGCGCCATCTGCCGGATGTAAGCTATCCTATCTTTTAAGTTGGATCAAAATGCACACGGTGTGCAAATAGCGGCCCCGGCAGACGTTGTCCTCCTCTGAAAAAATAAAATTTAGGACCCGATCCTAGCGCCACCTACCGGTTCCAATTGTGGATTTAAACCATCCGGGGACCCACTCAAACACACAAAAACAAAATCGCTCCCCGTTGTTAAGAGAATTCTAGAACCCGATCTCAGCGCCACCTACCGGTTCCAACGGTATAAAAACTATCCTATCTTTCAAGTTGGATCAAACTGGATACGGTGTGCAAATTTGATTAAAATCGGTTGAGTAGTTTAGGAGTCCATCGCGGACAAACATCGTGACACGAGATTTATAAGATGATGATGGTGATATATAAGATGTACCTATAATCTATAAACATTTTTCTAATTGGAACTTACTTTGAACCAAGTGTTTTTTTGCATTTGAATGTTATAAGTAACAATGTCGGAGTGAGCGTCCGTCCAAGCCTTCCACCGATTCTCACATTATCAGCATTCTATCAAATTGACAGCCTCACCCACGGCCGTGGCGTTACCAAGAAAATATTGCTTTCAACACTTTATTAAGATTGATCGCTGCCGCAGTGACTCGGCCGGCTTCGTTCTGATTTAGCCATAATAACGCCCTGTCATTGTTTGTTTTATTATTATCGAGCATTTTGTTGCGTCCAAACTAAACAGAAACGACTGTGAAAGGTGTCAATTAAAAGTTACAAATCATATTTACTGTCTTTTCTATAAGTTGTATGAATATGTAAGGAGCAGAGATAAAAACCATGTGTCAAAGCTAATGCTAGACAGGAAGGTAAGGAGGCCCGTACACGATCCTGCATTTCAAGACTCAAGAAGCGTTCTGTTCGGTGTTGCTGAACGCGATGCGGGCTGAAACAACATTCAAGGTCCCGCATTGCGGACTGCCATGCAGGCCCTTAAGGCTTTATTTTATTTTATTGCACGAGTTCAGCAGACAGGCAGACGGTCCATCTAATGCTAAGCGGTAACCATCGCCTGTGGATATTTGCAACACTTCTTTCACCAATATAAACTCAATAGGTGTAAGAATCAGACTAAAATTCAATAACAAAAATAATTAAGTAACATTTACTACTTCAAAGTTTTATTTAATGTAAATAATAGTAAATTCTTGGGTGAAATAAGTTATATTTGACATTAATTAATAATATTTTATAATAAAACTATATATTAACTGTTTTAAGCGCGGTAATTTATTTGATTTTTAAATGAAAAGCGGCCGAAACGTCGGATAAACCAAAATCAAGTAAATTACCGCGCTTAAAACGTAGTTTTATTATGTATAAGTCGCGAAAAGAAAATATTAATAATATTTTTTTGTTTTTTTTTTAATCTTGCCCAAGAGAAGTGGACCCGGGTTAACTAGTATTGTATATTAAAAAGAAACTGCACATTCAAACACTGTTCTTCAAGTTCTGTGCACTGTGATTCAAAGCCCTGTCTCAAATATTTATGTCCTCCCTCGACAGTCCTTAGTATCTTATCATAAACGACTACAGAGGAGTTATTCTATACTCAGAAAGTGGGTCACTTCATATAAATGAATACTTAGTTATAATATTATCCGCTTCATGATTCCTTTAGGAAAACATTCTGCAATTCCCAATTTCCTCCCCCCGCCATTGTAGCTAATTGGTTTTCATTGAAACTTTACAAATATATTCATATACCTAATCACCACCGCAGAGTCCATATTTTGTACGATTACCGTATTTCCTTTATGATTATGTAAATATTATTATTATTCAACATGGGAGAAGGGACGTATGTACTTAGTACGTGTAAAGTGACGTCGAAACTTGTCTGTGCAAACGTATGTCCGAATTTGACCTATACGCAAAATAAAAGATCCTGCTATCAGATTTTTGTATTAAAGTTCATGTCCTTATAAAGTATTCATTACAGAGTATGCGCATTTATGTGGTTCATATGTACGGGTGAGGTTATTATAAATAAGTACGTGTTCAAGTCCAATATTATTTATTAACTCGTATGCGCACTGATTACAATGAGTAACGCGTCGCGGTTATGGGTGATGGAAGACAACTGCCACTCGGAGCGCGTTGCATGACATTCCATGCAAATCGCTGTGTAGGCAGTGTCCCCACACAGAGTTAACACGTTATTTCGTTACATGTTTACTTTTATGGCCTTACTTGTAATCGTTTGTTAAATTTTAAGAAACTGTTTAAGAATTGATTAACGAAAATCTTACCCATAAACTCCTCTTAAGGATAAGAGGTGGTGGTAAAGTGACTCATAAATAACTGTCAAAAATAACCAACATCTAGAGGTAGTTTAATTGACTGCTAAGAGGCAAGATGGCAAGTTTTATTTGAAACAGCCATTGATTAGGGGTTTAAGAGTCTCTTATTTAAGAAATGGCTAATCCTTTCTTAACGCGGTTATTATAAGTAAGGCTCTTGTTGTTTAAATCCAGTTCTCTGATTATAAATATGTAACCAGTTGCTGCTCTTTTATTGCCATTAACCCTTCTGAGTTGTTTGCAAGTATTACAATATAATGGCGACTCTTCTCTCAATAGCTCAATGGTTATTGCAGTAAATATAAGTCATTTTGTCTCGTTTTGCTCGGCTGCTCGTCAAGTCAAATAATATCTCTTGTCCCTTTAACATTTTCAGAGTAATATAAACAAGATGGCAAGAGCCTCGAATATTATTTTAGCACTTTAATTGCGCTTTGTATATCTTATTTATATATACGAGAGAAATGCAACTTGCAAGGAGACTTGTGGTACTTTAGTTTGAAAAGGTAACATGTGCTCGCGGAACGTTAAATGAATCAATTTGTGAACTGGCGAACCTTTTCATACCACGACTGTACATTAAGCGGAATGTAAATTTGTACATAAAAAAGTGTGTGTGTACTTATGTACACGCGTCAGAAGTTATACTTCGTTGGCGTAACAAGATAAAAATCTTTTCAAAAATGTTATCTTTCGCCTTATTCTACACTTGTAGACAAAAGGAAAACTAACAATAGAAAATCTAAAATGTTGACTATAGCTAACTTCAGGGTCGTTTTTCGGGACGGTGAGCGCGCGCATCGTAAAAATTTACTCTCATAATTTTTCCCTAACGCGCCAAAAGAAATGTAACTTCAAAAAAATATCAATCAAATTGAGAACCTCCTCCTCTTTGATGTCGGTTAAATATGCTGAATATTACTGCATGTACATACTGTGTACAAATGGTATCCTGTGTGAATTTTAATTAATTCCCTTTATTTTTAGTATATATTCAAATTCAAATTCAAAAGATTTTATTCAAAATAAGTTCCACTGGAGAACACTTTTTGAAAGTCATACATGTAGACATGTAGTCATGTTTCCATGATCAAATTGATCATGTGTTAGCAGAAGGTGATGTTAGGAGCCTTAAGAACAGACGAGCGTGCAAGACAAGAGCTATGAATGTCAAAGAACCAAGTGAGGTGTGTAAGAATGGGCCTGTGTGGCGCTCTGTTGTTCGTGCCTACCCCGCAAGGGACCTGGCGTGAAGTTATGTATGTATGTATGTATGTATGCATACATGTAGATTAAAATTTTAGTTTTACTTTCTAGTCTATATACACCGCTTCGCAACGTGTTATTGATGTTAAGGAGAAGAATCGGCAAGAAACTCTATGGTTATTAAGGCATAGAAAAATACTAAGTACACAATTTAACCCATTTTCTCTGCATACATACATACATACATACATAACTTCACGCCAGGTCCCTTGCGGGGTAGGCACGAACAACAGAGCGCCATTTAGGCTTATTCTTACACACCTCACTTGCTTCTTTGACATTCTTTCTCTGCATAGTATAGATATTTTAGCAAACAAACATATTACGAGAACATTACATTGAAAATACACTCAAAGCGCTAGCGTTTGAATTCGTTGATGTTTTAAGTGAACTCATTCGGAGCAAAAATAAATGATTCTCTCCTACTTATATTTGAGGAGCGGTCTAATTTGGCCCCTGGAGCGGTGTGAGCTCATTCCCATTCACTGATGATGTTATTACAACCGTAACGAACCCAGTTTATTCAACACATTTGAGTTTAACACGATACTTATTTGCTCTACAATCGCAACCAATTTGGAAATATAAATGTGAGATTGTATTGAAATGTTAGTAGAAGAAAATTCTCAAACTGGAAAATAAAGATAATGTCCTGAACTCTAGTGCTACTAATGTTATGAACGCGAAATATTGTAATATTAATGAAGTGAAACTTCTTTAGGCGCATGAGGATATTTTTTTACGGATGAAACGCAATTCACGAAGATGTGCAGCGTTTTTAGTCGAAGAAAGGGAGAGAGCAACTGAGACCGATTGAGAGAGAGTGAGAAAGGGCGAACGCAGTAATATATCCGTTATCCTTTTTAAACTCGTGATATCTTTCGAATGCAATGTCCGAATTAAATAATTCAAAAAGTTATATAAAGTCATTGAAGCAGTCTTGAATATGAAGTAATTTATTTTGATAAGGATTAATACCAAGATACAAATAAAGAGTCTTGTCTAGCGGCGGCATTTTAATTAAATTTTAAAAATAAAGGAACACATATGCTATCGCGACACTTTTTGTAAATAATGATGTGTTCTGCAAATTCGTAGTACATTATTCTATTGTCAATAGTTTTCGCAGCGCATGCGATTTTAGATATTTTTCAAGTGAAACTTCTTTTTTTTTTAATATATATATATTTAGGGCAACGAACAATTACACCACTAAGATTAAATAAAAATATAAACTATTGGTAACTATTACTTGTGGCGCAACCAGCGATGTTGCCCACAACTATAATAAACAAGGAATAAAGCCGTCTGTCTGTCAGTCAGTTATTTTATCCAGAGAATTACATTAAAGAATTAATTTGATTTTATAAGATTTGGTGGTCAATAGATGTGAAATTTACTACAATACTTGTCTAATATCTGTTATTGTTGAGCAACAGGCACATCCATTGTCAGCTCTAAAATCTTCTTTTTGTACATAGAAGGGCTTAGAAAAAATATGTCAGCTTCTGTATAATATTCATTGTAACGTTTCATTATCCTATTAATTGGGGCACGTTCACCTGCATTAGTTCGAGATATCTTAGCCGCAAACATTTCACGCGTATGGGTCTTTCGAATCACGTGAAATCTTTGCGGAACCCAAATACTTATTTGGTTCAATAATGTAATACAATCAAATTTATCATGACAAATGTTATATAAAAGCATAGCATCTAGGAGGTTTCTCCTCGTCTCAAGTTTATGCATAGAGTACTTCTTTAGGCGCATGAGGGTAAATTTTTTACGGATGAAACGCAATTCGTTTGAAGGTAAGGTAATTTTAATATTTACAAATAACATGTGGCATTTTAATTTACCACTCGTCATTTAATAATTGCAAGACTTAAAAAATAGTTTTCCAAAGAAGTTTCACTTCTGACATGTGTACTTTTTATCGTTGCCTAAACCACTTTAGGAATTAGCGACTATACACAAAGATAGACGGGGGAGCGACTTAGTTTTTTTATGTTATGTAAAGATAAGCAAAAACATATTTGAAAATAATGTTAACAAAAATATACAATTACAGTTAAGGTAATAAATGAAAAATATTTTTTCGCTGAAATTCTTTCATCACGAACATAATAAATTTTCATATATAATTTTCCGAATGACTTTTCCTCGACATGGAAAACCCATCTTATCGATAAACACATAAATTGTTTTTTTTTCTCAGGTCGAGTTTTCTCTTCAATACTGACTCGTATATACTATAGTTGACAATCTTTCTTAAAGTCTAAAAGATTTAATTTAAGCGTAGACGTCTTAGTAAAAAAAAAAAATTAAATTAGCTATGTGTTAGGGTGGCGCAAAAAAAACAGACTTCATTTTTTGAGTGACGATTGCAAAAATGTTAGTTTTCCAATACAAATGGTAGGTCAAAAACAAAAATTAAGAGGTCTCTGTATATTTTTTTAAGATTTCCAAAATTGTCATAAATCGATCTTTTTATTTAAATTATTTTTCTCGATACGGTATAATTTCATACACCAAAAAATAATACCTTTCGTAAAGTTTTAGTTTTAAATTTGAATTATAAAAGAACGCTCTTAATTTTTTTAAATTTACTAGTGAATTACTTTAGATTTCTTAAAACAGCAAAAACTAGATTTTTTCACTCGAGCCTCATAAAATAATTGTTTTTTTGGGCCACCCTTCTATATATTATATGTATTGTTACACGTTGCGAGACTCAAATTAAAATGCCCTTGGAATTATTATAGAGTTTATTAGAACTATACAAACACTTATAACACAAGTACATATATAACCGAACACAACAAATCCAAGCGTAATGCAGAAAGGCGTAATTCAATAAAAAGCGCCAAGTCCGTCACTATTATATTCTTGAATGTACACACGTCTCGCATTGATCGCAGTCGTCGCTTGACTGACTTCCTCTCTCAATCAGGCCGTCGCTGTTATACTCCACAATGCAAATATGCTCACCCAGCAACGTAGCCACAGTTTTCTAGAATTAGCTTGTAACACCTGGCTAATGATTCTAATGAGCGAGTACAATAGCACAATGGGCTTCTCCACAAGAACTTAGAAACGTATAGCAATAAAAACGGGAATAAAAGAAGACGGTCATAAAAATATTACAATTAGTTCAAATGCTGACAGGTAATAAAATATGCTTTGTGGAATTTGTCTTCGTCGGGGGGCTAAGTTGTAACAGTATTATGTTAGTTGATTCTCTAAAACGTTTCAAAACCAACAACTCACAACCCAGATGTCTCAAGTATGAGACACAAACAGTTGTTCTTACGTTCATCTATAACAGTAAAACATCCCACCGCATTACCAGAAAAGAAAGAACTTCCTAAACTTATAAAGCTCCATTTTTTCTATAAAATAAAGTTACAATCACGCAACGCGAAGATCGGATAGAATCCGTTGACTATTTAGCGGATGAGGATCAAAGTAGAAAATCCGAAATGTCGGGGGCTTTATCGCCTGTGGTATTTACACCTGTTCGACGAATGTTATAGGAAGTTTTCGGAATCTCGCCTGATCTGCAGTTGGGGGAATTATTTCGGGATGTACCTTCGTATCTTGTTTACTGTTCACTTGGTACTTTCGAAAAATACTTTTTGCTCTTACTTTTCGACATGCTCATGTGAAACCTGAGGGATTAAAGAACCCCCTTTCGGAAATTCGCATTAGTGTTAAGACTTAGCCGCTGAGAAAGACAAATCCACACCTGAATACCTGTAGAAATACATTTTATTACCTTTCGGTATTTGGGCTTCTTTTGCCTACTTTGCATTTAACATTTGTGATTATAAAATAACCCATTGTATATTGTAATATTTTATGGTAGTCATTTGCCAGGTGTGAGTCTAAGAAATTCAGTCCACGCGGCCGAGCAGAGATTTTGTATCTGTGCAGTATAAAGCAATGGCCCAATGGAGAGATCGGCAGTCGAGCAATAACCACAAGTGGAGGAAGACTTGTGGATATTCGGTTATCTATTTAGCGACGGACTTTGCGCATGTTATTGAATCGTGCTTTACGTTTGGACTGGTTGTGTTCAGTTATATTTGTACCTGTGTTTGTATAGTTCTAATAAACTCTATAATCATTCCAACGGCATTTAAATTCGAGTCCTATACCTCGTAACATTATGAACTAAGACGTGCCCGCGACCTTTACAGTACTGCAGCTTTTAAAAAATAACGAAAGCTATCATTTTAGTGAAAACTGTCGGAAGAAGCTAATTTTTATGCACCCGAACAACTTCAAACCGCTCCTGGAAAAATTCCCGTGGGATTCCCAGAATAAAAAATATCACACATTTTATCACATAAAATTCGGTATCGATCAGTGAAAGAATTACATTTGAATTCCTATTATTTTTTCAATCAGGCCATTTTAGATCTTTCAGACATCTGCAATTTAAATTCGCTCAGTAGTTTTCACGTGACACTCTCATAGACCGACAGATATAATTTTTACACTATTTTTTCTTCAGATACATTTTATGTATAAGATAACAAAAATAAAACGAAATTATAACATACTAGCTGTCCCGGCAGACGTCGTCCTGCCCGGTAAAAAATAGGGGTTGATCGTAGAGGGTTGAAAATTTAGGGTTGTATGTATCTTTTAATGCTGTATCATAAAAAAATAGAAATTAAAAATTTTGTCTAAAAAATAAAAAATAAAATTTAGGGGTGGACTACCCCTAACATTTAGTGGGATGAAAAATAGATGCTGGCCGATTCTCATAGATACTGGATAAGCAAAAAAAAATTCATCAAAATCGGTCAAGCCGTTTCGGAGAAGTATGGCAACGAAAACTGTGACACGAGAATTTTATATATTAGGTAAAAGCTAAACCATCTTAAAAATAGAATTGATGTTTTTTTTTAATCTTGCTGACTTAGCGGCAACAAGTACAAGGAGCTTATTTGGAACTGCTGGGCTCACACCTCCTAATTTTTAACTGGAATGGACAGTATACCCTCCACGTTTGTTCAGGATGACTTAGGACGCGTTCCTATTATGTCGTTACGATTAATTCATCGTTGGACGATTGTCGTCTCTAGCTGTTCCCATTATAACGACTGTCTGTCGTCAAAAATGTTTAAAGATCTTTTGTCGTTTTACGACTGTCGTGCTAGCCGTTCCCACTGTCATTACAATCTGTCAAAAAATGTCGTAGACGACAGTAAGTCGTGTCGTTCTAAATGTGAACCTCCATTTAAACATATAAGCCACGACACTTAAAACCACACGACTAACTGTCGTCACGACATGGTGGGAACGCGCCCTTAGCTGATTAGACTTATAGGTTATTATCTGATCTAATGTCCATATTGTTACAATTACCACGTGCTAACAACGGTGAAGGAAAACATCGTGATGTAACCTGCACATAGAAATAACCGATGTGTCAAACCTGCCAAGCCGCCTTGGACACGCGTGGCTGGTATGCTGTCCGGTCCGCTATAGTGGGAGGCCCGAGCCCAGCAGTGGGACATTTATGGGCTGTTATTACATTACATTACATTACATATTTAATCTAGTTAACTTACTATGACTAACAAAGTAGCTTAAAATTTAGAATACGGAAATGAAATAAGTCCAAATGGAAATCTGAAAGATATAGAAACGTCCGTATGTGGGTTCGTTCGTTTGGTTCCCGTGCAAGGCATATTCGTGAGTGCAGTGCGCTCGTATTATTCACGGTTCGTTATGACGCTCACAGAATAACACAGTATAGGAAGATTGGTTGTAAAAGACATACAAGCGCGAAATTTTAATATTACCTATTTAGGGTAGTCACTTGTGGTGGATTGGTGGTTAATACACTATTGTGGTTTACAAAGGTTATTGCTCGATTCACTTAGGTTTGTTGTTTTTTTCTTAATGATCCGGAGACACATGTGTTGTAGTTGTTTACAATGGACCACTCTGGGGTCAAAATCAGACACCAAGACTATAGTAAACTATGGTCGGGGTGTTTGTTATCATGTTTATGTCTACAACGAATAGTTCTTTTACTATATTTACAATACTATATAATAACAATACAATACAATACAAATCGAACTCAGAGTCTCTGCGCTGCAGTCTGGTAAAGGTTTAGTAAACTCAGCCACAGACACCGTCAATAATTTTTTTTTATTGCAGGAGATCAGCAGACAGGCAGACGGCCCACTTGATGGACAGCGGTTACCATCGCCTATGGACATTTGCAACACCAAAGGTGCTACGAATGCGCTGCTGCTCTCTTTAGGGAGCCTGGAACCTGGTCACTAATGCCGGAACACAACTCAAGGTTATTATGGCGACATACTCTAGACCAGGGGTGGTAGCCATCCAGTCGGGCAAATGCCCTACCTCCTGGCTGTGGGTTGTTTTGTCGCCTCTTACGACAGGCCGCCGGGACGCAGGAAATTGTATTCTTTCTCCGTTCCTGCACGGATTAAACTTTTTAACTGTTAATAAATCTTGCAACATTTTTAAAATAAATAAATAAAATATAACTCAGACCTGAACCACGCTTCTAAAAGACTATTCGATATTTATATAAAATATATTGTTAGCTTGTAAGTTTTTGTTATGGCGCACAATAAAATGTTAACTATCTATCTTCATCTGTTGTATTAAAGCATACTTTTTTGTATAAAACATTAAAACGGTCTTTCCACACTGACTTTACTTATACTGTAACAGCACCTGTATCATGACCACATACCGCATGTTATACTCGCAGTAAATTCTAGACCATTTATGAAGTCTGTCTTCATATTACTAATGGATATACCTCTCAGAGAAATAATAGTAACATGCAAATTCGGTATGTAAAATGTTATACATAATTTCAGAGATGAAAACATTAAATACACCTACGTACTAAGTTTACACGGTATTTATACATACTTACATCGGAATAAAAAAAAAGTTTTTTTTAATGTAAAGAAAGTTTTTTTTTATTGCCAGAAGTAGGCAAACAGCAAGACGGTCCACCTAATGGAAAGTGGTTACCATCGCCTATAGACGTTTGAAACACTAGGGCTGGCAACTAACAACAAAACTTGCACAAATAACACACCAACGCGCACTACCACCGCATTGCATTACACGCACACTTCACAAACAAACCAAAACACACAAAGAGCCTAAAAATTAATAACGCAGACGCAAAGGAACAACAACACACATAGAACTAATTAGGATAATAGATATAGGTATAGACATAAGGCACACTCTGAACATGCACTTCCTCACAACACCAGCATGTAACACATACACTCTACATTAGTATAAGTTTAGTATTAAAATTAGAAGAAATTAATATAATAAGTTGTACTTAAGGTACACCACAATACAAACATACATTCATTGAATGTCACACACAATAACAGAGTAACAAATAAGCGTGTACAACTTCTTCTTAAATTTAATTGTAAAAGAGGGTACGGAACTAGAGTCCGTACGTAGAGTTGTTAATAAAATTAAAAAAAAAACACCAGGGCTGTCGCCAAAGCGCTGCTGACCTCTAAGAAATTTTATAATGCCCTTCTTAAAAAAATCGAAATGTGTACTGGGACACATATTAGAAGTGAAACTTCAACGGACAAGTGGAAAAACGAATCGCAACGGACAAGTGGAAAATCTTCAACTGACAAGTGACTAAATGAGTCGCAACAAAAATTTTCACTTGAAGTACTTGTCCAATTTGAAAACTTTAACTTTTTGAATTATTCAACTCGGACATTCCATTCGAAAGATATCACAAGTTTAAAAATGTAAGTATTAGACCACGTGACCGTGACGCTTTTTCGTGAGCGAAAAATCGAAAGCCCCCTTCTATAAAGAAATTTCATTTCAAAAAACCCATATCATAATGCAAGGGGAAAACCGTGGCAGAAAGTTCCCTCCAGATCATCGATGTTTGCGGAACAAATGTTCTAGAAATCCGTTGCGTAGTTGAGCGTGGGAGCTCTAGGAAATGGGGTTGACCATCCCGTCGTTGGCAAGCTGTGCGTTTGCAGAAATGAGATGTTGGCACGAATGTTGTTGCCAGTAATGCAGTAAAAAGACCGAAACAAGGTTGAGAATCTAAAATAAATCATAAACGAGGTAAACTCTACTTCGATTGAACATGGTGTGGCGACCAAGGGTAGAGGGTATTCTAGAAAATTCTTCCGGGTATATAAACAAGGCGCGCCTACCGGGGAGTTTAGAGTTGAGTTCAGTTCAAGACAGTCAAGCGACAAGAGCGAATACAAAACACTTGTAAGAAGAGTTTAATAGAAGACAATGACGAGTTTAGTGGTGAATTTAGTGAAAAGTTTAGAGGTCAGCAAGTGAAGTAGGAGTGTAGCGTAGCTCGAGAGATGAACCAGAAGCGAGCTACATGCGGCAATATCGCAGGTGAGCACCGCAGTACCAGGAGGCGGTCTTAGCAATATCGGCGATGATATTGTAAGCGCGAATCCTTGTCGTCGGCAACCCTGCAAAGAGGTATTACGTGCAGCTGTGTAAATCAATAAAAGCGTTTAGTTAAAAACTGGTGTTTTATTCCAATCCTAAGTGCGTATCCCGCTCGCACGTAACAATACTATATGAGCTGAAAGTCTAAAGTTAAATACCTGTATTAAATTTTTCTATTGAACAGTTAAGGAACAACCAAATTGCAGTAGTCTCGTTGAAAGGCACAGAACCGAAAGGCAACGACGCTATTCAATGTCATTTAATTATTCAAAATGTGTATATCGATCACTTTGATCCATTCAACCAAACTGACATATACGAACCATCTAATATAGTGTTAAAGCAAAATGCTGCATGGGTTTTTTTTTTTGAGGCGAGGGAAAATGACTAACCGATTTACGCACTCTCTGGGCCGTCACTAGGAAACGGCACGAATCCACGGGGGGCGGTAACGCTAGCAATTGTATGCTTTATTTGCGTTCCGTCCGCTATGGACTACACAGAGGAGTGTGGAGACTCCGAGCGATGCCGCACGGGCGAGTAACCTCAATACCCACTAAAAACCCCCTCCTCTGACGACCCTGCCCTTTTGTGTGTTGGAAAGACTGAGATATAGAACATAGTTACGCAACAGTCGATCCAGCGCAATAAAGTGCTTGAAGTGTGCCCTGGGAGAACACACTCCACTTCGAGACGGGGGTAGTTGTTAAATCCCTTGCTTTACCTAGTAGCTAAGGGCCCCCTCGTTCCGGAACCTAACTCAGGGAGGGAAGTAATGCGCGTACCTGCCTCTCCGGGTGCCGGCTGAAGGCCGGCGACCTCGAGAAGAGACCGTAGTACGCGCCGAAGGACTTCGCTCCCTATCCCTTTCTGCGGCCTCCTTGAGAGACATTACTGCCTCACAAAAAGTAACCGCAGCATCCCAGCGGTCGCCGCTCTGCAACATGGCCGTTACCAAAAATACTGCATGGGTTATAATAATCTCAGTCAACATTATTCTCAGTTAAGTTAATATTAGTGAACTTTAAAATAATAACAGGTTATTCCCAAGTTGTCAGATTTAACGGTAACATTAGTTAGTTTCATGTCAGGTTACAAACGTAACTTTCTTTCTTTCTACTTGTATACATAATAAAACTACGTTTTAGCGGTTTCTTGTGCCGCTTCTTGTCTTCAAGCTGCAACATGTTGCGAAGCGGTGGTAAATTAGACTAGGCTCCCATAGAGTAAATAATAACCATAAACAAAATGACAACTAAATAGTTAAAACTAACAAGTTGCCGGTAGGCTAAATAAAACTTTAACAATACTCATTGATGCTCGATCGAACCTAATTTCGCAAATAATATTACTGAAATACCCAGGATATACAACAAATGATAAAAGTAACTAAAACGCACTTAGTACTAATACGCACAAACTAGACGTCCTTTGTACTAACTAAAGCGTAATTGGTAGTTAATAAGCCCAGAATAAATGAATTTTAATTTATTCAAAATATTCATATAATTCCACATCACGTGTTCAACATTAAAGAGACTAAGTGCCTAGACGAGACAGACGTGTAAACAAGTTCCAGAATAATTATGGTAAACGCTTTAATAACAATTATTAAATTTGGAAAATTCAACCACATCAAACATACATACATAAATTCACGCCAGGTCCCTTGCGGGGTAGCCACATCAAACAATTCCTCGGAATACTCTGCCTTGTACAGTCAGCGTCTTATGGAGAGTAGCAGCCAAGAGGATCAAATAGGGAAGAACATAGAAGGTGATAATTAATATTTTTACATTTTGGGCCACCGGCATATTTGTAAACAAAGCACATTTATTACCCGTCGGTATTTGAGCTAATAACATTGAAGCGCTTTTATGATCGTCTTCTTTTGTTTAGTTCGTGTTTAAAATTTGTGATTGGAAAAATAGCCCATTGTGTATTGTAATGTTTACGGTCATTAGCCAGGACCGATTCTTAGAAAATCAGTCTACAGGCATATTGTATTTGTACAGTATAAAACAATGCACCCACGAAGGGGTGGCGGAGTCGAACGATAATCATAAGCGAGGCAGGACGTGTGTACATTCGATATTTGATTTAGTGACGGACTTTGCGCGTGTTGTTATATTTGTACCTTAGTTATACGTGTTTGCAGTTCTAATAAATTCTATAGTAATTCTAACGGCATTTTAATTTGAGTCCTGTAACTCGAAACAATATCGATACAACCGAGGTCCTCTAATAGTTCTAATCAGCCTTCTAGTCCAAATACATCGTTACACTAACAACTTCAAAGACATAAGTTCATTCCAGCCATCATTATTACGTTAACAATCACCGTGGCAAAGGTTAGTTACCTAGGTTAGCACCCAAAGTATCCAAAAGTACCACGACAAACCAAGTCAGTTCAAGCGCATGTTGCAAGTCGTGTCAAAAGCTTGCAATTTGCACGGCAAATAATTGCAATCATTTTATATCGTATTACCTGCAACTGGTTTCGACTGGTTTTGCTCAAACAATAGGCTCTTATTATTCTATCTATACTTATAGTTATAAGATGCACAGCGTTAGTAAAACCGGTTAGGCATGTTATGCATATGGAATCAATCATAGTTTATGGAATCAAATCACCTTTTTTGTAATATAATACAAAGTACTGTAATTTTCGTAGCAATAACACAAAAACAAGTTAGGTAGGTGGAGAAATATTACCTAAACGAACTTTGAACGCGAAAACTAAAACGGAAATGGCAGGTAATAACTACGCTGCATAAGGTTTTTAATCTGGACTCTTCGTTAGCATTCACGTCTATAACGTAGTGGTTAAATTCTGTGATATCAAAAAGAAGTCCGTCAAAGAAGCCAAAAAACTGATTCAGGCATGGCTAAGCAGTTTAACTTACGACGCTACTGAAAATATCCTAAAAATCACCGTCTGAATAGTGTGATACGAAAATGCGTAAACACACACAAACACACACGCACACACACACACACACACATACATACACACACACACACACCAACACACACGTCTGCCCGCTGTGGCTTTTAACATCCACTTTGGTCTTCAAAATACAGGCTTCGCCTAGTTTGGGACCAATAGGTAATATAAATAATGTAAATGACTTTCTGACAATAAAGATTTTTTTTTATCTTGATGGAATAAGTAAGAAAGAAACAAAAAATGAAAAATATTCTTTTCAGGACAAAAAATAAGTTAAAATAAATAAAGATACAAAGACAACAGAAATTAAACAAGTCCTAAATTGGACCCAGTCTCTGCATAATCCTAGCCAATAAGAATTAGCGCTGTTCGTCCGTCTGGGATCACGTTATGTCACGGTGGATGATACAATATAATTGAATTGTAGACTAAATAACAATTTAAGCAGAAATATTCACATGATTCCCCAACTTGCTAAACACCATACAGATTCAGACGAGGCAGACAAGTAAATAAGCTCCACAACAATTATAATAAACCGCCTAAGGATCAGGAAATTTGGAGAATTTAATTACAGCCCTGACAAACCCAGAGTCGGTTCGAACGCATTCATATGCCGAGTGGTGTCGAGAGCTTGCAATTTGCACCGCGGATAATTGCAGTCGCTTTGTGCAGAATCACTCGCAACCAGATTAGACGGGTCTGGCTCAAATAGTGCGCTGTAATTATTGCACCTATGCACTATTAGGTGCACGGCGCCGATAAATCCCGCGTAGGCACGTTTTGCATATGTTGAATATGCTAATTGGATGGAGGACTGCTAATTACCTAAATTTCGTGCTTTGAATAGTACTGATGCGATTTATTCAATTATCACAGTATGTTACCAGAACGTGCTATTTTTAAACGTTATGTCTAGTTTACAATAGCAAGCAGGACACTGGCCCTTGCCACTTTCTCCTTACCATGTTTCTATTATCAATTTTCTGTTACAACTTTTCTACCTGCTACCGTGAAGGATTTATTAATGGTTCATCTGTTTGACACAATAATTTTTCTTAATAACTACTCATTTTACATGAAAGAAATTTAGTGGAATATATGTAATCTGTAAGCTGCTGTACAATATTATAGTAAAAGCTCAAACAATTAAATAAAAAGGCGGCGGTAATGCATATAATTGAGGCTTGATAAAAATTGTTTTGCAATGTATATATTTAGTAGTTGGCATGAGGCATCAAAATATGTGCTATCAGAGAAAATTCGTAAAACAATATCATCCGAGTCGTTTCTATTAAATGCAATGTTATGGTTCCTCTGCTAAGTGAAAACAATGGAAATTCATCACATCTACGGAAACTAACCATTATCAAGCTTAGCCTATGTATGTGTATTGTGTAGGAAAAGTTATTTTTTCTTTAGGGAAAATATAAGCATGTTACGCATACATAGAAGTTGAAAAGAAAATTTTAAATGGCCAAAACCTTTTAACCATTTCATAAACGGAACGACGATGACAATACTGAGGAACTCGTATGCAAAGTGGAGTGAATAAGCAGTGCTGGATATAACCTTATTATTCTGATACAGCCTGTAGGGTGGGCTAACGATCTTCTTGGTCGATGGTCCAAGTAAAGAGAGAATTATATTTTGCAAAGTACGTTGCAAACAGGCAGATGGCCCACTCACTAATGTGTTGCTGACCTCTGAGGAATTTTATAATGCAGTCTTGGAAAACCCCATATCACAGTGCAATGGCAAAATCACGGCGGAAATTTCCCGCAAGATCATTACTGTACGCGGAATAAATTTTCTAAAGAACCGTTGCGTAGTTGAGCATGGAAAGCTTAAGGCGATCGGGATGCATATTCCGTCACTGGCAAGCGGTGCTGTGGTAAACATGAGACGCTGGCACCAGATCAAAAAATTCCTACGAACACTTCTTGTAGAGTCAGCGTCTTCCTCTCCCCAAAAAAACCCATTAAGTTACCACTTAACCCTTAAGACGGAACCACCACAAATTTGTAGTCAAATACAGATAATTCAAGTGAACGTTGAACTGATGCTTTCTCCCTCTAACTGCATATAATTTATATTAGAATAAAATAGATGATATGTTTCTCTTCGTTTTGGCGCGGCAATTTCTGCTGGCAGCTTGTGGATAAAATAACATTAAATTTGTCCCTTGTAGAAGGCTAACAAGTAATCGTTAGATGGGCCTGCCGGTTTGCCAGCTTTGCAAGAATTAAAAATCGCTGCAAGCGTTTACCTTGGGCCAAGCCAACGCGATCTCATACGAAGTATACCGAAAACAGTAATTTCAAGATATGCTCCGTCGTAACCATCGAATAACGGATGTTGAATCTCAATTAAGTCTTTCTGTTATCAGTTCCTTCTTCGATCACTTAACACTTCAACATGATATTGGAGAAAATTCTAACGACTTAAAATTTATAATATATAGTAAAATAATATATATGCAGGAATGCAGAAAGAAAACAATATCCTGCGGCCGGGCGGTTATCGTAAGAGGAGACAAAACAACCTACAGCCAGGGTATTTGCCCGACTTGATGGCTACCACTCCTGGTCTAAAGTATGCCGCTATACTAACTTTCAGTTGTGTTTCGGCATTAGTGACCACGTTCTCGTCTCCCTTTAGAGAGCGGCAGCTCCTTGGTAGCACCTTTGGTGTTACAAAAACCCCTGCTGCATTCATACACGCAACCATTGGATTAAGAAATAGGAGTTAATATAGATCCTCGCTGGTTTGTCGCCTATCAATAAATCCAGAGAAGCCACATGACCACCATATTATCATTACGAGTATTTACGCATTTTAATTGACTTGAAAAAAAGAGAAAGTCCATAGACAATTATTTTCGTTTTGATTCAGTCTACTAAATCAACGCGTAAATAATTGTAATAGGAATAAAAGAATTGTAATAATAATAGAAATAAATAAACCCGCAGGGGGGTTTTGTGACGCAGTCTTAGGTGAGTAGCGACACCTCGTACCTGCCTCCGGGGGCCAAGACAAGGCCCCCGCCTCCGTGCATGCCTTAACCAGCCGGCACGGAGTGGAGATCGCTAGAGCTAAGACTCAAGCTCCAGGGCTGGAAGTGATAAATGGCATCACGTCAGAAGTAGCTTCGGTGAACCTGCAGCCCACCTCTTTACACCCCTTGGCCACTCACTCCCATATTGCCCCTGTCTATGGTATTTTTGGGGCCCATGCAGGGAGTGGCGAGTCACCGTCTGCCCATTTTTCCATGTTCCCTGAACATTGCGACGGGCAGACGCCATAGTCCCCATAATCCCAGACCCCTAGTACGACTAGCAGTTCACCCCAATAGCCCGGTACTTTTTGTCCTCATTTTCCACAATAGTCCTACACTGGCCGGGGCTTGTCCTTGGGTGCATTATTATATGGTGTAGGTAGGGATAATCGCCGGTCAGTGTCACGTCATATTTACATTAAATTTGTCAAGGGGTCTCTACGTGTTGGCCTTTCCTCGTCTGACCTCCAAAAGTCCGGGCCATTTCGACCGTGGTCTTCCAAGACATACAAAGATACAGTAATAACTAAAACTGTAGTTTTTTTAGGTACCATAAAAGTAATTCAAAAGTGAAAAATAAAAATAAAATCAAGCAAAAAAAGAAACGGACTTTAAGGGTAAGAAGACTTCGAGATGTTTTAGAAAAAAAAATGTATTTTTTAGTTATAACTTTTTTGAAGTCGGTTTTGTCCTGCTAGATAATGTTTAAATAATCTTATTTCAGGTCTGGCGTATACCTAACAATGTCATATTCTAACCCCACCCCTCTTACCCGCAATTATAATAAAAGCAAACAGCGCTCTCAAAAAGGCTTACAAACTTCCTCTGGTACTAAATATTTGTATTGTAACGTGACGATGTAATTTGCATTTAGAGTGCGCGAGATAATGGATGAGGGGTGGGGGGTGGGGTGGAGCTCGGTGCTGATAACAGGAAAGCTTAATTGTGATTCAACATTTGCTTCTCTATGGTTTATGATACGTCATCACCAACTATACACCTCGTTATTATTAGTCATATTATACATAGACTAGCTGTCCCGGCAGACGTCGTCCTGCCCGGTAAAAAATAGGGGTTGATCGTAGAGGGTTGAAAATCTAGGGTTGTATGTATTTTTGTATGTTGTATCATAAAAAAATAGAAATTAAAAATTTTGTCTAAAAAATAAATAAATAAATTTAGGGGTGGACTACCCCTAACATTTAGGGGGATGAAAAATAGATGTTGGCCGATTCTCATAGATACCGGATAAGCACAAAAAATTTCATCAAAATCGGTCAAGCCGTTTCGGAGGAGTATGGTAACGAAAACTGTGACACGAGAATTTTATATATTAGATATAATGGAATTATTACCAAAGGAACGCATGTATACACGTTAAATGCACAGTATATCACAATTTAAGTGGAACGCGACCTGAGTCGCACACTTTAAATTTACGAATGACGGTGAAAACAAATATATAATAAAACTACGTTTTAACGGTTTTAAGCGCGGTAATTTGTTCGATTTATCCCACGTTACGATGACGAAAATATTATGGAAAAAAATATAGTTTTTTTGATAAGTGTTTAGCTTTCAAACAGTTTTAAATATTATTTCAACTAGAATTTAAGTGAATGGACTTTGAATGTCGTTTCTTTGTCCTTTCAGGTAAGCTTAGTGCATATAATGTTAGTTATTTACCGTATATTTAAATACCTAATTGTAAGTAGTAATATAAATAAAACATTGTCTTTTCAAAGAAACGCATCGTTTTTATTCCTTAAATTGATTAATTCAAATAATAAAGAGGTGTTAATAATATAATAAAGAGGTGACAAATATAATTCCTACGTGTGATTAGCTACATATAATGTTAGGAGTCGCGAGATTCGAATTAAAATGCCGTAGGAATTACTATAGAATTTGTTAGAACTATACAAACACATGTTCACATATAACCGAACATAACAAATCCAAACGTAATGCAGAAGGTCGTAATTCAATAAAACGCGCAAAGTTCGTCACTATTAGATCTCCCATTGTTCATACTTCAGGCTTTGATCGTAGTTGTCGCTGAACTGGTGCCCCCTCTCCATCAGGCCGTCGTTTTATACTACACAAATGGAAATGAATCTGCAAAACTTGACTACATTGCACAATAGGTAATTCTCAACAATAATGTAGTTTCAATGTTATTAGTTCAAATGCCGACGGGTAATAAATGTGCTTCTACAAATCTGTACGTAGAATATGTCTTTGTCGGCGCCTAAGTTGTAACAATAATGTATACAGGCTTCGTATATACACTATGTGAGAAATAATATACATACATACATACATAACTTCACGCCAGGTCCCTTGCGGGGTAGGCACGAACAACAGAGCGCCACAAATAATATGTTGTAAAAAAATTAAGATTCGATTGTCTAATTCAATTGAAAGTGACAGCGGTATGACATTGGTGACACGTCAGCAGTTGTCAATTAGTGTCAGCGAGTGTTATTGTCAAATGTGATGATGTTCCTCCTACGCGAAAATTAATGTAACACTCGCGAGAAGCGGTTCGTATGTAATTAATGTTTTGAAACAATTTCCATGTTATAACTTTGATTGAAGTATTTTGAATTCTTATAATAAGGTTACAATCAAACGATTTGCCCTAAGCAGTCTACTTGTGGTCTTGAACAAAAACTTTTATGAAGCATAAAAACGAACGAGACAAGTTGCACTGGTGTACACGAAGAGCCTACCCGCGAATCGTGACGTCACCGCGCCGCTTGTTTTCCACGCCCGACATTTTTAGTATCGCAGAAAGTTTTGGCATTTTAGCGTATCACAGGATCATCTGGAAAGCCGACGTGGCTTGAAATATGGCGGTGTGCTTTTGATGGCTGGTAATGTCATGTTTTGTTACCTTTGCGAATAAAAAATATTATTTTTTTGTACAGTTTTAGTTGATATGCTTTTCGGTGCAAAACAATTTGCTATTTGACGTGGGCTGGTGTTGGTTTTATTTTCTTAACTCCGTGACAGTGGTGTCCCACCTATCCACTCCAGATCCTTGTATTCCTTCCCCTTCCTCCCAAACCTCCTCTCCAAACACCCCTACCTTCCTACACGACAGCCAGCGTCGAGCTCTGCTCCGCCCAGCGCGGTTCTGCTAATCTCGGTCGGTAGAGTTGGAAAACCCTGTGGCCGGCGTTGATACGGTGGAAGCGACTCGGTCTTGTGGAAACGCGGGACTCTGACCTTCAGATTGCGGTCTGTCAGCCTTCACCCCTAAGCCAGCAGTGTGGTCATACGCTAGTCGAGTGCGCAGCCTGGCCACCAAAGAGGTTTGAACTCGAGATATTTTTCTGAACGAGATAAGGAGAGAAATAGAATTGCGCGTATTCATGCGCCTCCACGTGAGCGCCGGCGTCAGCCGGGAGCTCGGAGGCGTAGATATGCACATGATTTCTCTCCCTGAATAATACCGCTTCAGGGACCCTCTAGCATCAAGGGAGCAGAGGAGTCCTCACCCCTGTCTCCGAAGTGAGTTAGCTCTTCCAGGATCTTTCTCAGACACTTTTGTGCTAGGATCGGTGTTGGCGTAACTACGTTATAAGTCTCATACCTTTCCTGCCTTAAGCGCGGGGCATCGGAGGAGGGTGGTTTTAGTGGGTATTAGTCATTGGGCGTCGAATGATTCGAGTCTCCACACAAACTGATCAATTATGTTTTGATTGCCTTTAATGGAATGCCTCAATAAGCGATAACGATCAAATCCCTTGCAAAGGACCCAGTATTGTGTAAATAGCATTTCCCCTGCCTTAAAAAAAGTTTTGGTTTTATTAACTGTTTACATTTTTTTTTCCGCAGCCATTTTAAACCCTTAAATTGGCAAAAAAAAACCGGAAATGCCATATAATTTTTTTTTTAAGTATATTATTAACCCAAAAGCCTGAAAAATGCCGGAACAACTCAATGTTGTTATGGTGGCATACTCTAGACCAGGTATGGTAGCCATCCAGTCAGCCAAAAACCACCTGGCTATTGGCTATTTTGGTCGCCTCTTACGACAGGCCGTCCGGCCGCATCAGCTTGTATTCTTTCTCCGTTCCTGCACGTGTAAATATCTATTCGTTTATATATTTTCTTGGTATAAAACGCTAATGTTAAAATACGGGTATGTTCACATTGTTTTCGAAGAATAAAATGTTAAGTAATTCCTTAGTAAACTTTATAAGCGAGGTTGGCTCGGGGCGTATTTCACCTGTCGCATTACAGCGTTTATGGGTGACGGTTTCCAGGCACCCCTACGGCGGAGACATGGTTTGCATCACTATTTTATGTTATCGTACAGCAGCGAATTTAGTTTCACCAATCATTTTTGTCGAGTATTTTAGTTTTTTTTAAGAACTGTACGGACTCGAGTTCCATACCCTTTTTACAACTTAATTTTTAGAGTTTGAACACGCTTATGGGTTATTTTGGTTCTTGTGTGTGATATTAATTTAGTGTTTTTTGTGTTGTGGTGTACCTTACGTATAACTTATTATATTAATTTATTATAATTTTAATAATAAACTTATACTAATGTAGAGTGTGTCCTTTACGTGCTGGTATTGTAAGGAAGTGCATGTGCAGCGTAGGCCTTATGTCGTGTATTTTTAACCGACTTGCAAAAGTAGGTTTTCAACTTGGTCGGTAAGGTTTTTTTAACACGCTTTTATTAGCTTCACCTGTATGTATGTATGTTTGTAACCGACCCCTTTGAGCTCGATTTTGTCCTACTTTGAACGATCAGATTAAATTCAAACTTTGCACACCTGTCAAAGGTGGATGACAATGCAATAATATAGTACCATGGTGCTGATCTGATGATGGAGTCGCAAGGTAGCCATAGGAACTCCTGTACTAAACGACCCGTCGTGTTTGGGCCCGTTTTACTTGTCTTGGCTAGCACTCTGCTGCTACATATGCAAGATCTCAAAAGCTTGTATTTAAAAACATTTAAAAAAAACAACTAAAAAAATAAAAATAAATAATAGTTAAAAAAAACTAAAAAAACACGCTTTCATAAAAATCCAACTAAAAAACAGAAAATAAAATTTAATAAATTTGGTTTCTGATGAATGGGGTCTTAAAATAAAGCGTGGGGTGTATTCAAAGCGCTTTTTAAGATGCTAAAGATGTTTTTAATTTATGTATATACACCGATTACTCCGAGATTTATTATCCGATTTACGTCATTCTTTTTTTGTTCGACGCAGCATATTTGCCATTTACTCCCCTAATAATTTAAAATACTTTGGCCTAGTAGTTTTCATTTTGTGAACATTATTATGAAAAAAAATCCATCCCGCTCCATATGTACGCCAATTACGCTGAGATTTATGATCTAATTTACGTGATTCTTCTTTAATTTCATGCGAAATAGTTGCTTAATAGGTGGGTCTCAAAACGGGGGATGCTGAAGACCGCGCGAAGTGGAGTAGAAAAAGTAGGAAAGCGGACCCTGGGCGTCGCAGTGAACGCTCCGAACGCAACCGGGATTTAACGCTCGGATGATGATGATGATGAGTTTCCATTTGGTCCTCTAAAAATTTAACATAGTTTGGCTGAGTAGTTTTCATTTTATGATAATTTTTTTCTATTCCGTCCTATATGTATACAGATTGTGATTATTGAAGTGAAACTTCTATATAGACGGGGGTATTAGGATTTTCCTGTCAAGAAAAAGCGTTACAGCCGCGTACGAAACGTGGGGTATTAGGATTTTTTCTATGCAGAAGTTTCACTTCAAGAAGCCAGGAAACTACCTAACTGGAGCATATTTTCCGACTAGGAATCGAACCCAGGGACTTTGAGTTTGGGACTCAAGAGCACTAATAATTAAGCTACCACGGATTTGGCATATTATGTATGTATTTACTTACAAAATAAAACCAAGGAACTGCGCGCGGTCCACAAATAGGGTAGATTGGGGTCAATTGAGACACTTTTTATGATATTAAAAAAGGTCGCGGCATCATATTTTTTTTCTAGTATACAAAGTTATAAAGTAATGATTTTGTATAAGTAAAATGAATCAAATAGCGCTTTAATTTTTTTATTACATGAATTACCTACTTGATGGAAAGCGGTTACCTGCAACACTAAAGGTACAAATGCGCCACTGTTCTCTATAGGGAGACTAAAATAAGGTCACTAATATCCGATTTGATAATAACTATATAAATAATGTTAGAAGTTATGGTAACATTTGTCATTTACGCAATTACCTACAAACAGAGGTAACAGATGATCTGTTTCCATTATTTGGTCACGGAATCATAAAATATAATTTAATCTAAATACCCTTAAAAAAATTGTCAACGAACATTGTTATAAAACTATTTAAATAAATTTTAAATTCTGTCTTATTTTTTTTTGTTAATTAATGAATTAACTTTAACTGATTTTTTTATTGATCCAGGCCTTAACAACAAGTAATATATTTTAAAGGCTATCCAAAAGTTCCTCAATCCCCCATGTCCGTATACTTCCATGGTACTTTATTGGAAAAAAAGCAGTATAATCTTATTTAGTATTTTCTTAAGTTTTCGCGAAAATCTACACGTCTCCCCCTGTGATTAGGGCTATTGAAAACTGGCCGAAGTTTTAAAAACAATACCACGCTAAAACCATTACAACGTAGATTTAGATATAATAATAGTTTGAAAATCCTAGTTGTAACTTGCAAGATGTTGAAACATCACGAAACGTTTAACCAACCGAGAACCTTAACCTTCGGCTGTATTTGCGAACCGCATGACTGGGCGACAGGATCCCGGACGAGGGTCCTTTCCCTCCCCGCTCTCCTCCGTCGTCCTAATGCGAAAATGAATTATGACCCCCATAATAGCGCTCGTTATTAAATCATTGCCGTCTGTCCGCCCACTCGACTACCACTTTTTAAATCCACGTTTTTGGTTATATTTTAAATAGCGGTTTGTTCTTAAATTGTAGGTACTGTTTGTTGCCTTATGGATTAACTGCAGACCAATAATAAATTTTAATGAAATGCATTTTTATCTTCGAACACCTTTAGATAAACCATTTCTCGTTAACTTCATGAGACGTAGACGTGCTGCTTGTTATTTTATCAAAAACTAGCGATCCCTTCAGGCGTTCTCCTGACCTGAAAATATAAAAATCTAGAATCCGATTACAACGCCACCTAGCGGATCTAATTGTGAATCTAAATCACGGGACACATTCTAATCTATATACATATAATAAAATTGTAGTAGTCCAATTTCTGTACAATGAAAAAAAATGCTAAAAACTGAGTCGGGATGTAAGAAGTGAAATAGTTAATTTAGATTTTTTTAATTTTTTTGTTTCTCTGTTTGTTTCTACCGGCTACTCTACGAAACGACTGGACCGATTTAAATGAAATTTTGTATGGTGGTAGCTTATATCCCTGGTTAACGTATAGGATATTTTTGATCCCGAAAAATGAAAGAGTTCTCGCGGGATAGTTAAAAAACCGCAGTACACAGACGAAATCGAGGGCATCACCTAGTACACAATAAAATTTCATTTCATCACAATCCTAGAACCCGATTCCAGCGCCAAGTGTTTTGTTTATATTGTCATTTTTAAATTCGTAATATCTTTTGAAAGGAGAGTCCGATTTGAATAATTCAAAAAGTAATTTACAGGTATTGAAACTTGAATACGAAATGATTTATTTGGATAAGGATTAATACAAAGGTATGGATAACATGGTCTGATTTTGGTCGACATATCGGTCAACTTTTAAAATTTCAGAAAGTAGTTACAGTGACAAAACTATAACAGTTGAACATATGGTATCGCAAAACTATTTTAGATATTGATATGTTGATTAAAATTGTAGAGCATTTTTGTGTTCTACCATCAATAGTTTCTGCAACGCATGCGATGAAAGTCATTTTATGGCTTTTTTTTAACATCTTGGTTTACATTATTGAAGGTTTATTAGGAATGTTCTCTAATGTTTTTTAGTAATTAATACAGTTTATAATCCTCAGGGATAACTTCTCTTACCTATACTAATTTTGTAAAGAGGAAAAATTTGTGTTTTTTTATGTTTGTAACGAATAACTCAAAAACTACTAGACCGATTTTAAAAAAATCACCATTTGAATGCTACATTATCTTTGATTAATATAGGCTATATAAAATTAGGAATCCCTATTAAAACTTCAACAACGTAACCCATGAATCTAAACAAAATAATGGACGCTGGAATCAGGTTCTAGGTATTTATTTTTAAGGCAGGACATCGTCTGCCTGGACCTCTACTACACGAATAAATCTTTAATTTAATCACCTTTTAACTTCTCTGAGTGCGACAGCGAATTATTGACAGATCGCATCAAACATACGCAAGGTCCGTAGATCCGCAAGGCCTTCACATTTGACATTTGGCACGTTCCTTTAGCTCTCGAGAGCTTAGAATACACCGAAATTCAGTAAAAGCGCAAACAAGAGTAACGAAGTCGCGACACCCGAGTGAGTAATAACTATGCTGTAGGGAAATCGAGCGTCGCGTTATACGATTTATCATAGAGTGGAATAATGTGGCGGCGTGTCGTGTTGTCGCATAGATCAATTTGTAAATTGATTGTGTCGCTGCCAATCACTCTGATTTAGCGGTTAGAGTTTAGATGTTGTAAGTAATATTTACTATATTAATGGGAGAGTGAGAGAGATGTAACACGTTATTGTACAACATTACAGAAACACAGAAAGACTTATAGCCTGATAGTATACTAAATGTGCACAATGGGCGGTCTTATCGCTAAGAAGCGATCTCTTCCAGACACGTCGTGGCAGAAATGTGTAAGCTCGTCAGAGCCATATAAGCTCATGACGAGCTTATTCATCAGAATTTATTATGGTATGGCATGATGTATATGAGTATATTCATGGAATTAACATCTTTTGTAATTCTTGCCAATGTAATGTTTCTATTGTTTAAATAACAATCATCTCTTTTGATATTATCACTGATTACGTTATAATTCACTTTGGCTAAAAAGTAATGAATCGCAGTTCGTCGAATACTTGGTGTGTTGGCAAACGTTCTCTAGAAGAGGTTCTATTCTATTCTATTCTATTTTTGGCGATTTGGCTCCAACGCTACTGGCGCTGATTTGGCCAATGTCACAGTAACAGAGAATGTCAGGTGTGGGTTATTGGCAATGACAGCTCAAAAAAAAACAAATTTGGTCGGTTTTCTTTCCAGTCGTAACTTCTGTGAACCTAGGGACAACACAACATAAACAGAGTTAATCTAACTATCTTATAAATAAATGTTATTTAATGTTATAAACTTACATAATATATTAACAGATTTTTTATTGGCCAGTGCTAAGAGGAAATTTATGTTGACAGGGCGAGGGAAATCTCCTGGTAAAATGTCGTAGAGTGGAATGATAATATTTTGGCAGTGAAAAAAGATGTGCTCCAAAGTGCCCTCGTCTAAGCCGCACTCACAAAGGGAATGGTCACGGACTCTAATTTTCGCCAAGAAAACCGGTGTGCAGATATGGCCGAGTCTGAGACGAATTATAGTAGAGACCACTTTTTTAGGGAGCTTGTGGAATAGATAAAACCATGGTTTGGAGGGGAGAATAGGTTGGAGGTTGCCGAAGTGTCTTCCTACATTTTGTCGAGAAGCTTGCCACTGCAGATTCCAAGAGTTTAACATTCGGGGTTTAGCGAGAGCTCTCAGATCCCGAGGAAAAACCTTGTCATATTTGTTCACACCAGAGAATACAGCTTCCTTTGCACAGTGATCAGCCATGTCGTTACCGCTAATCCCGCTATGACTGGGAACTAGAAGAGGTTGTCTTCCTTCCTCCTGTCGCTCGCTTCCATAGTCATGACGCTCCGCGAGAGTGACATTGACACATATCACTCTTGACAGTATGACAGTGATGTTTCAGTGAACCGTCTACATATATATTTGTTAAAGGTGGTTGCGGGCGCGATGCGATGGCCGGGAGAAGGCAAAGGGACGGGAAGAAGAAGCAAGGGAAACTCACCTCGCCACCAGTCCGCCGCCACTCTACACTCGTCCCCCGGGGTTCACACTCACTAGGATATGGCTTCTGATTAAATGCAATCGTAACAGTTTATTTATTTATTGGTGTTCCAACAATTTTATATGCGTACGTAACTTATATCGGTGACAGCAGTGACAGTTCTGTCGAATGTCTTGTTATGCGCATTCTTCTTTCAAAGTTTTATTTTATTCTTGATGGCGAGGATGGGGAGGAAGAATTTACAAGGTGTTCCTCGGCGCAACCAGTGGTAGTACAAATAAATATTATAAGGCAAGCAGTTATTTATTGTATCATTAATAAACATGTATTAATTTGTATATAAAATATTACATAATACCTAAGTATATACATATACATAAATTACATTGAATTATTGTTGCATGCTTTATCACTCAAAAGCAATCTTTTACAGACAAACTGTGAATAAGTATCATACTTAAGGCTTAAAATCCAGATAAAGCTTAGAAACAAAACATCTACAATGTCACTACTTAAACTACCTGTATAATAATAACTCCAAGAAACAAAAGCAAGAAACCAATTCTAAAGTCGAAACAGAGAGATACAGCCCCTCTTTTGTCAGACCGCAACTATCTAACAATAACTTTGAGTATTTACGAGATAGCAAGTAGAAACTACCCATTCGCTTCAGATAGACGAAGTTGCTTTGATCAAATTCGCTAAAACTTAAGGTCTGAATCAAATGACAAAGTTCTATCTGAGACGTCGAATTCCGGAGGCCGAACAAATCCTATCTTAAGCTATTTATCGATACATTTGTCAAACAGAGGGTTTGAAGACAATTTTTGGGCTGTTGTTTTCATAAGCTGCGGCGCATAGACATTTAACTGATGATTAAAATAAAATCATCGCTAAAACTATATAGCTAAACAGCAATTGCTTTATTTTAACCGACGGTTATAGTATTAGTATTGTAGTATTTACTATATTACTATACTGGAGTATACCATACTAGTCATGCTCTGGTTGTTGCCCGTTCTTTAAACAGCTGGCGTAAATATAGGTTACATTGTATTCAATTTTTATGTTAGCGCTATTTGCCCCCGGAATATTTACGTTATATGGTAAAATATCCCATATCCCGGGACAAAAATTAATTCTGCCCATTTTCGGTATTAAAACTACATTTAAACAAAATTACAGCAAAACTGATCCCGTACTCCTAGTTGTTATTCCGTGAAGGCTTAACAGACAGACAGATCGACTTACTGTTGCATATTTTTATAGATGCTATATTTTTATAATCTATAAACTTGAGAAATTATCCCCCCATATAATCTTTCATCTTAAATTTCAACCCATTCTAGTTTTATTTATCTATCCCCCGGTCTATATATCTGTAACCTACATAAATTATCAAAATGACCGAAATGGTCCAAATGACTAAATTGACCAAAATGGCTAAAATGAGCACATTGACCAAAAGGACCAAAATAACCAAAATGGGAAATCACAAAACTTCTATTATAATTTCTGGAATAACCTTTACACAAATCTACCCCATTATCCGGGATAAAAAGTATCTATTGTCCACACTCGAAATTAAAATTACATAAATACCAAATTTCAGTCAAATCGGTCCAGTAATTTTTTTTCGTAAAAACATAACAAACAAATATATTTTGTACCGAAAACTATCCCATTTTTCGGATTTAGTTCACTATGTAGAAGTGAAGAAATCCATTTTAAAATGTTTAAGTATTTCACCTTAAGTGTCTACCACATTCTCACAAGAATTCAACAAGAAATGAAAATTTGGACCAAGTACTGAGTTTATCGCGAGAATGTGGAGCGATCATTTGCCGTTCGCCGTTCCATGTCTATTTTCAACATGGCGAATACAATTGAAGATATATTAACTCGATCTTCAGTCGATATTGATTATCCACTTGACCTTTTCATTTCCCCTGAATCTCCTCCTGTTCAACGTTTGATCAACTTAATCCGAAGATCGAAGTGGAGCAAACTCGTTCTTTGTTAATGCCTTCCTTAAACAAATTAAACGGTATTGCCATAATTAAATTTTCTAATTCTGTTTTTGGGAATATTACTTGAGGTTTCTTATTGCGGATGATTGGAAGTTGTGTGCTTCGTGGTTGAGTAATTAAAGCCAACTTATCGCCTCGAAGATTCAAGATCTTTATCTTGAGTCAAATTCAAATCCAAAAGTTTTATTCACTGCAACTACAATCACCCAGTAAAAAGCGTAATACGTAACACATTGTGCAAACACAGATGAGGTTATTAGTCCTTTCTTGTTTTTGCAACAAATCTCAATTCAAAATTTTAATCATAAACTCATAATAGTTCCTACTATTATGAGGCCAAGCGGGGATTTTTGGATTTACTCGAGCATGGCAGAATAACATAAGGGAAGAAACCTTGCACCCTATTATGTATCCTCACCATATATTAACCCTTGATACAGCGTGGGGTTATTTATAATGCTTCAAATTATTTTTCAAACCGTCAGATTAAGCAAATTCCTCTACATAATTGTCAGATTATGGGTCAGCACGTCACATACAACAAGCTGAACCGTCTGTACATTCATCTGACGCGATGAAGTACTTAACTATTTTTTGCATTTTCAAAAATAGGCCGTAGCTTTTGGTCGCGTCCAAATCTCATGAAATAATAAAACGGAGTCTCCACTGGTTCGGTCTTAAAGAACAGATGGAGGAGGATCAGGATGGAGTGGAAGCTGACCTGACCGCACTACAAGCCCACATCTCCCAGGACAGAGGAAAGTGGCGTGCTCTCGTACCGGAATTTGAGTCGCTGAGCCAATTGAGATGTACAAATTGTTCGCTTGCTCTTTAATATCGTCAAACAAAAGTTTGGAAGGTTCGACAGAAACACTTGCACAAAAGCAAATAGCACAATATCAAAAAGTGGGAGACGAGACCGTTTCCGTCAGAGCTCGATAAGTGGATAAAAATTCGCGAACAGAATAAATATCGTTGGAATACCTTCTGCCGGGTCCCGCCCGGATCGTTATTTATTATTTATGGAAATAGCCCTGGAAACTCCATCGGCGGGAAGGTCGTCATATTTTTCTTAAAAAAAGTAATGTCCCGTCGCTCCCCGCGTTTGTCATGCAAATTTATGCGAGCCGATTTGCGCGATTGACTTGGCTCATCCTTTCCTATACAGTTTCTTTTTGTCGCTAGAAAAAGTTGCAAGGGATTAAACTTAGGAAGGTTCGCGAAGTTCTCTACCTAGTAATGATTATTTAATTACTGATTATTTATTTGGTACATAACCAAAAATATCCTGCGTATTTTTTTTTTACTAAACGACATTCGGTTTACATCTATATTAGTTCTTTAGTTTCCGAACAGATGGGGTGCAGTTGACAGTACACATGTCTTACTTGTTTTATAATTTTCTATAGATTTGTATTTTTTCATTGCACGAGTTCAGCAGAAAGGCAAACGGCCCACTTGATGGAAAGCGGTTACCATCGCCTATGGACATTTGCAACACTAAAGGTACTACAAATGTGCTGCTGCTTTCTTAAGAGAGTCTGAAACCTGGTTACTAATGCCGGAACACAATTCATAATTGTTACGGCGGCATGCTCTAGACCAGGGGTGGTAGCCATCCAGTTGGGCAAATACCCTACCACCTGGCTGTGGGTTGTTTTGTCGCCTCTTACGACAAGCCGCCTGGCCGCAGGAAATTGTGTTCTTTCTCCATTCCTGCACGGATGGAAGAGAGAAAGAGTTTCAAGGGTTAAACGGTGCCTTAGGCCCTCCTAATGTTGCGAAGTTTTCTACCGAGTACTGAATAATTAATTATTGTTTTTTTTTTGGTGCTTAACCAAAAATATCCTGCATATTTTAAACTAAACAACATTCTGTTTAGTTCGATATTAGGTCTTTAGTTTACGAACAGATAGCGTTGGGAATACAATAAAATTTTAATTAATCAAAAAACCTTATGGCTTCTTCTTTTTTAAAGCGCAAAGACAATATTAATCTGTGAGTTTGAATTAGCGTGTCGGTCTAGCATGTGATTAGTGATTAACAGTATTTTTGGTCTATAACGCAGGAGTACTGTTTTATTACTTACGTTCAAGAGGACACACACCACTCTATGGTGTTATGTATGTGGCACATTCAACATTCTCACTAACTTAGAGAGACTAGTGTTAAAAAAACTGCGTACCTATAAGAAAAAAAGACGGTATGTGTCTCGGGATGTCCGACAGAAGTGACAACTTAAACTAATCTAACGTGAGAGAAACGGAAGCCAGACAGACTGGCACCGTAACGCGTTACGTAACGTAGCGGTTTATACTCCCATAAGAAGTTCACTCAAATCACTTTAAAATAGAATGTGTCCTATATCTTTCACTGTCTTTAGTTAAATTTCAAAAACTCATCTATGTATTAAGCAGTAATATTCGCTGTCAGCAATGATGTATTATTTATTCAGCACAAGTCAATCGTCCCCACTAGCTGTACGTTCGAAGCAACGTTGTTTAGAGAGGGTTGAAGATCAAAAAAATGATTTTTAAAACATTAACGTCGTCGTAACATGGCCGCGTCACGGAATCGTAAATCGTGATCGTCAATACGATTATGCTTAAACGTTTTCGTTTGATTTCGTTTTGTAAACATCGGCTTAATTTATTTGCCATGTACACGGAATGCGTAACGTGCCCCCGTTTCTTAGGAAGAGTGCATATGCTGGAATTTGATTAAAGCCTCACTGAATAGGAGGCTACATGGCAGTCAAGTCAACTGAAACACTTTTTAAACTTTCAAAGGCATCTCATGTGCATTTGTTCGTCAGGCAGTTTGTTTTTCTATGTCATTTATTTTACTCAGAAATCATCAACTAAATAGTTTTGGTCCTCGCAAGTCTAAGACATGCTGCTGATTCGCAAGGGTATCTAAAAAGAGTTTTTTTTGTTTAGTTTAATTATTTCCTATTAAACGAATTCAAAATATTTTCAAGCTTCGGGGGCCCCTGGCCCTAGATTTTTGTCACTAGAAGCCACAAATATAGATAGATAGATAACACTTTGTTGCTCACCAAAATGCATAATTACAACACTTCTTGGCAAAACAACAGGCGTCCTTATCCCTAAAAGCGATCTCTTCCAGGCAACCTAGCTTAAATGAAATTCTTAACTAATCTGGCTATGTAGGTGGAGTAGAAAAAGATAGGGCTTTACAAATATGTACTATCTATTGCCAATGGATGCATATTTTCGGTGTTTCAGATCCTCGTGATGTTCGGCTCCCACACCAGCGCCATGGAAGTCTCTGGAAGATGGGAAACAGTCAAGGGTCGACCCATCTACTAGGGCATCAAAGACATCCCCAAGAAGTTGCAAATATTGTTATTTGTATGTTTAATTTTCGGTATATATACTAGGATATGCCCGCGACTTTGTCCACGCTTGACTCGAAATTCCCGCGGGATTCTCGAGACACAAAATACTTTTAAAAATATAAGCTTATTTTTTTAACAAAACTGTGTAATAATCTAATTTTTACTCACTCGAACAAATATAAATCGCTCTCGGGGAAAGTCCCGCGGGATTCCCAGAATAAAGAGCAGCGTAAAGCTTAAATTAAAAAATTTGCTGTCAATCCGTGAAACCGCATCAAAATTGACCTAGTAGTTTTCACGTGAATCTCGAACAAACAGACAAGAAATCTAAAAAAATATGCATCGTGTTCTCTATCGTTTATATAGCTGTTTCAGTTGCTTTTTTTCATTGCCTCAATGTATAGATACAGCATGTTTAAAATTCTATAATATTATAAATAAGTATTATCTATGACTTATTTTTTATTTATGTTTGGTTATCGAATTTTCTGAACTAAAACAAAATGAACAAAGCAAATTAGGAAGTCGCTGTAACATTTTTTAGGTTCTTTACCATTGTACGAATACGGTATGGGCTGCATGTTTAATTATTCCCAAGGGAGTCGATTCCCGACGCAGTCCCTTTGCCAATTACGTAGGCAAATCCGGGTCCGACCCTCAGATCCCGGGTCTCACGGCGCCACCCTAAACGAGAACTAAAAACCTTGTTTTTATTAGTAATTGGTAAATATATTTTCTCTTTCTAAAGTTCCGTAGGGATTTTGTTAAAAATGGAGCTGTCGTAACATCGCTATGTCAAATTCATTCTTACTTAAACTTTATTGTATTTTTGACGGATCGATCAGTTAACTAGCAATGCTCCAAAGCGTTACTGGTTTTACAAAAAAATCGCGTTTCTTTATGAATTACTAGCTTCACCCACAACTTCGTGTGCGTGGAGTACCAGTAGTAAAAAAGAGTAAGCTAAAATATCCCGATTTTTTAATTTTATCCTTGGTGCTCCGCTTCTATTGGTCTTAGCGTGATGATATATAACCTATAACCTTCCTCGATAAATGGGCTATCTAACACTGAAAGAATTTTTCCAATCAAACCAGTAGTTCTTGAGATTAGCGTGTTCAAGCAAGCAAACAAATAAACTCTTCAGCTTTATATATTAGTATAAGATTATTTTATAAAATTTATACATTTATAATATTAGCTAAAAATACTGTTTGGTCTAAAGCCATCTTGTAGAATACTTACAAGTCAATAGATGGCGCTGTGCAATAACTAAGGTCGCAAACTATTCACGACTCGTGCAAAGAATAAATATAAATTTACAAAAGTCTCAGCCTGCGAGGAATATCAATAGCCGCGCCGGAGATTTTTCTTTAAGACTAAGGAGCTACAATTAGGTAGGACATGATTTTAAAATGCGTTTGTAAGAGTAACATGACATTTTGTACTGAACCAGTAAAACGTACCAATTTAAATATACGGTAAAGGTATGCTTTTTTAACAGGCTTACCGTAGCTGATTTCCACCCTGTGCCACTAGTGTAGAGCAGTTAAGTTTGTCTTGGTTAACGACTCGCAGATAAGCACCCATCTTTGGGATGGCTCAGCTAAATACCAACTCGAGGCACTAGAATCGATTGAGCGGAGAGCCAGGAAGCTGATAGGCAACGACCAGCTATTTAGAGACAAATTACAAAGTCTTGAACATCGACGCAGGGTTGCCAGCTTGTCGGTTTTCTATCGGGTACATTTTGGAGAGTGTGCATCGGAGCTCTTCAATCTTATCCCGCCGTCTCCCTTCCATCATCAGACAACCAGACGCACTGGCATGCGGCACCGCTGTATGGTGGACATACCTCCTATTCGAACTAAGCGCTTTGAGTCCACCTTCATTATACGCACCGCAAAGGAGTGGAATACACTGCCGGAGTCTGTTTTTCTCGAAACCTACAACCTGGGTGTCTTCAAGTCTCGTGTGAATAGGTACCTTCTAGGTAAGCGTGCTCGGTCTTAGGCCATATCTCCGCTCAAATCGTGCGAGATAATGGTCAAACGCGAACCTATACGTGATAAAAAAAAACCCGGCTGCAAAGAGTGCTATGATGCTAGGCGTGATGTTTAGAAATATCCTGACTAGGTAGACGAGCGAGGTGAAAATTTTCGAATGCTCCTCCTAGTGATGAGTAGTACACGTGTGAGGCAGGACCTTTACAAAATATCCCGTACAAAATAGATTTTTACTGATACTGCTCAAAATTTAAATTTGTACTTCTTCAAAAATTTTGTCCCGCTGCTATTCGAGCGTTAAATGTAAATAGAGGAAGGACGGAATGAGGACAACAGTACAATAAAGCCTCTACGGATATTCACATGACAAAGAGCGATAACATGACATGCACTGCTAGTAAAACGAAGTGACCGAGGCCGATCACATACGATTCTTAACGAACATTTCCGAAGTAGAAGTTTTGTACGTCACAAATGAGGGAATGACGCTCACCGCCTCACCGGCGCGTCGCGTCAAATGTACTGCCGCGGTACAAACCATACAAATCTCCTCGCCTCATTTTAAGTGGTACATTGTACTGGTTCAGTACAAAATGTCATGTTACTCTTGCAAACTCATTTTAGTATCATGTCCTACCCAACTCTACAGCATACAATAACAACGTATGAACAGAAAGCAGAAACGCATGTCGTTTCATACACGGTTGATTAACCCGACGTACAGGGGTCCATGGAAAGTCCCGCCGGCAATTACAGACGCAAATTGGGATACACCCGAGCGCCACGAAGTCCCGGATACCCGGCCATCCGGGAACCGATACGCCGGGTTCACTTTTGTAAAAGACTTTTAAAAATATTTTGTGCAATGGCGTGTTTTCTGATTATAAGTCGCAAGAAAAACATAAAGGCCTGTTTTCCTATGTAAAGGATATTTGGTCACTGGTGTTCTGCGAAAGGGTCACATAACTTGATAATATTATTTGTTATGCTGTTTGTGCATTGTTATGAAAATGGTTGACTGTCTTTCATTTTTATCGGCAACCGCTGTCGAAATTCTGCGCATTCCTAAAACCAATATGTTGCTGATAGCTAGCTAGTTTTAAACCGAGGCTTTGCTCGCGTTAATGTTATCCTAGTGGAACGGACCATTTTTCTGGAATGTGATATATACAATTAATTTAAATCTATACATAGACGAGTAACAGAGAATATAATGCTGAGTGGCAGAAAGGAGAGAGAGAGAGAGAGAGAGAGAGAGAGGTACGTGTATATGACTGAACTCGACCTAAAAGGATGGACTGATTCTGATTATTTTTTTGTGTGTTTTAGGTGGACTCGGGAATGGTTTGAATTGATCAATGAATGATCAATTGGATCCGGTAGATGGCGCTGCAATAAGGTTATAGTTTTTTTTTACGAGCAGTACTTAACAGTACCAGGATACCTCCTGGTATATAATACTAACGGTTCCGGCGGTCGTTGCCGGAGTCACTTGCAATATGCTGTGAAGCGAAGTCCTTGATTTTAATTATCTCTTTAGTGTTTTGTTTAGTCTACTTAGCTTTTCAGCACACAAAATATCAAAGTTCTGTATAAAAAATCCTATTAGATAATTTAAAAATTATTTAAATTTTTTTAAATCTCCTCTTTATAAGGTTATCATAATATTTCGAAAACATCAAAAAATTGAATATCAAACTGAATCGAAATATGAAAACGTATATTCATTCTGGGAACGAGACTAATGTGTAGCAGGAGGTGGGTCGGAAGAGTTCCTTTGTAAACGAAGGGATAATTTCGTTATGACATTTACGAGCTACTCACACGACAGACAGTTATACTTTCTCATAAAGAACAAATGTAATTAATAATAATAGGCAGGCAAACACACACATTGTATATCCTAAAGCTAAGCAAGTTACGCTTGTGTTATGGGTGATATATAACGGACCACTCTGGGGCAATCCCAGATACCCAGACCAGACAGTAAATAACAGAAAGTTTGTTGCCAAAATTTAACATGCCGGGAATCGAACCTGGAGCCTCTGCGTTCTAACAAGTTCGGCCGGCTATGAATTAGCCCGCTCAACTACGGAGGCCGCCGATATAATCGTCTTGTATCGTGATATTTCCGTTGCTTCTTTATTTCTGAATATTCCTGAAATCAGATTGAGAAATTCTCGTTGCATATTTATTACCCTCAAAACGAGAGTAAATTGTTAAGCTTGGGAAAGTAGGTACATTGAATGTTTGCTAGATAGATATTTTTTAATCCACATACATATAAAGTAGACAAATAATATACAGTCATTTCGTGTAAGGACAGGAACAATGTTTGCTTGTATAAAACGTGCGAAGAAGGTTTGCCGATGACAACTCCTGCCGCCTCCCACAACCGCGATGCGCGATCGTCTAGTTCTTAGTACTACTTAAACAAGCCTCGGTCCTAGTCATAGAAACGGGAGAGGCAACCATCGGCAAGCCTTCTGCGCACGACGTATAAATATTTATAACAACCAATACAGGTAGAAAATGAATGATTTCAATCAGAAATTAAATCAATTTACATTTACAGATATAAACATATAAATTCTCTAAATAAGTATTTACGCAGTTCTGTCTTAAAATGAATATTAGGTTCGTTGAAAGACAAAACTGCGTAAATACTTAGTTCGTTCAGGCCTAAAACAAAATTTGAGGTTCTGTATTTATCTAGGTTAGGGTGCAACATTATTGTATTAAGAAATTGGTATTAATTAGTCACAATATATACTATACAAATATATTTATCCAATTTTAACATCAAGTGCTATATAAGATATGACTTTAATTTAACGGCCTCTGTGGATGAGTGGGCTAAGACTTTGGCGGCTTATCTTACTGCAACGCAGAGGCTCCGAGTTCGATTCCTTGTATGGTAAATTTCGGCAACGAATTTTCTCCGTTATGTATGCTATTTAAGATCTGGGTGTCTGGGATCGGCCCCTGTAGTCCGTTCTATATTACCCGTAACACAAGTGAAACTTGATTAATTTTGGGATATACAATATGTGTGTTTGTCTGCCAATTATTTTTATTTACTTTAATATTCCTGTGAACGAATGATGGCTACAAGCCCTGGTCTAAGGCATTAGTGACTAGGTCCCAGTCTCCCTTATGAGAGCAGCAGCGCATTTGTAGCACCTTTGGTGTTGCAAATGTCCATAGGCGATAGTAACCGCTTTCCAACAAGTGGGCCGTCTGCCTGACTGTTGGGCTCCTACAATAAAAGAAAAAATAATAAAAGAATGCAAAAATCGTATTCTTTTGTAACACTTAAACAGGTGTGGAATTGGTACTTGTATATTGTGTTCAAATTGTTCGTCATTCAGTTTGCCGTGCAAAAAGTATGCGTTGTGAGCAGCTGCTTAAGCTGCGAACCATGGAAGTGTGTTGAGGCCGGTTCTGATTTACATTGCTAATGCAGCTTTCCGGTCAAGTTGATCGTTTTAGAACTAGACTCGGGTTTGGTCACTAACTTGGGTCCGTTTATGGTAATATTTTGTTGGCACCGCAGTGCCTACGGCCAATTATTACCAGCCTATTGCTAAACTAAATACATAAATACGTTTAGGGAAATGTTCGTTGTTGAGGCAATTTCTACGCACACCCAATCGCGTCCAATTGCCTACGACGCGGAGGTCGCCCTACGCACGGACATAAAAAGGAGAGTTTACACTAGTTGCTCAGTAAAGCTGAAGGAGGGCTTCTTTGCTTTCGCGGTAATAGTAATAGCATAGATGGTCAACAAAAACCGTAGTCAATGACTTTATGTATATATTGTTACGTCCCAGACGCCGACGAAGACAAATTCACACCTGCATACCTATAGAAACACATTTTATTACCTTTCGGCCTTTGGACTTCTTTTGTGTACTTTGTGTTTAAAATTTGTGATTAAAAACAGCCGATTGTTATTGCAATTTTTTACAGCCTCATCACTGCCAGGTCTCTCGGATTTAAAGTACAAACTGATTCTAGGAAATTCTACTCTAGACTCTGCCATTCATCATTCTCTCTGTATCTCTTCTATGTATAATTTTAATTTAATTGTAAATAACGCCAATAATAAGTCATACAGTCCACATAGACTTTTATTTGGAAGAAGTAACTGCCACCAATATACACTTAGTGTACCAAAAAAACATCTTGTGGGATTCGGGGACTGTGGTAAAGCTATTCCATAGCATTTTTATCTACTTATGCAATTATAATTATTTATGCAGTATTTCTTTTTCTTTGATATTAATTCAAGTTACACTTTTTGAGCGTGGTGACTGATAAGATAACAAATCACCTATGTATACAATACATACTTACGGGGCACACATGCGGTGGGTGTGGCGTTTTAAAGATATGATAGATACCTATACACCTATATACTTTCTCACAAACAGCTGCTTACGTATTCGTCCGATTTCGGTGCAGCTCGTCGTCCATAATTTGCAATACCTGACATACCTCGAACGGCTACGAGAGCTCGCGGCTCACTGTGGCTACCGCACGCCTCCACTCGCCGCGCCCGCCTCAGGCCCCCCTTCACCGCGCATTCAGTGTGGCCGCACACATACACGTTAAGCGAACACTTGGCCGAGCTACATGGTAGGCGGAGTGGGAGGTGTTAGGTTTTTTGCGTTGCGGAATTTCTTGATTCAGTCGCCGCGCTCAAGCCCGATAAAAGCTATGCAATTAGCTTAATATCTGTTTTTTCTCATTAAGTTTGAAGAAAGACTTTGAAATCGAAATACATAATATGTAAGTAACCTATACTATGTCATTGTATCATTGTCTGCGATTTAATAAACCCAAAACAATTTGTATTTTTTGAGCACCTCTACCTGACCATCCTATCCTAGTTGCGAGACCAGTCTTTTCGGCATGCAAATTTATTCCATCAACGCGGCGGTCCTTTTTTTAATAAAAAAATATCTCTTAAGTACTGTAGCTGCATTTTAAAGAGAATTCAATATTTCATTTTTAACGAGGAACAATTTTTTCAGGTAAATTATTTTAATAGATAAGACCGCTGTTACGCTTCGTTTGACAGGAAGACGAGAGCCATGGTGGAATACTAAAGAGGTAATCATGGTGGGTTTATCGCAGTTGATAACCATGAAAATTAACAAAACAATAACAGCGGTTTTCATACAAATTTGTTGATTAACGTTCTAAACATTAGTTAACTAAGCAACTGCTAAAGCACTAAAGTCAATTGAGAGAAGAGTCAAGAGATTGATTGGTAGCGACGAGCTTGTCGATACAAGGCTTCGAAGCCTAGAGTATCGACGCCGAGTTGCTAGTCTGTCGGTTTTTTATAGGATTCATTTCGGAGAATGTGCGGTTGAACTGTTCGACCTGATTACACCTACACCATTCCATCTTCGGACTACAAGGCGCTCTGGTCTACGCCATCGTTTCGCCCCCACGTACCTTCTATGTACGGCAGAGTTGTGAAATGAACTACCAGAGTCCTTGTTTCCCGAAAAGTACAATCCGGGTCTCTTCAAGTCTCGCGTGAATAGGTCGTCCGGTATTGGAAGAGATTGTGGTCAAACACACACCTATTTAATATAATATAATAAACATTATTTAAAACTCTTATTCATAAATAAAATTTTTGCATCGCATGACTTAATACTTATTTATTTTTTGCACTAGAAATTTTTTGTTTGAATTTGGTAGAACCTTTGTTGGCCAAAGCACTACCTACTTAGCCTAAAAAAGTGTTATTTATAACTGAATCTAGGTTTACGATCACTGTGATTTCATTTTCATATTATTGTAAATATTTCATCATAGGGTCCAAATATCTAATATCATTAGACCTGTCCTTTTGTATGGCAGTGAAGCGTGGCCAGTACTTGAGCGACACAAGCAAGAACTGCGTGTTACGGAGATGAATATGCTGCGATGGATGTGTGGAGTGACGCGGAAAGTCCGGGTCAGGAACTCCCGCATCCGCGGCAGTCTTCATGTCCGTGACATAGCAGACAAATTGCAAGAGTGTCGCTTACGCTGGTACGGCCACGTTTTACGCAGACCGGCTAATTACGTGGGGAACAAATGTCTAGCCATGCCACCTCCGCCACGTCGTGAAGGATGACATGCGTGCCAATGGTCTCAAAACGGGGGATGCTAAGGACCGCGCCAAGTGGAGTAGACAAAGTAGGAAAGCGGACCGCTCCGAACGCAACCGGGATTTAACGCTCGGGTGATGATGATGATGAGGGTCCAAATATCTAATATATCTTACTCAATAATATGTAAATCGTTACCGAAAACAAAAGATTCTATTTTTTGTCCCAATGTTTACAAAATCAAACACCAGCTGTTAAAGCAATAATAGTTTTGTCAGCCATTTTGTTACTTAAGAGAGTTAAACAGTGGGGTGAGGTTGTTTAATCTAACGGCTAGTTTAATCAGATTATTAAGCCTAAATAGTGTTTATGAATACAATTTCCTTTAAATAACTGTTACCTAACAATTAGAGTTTATTTACTTACATAAAAACTTAATTCGGTTTTTACATACATATATATTGTCACGCCTTTTCCGATTGGTGGAAGGGTATGCAGAGACGACAGATTTCCAGCTGTTACGATCCTGACAAAAACTTTTGGTTTTATCAACTTTCATTAATCTTTTCAATGATACACGACTATTTAGAGTGCTTTTCACATGAATTTTCTTCAAAATATTGTTACGACCGACAAAGAACAATTCACACCTGCAATTTATTACCTTTTGGGCATTTGGTAGGCCTCCAGATGGTAGGGCATTTGCCTGACTGGATGGCTACCACCTCTGGTCTGAAGTATATCGCCATAACAATCTTGAGTTGTGTTGCGGCATTAGTGACCAGGTTCCGGCCTTAAGAGAGCAGGCAGCGCATTTGTAGCACCTTTGGTGTTGCAAATGTCCATAGGCGATGATAACTGCTTTCCATCACGCTTTTAAAATTACCGGTGATAAATTGTATAAGTAACCATTATCTGTAAACATAGTATTAAATAAAATATTACTAATAGATACTGAAATAAGCAGTAGAATGTATTGCATAAATAATCATATAACCCGTATTGAAATAAAAAAATGCATATAGATTCCTATAGCCTGTAAGGAGATAAGATATATGTGTCATAAAAGTAATAAAAACAATCTACTTAGATATGTAGATAAATATTGTAATAAAATGAGATTATAAAAAAAGACAAAGTACCCTGACTACAGAAAAGAATTAATAGTTCATTAATATAATATAATTGGTAAATTATTAGGCCCAGATTGGACCCAAACGTGCTGACACATACTGATGTGTCAAACAATGTGTGTGTGTTTTCAAATTATATTTTCATAAACAAAATTATGCAAATAATGTCAGTAATTCAATTCAATAAATACATAAATCCAAAAAAGAAATTATTAGTTTTAGTGATACAAGAGAATGTATTTAAAAAGGCACTATACGTACCTATTTGATATAATAGTGTTACGAATTGCAGGTCTCGAATTAAAATGCTGGCAGAATTATTATAGAATTTACTAGAACTAAACAAACACGTATTACACAGGTACAAATATAATAACACGCGCAAAGTCCATCACAAAATAGATTACCGAATGTAGTACACACGTCTTGCTCCGCTTGTGCTTATCGCTCGACTGTCTCATCCCTCTGTTGGGCCATTGCTTTATACTGTACAAATACAATATGTCTGTAGACTGAATTGCTAAGAATCACACCTGGCTAATGACTATCATAAAGATTACAATACACAATGGGCTATTTTTCCAATCACAAATTTTAAACACATAATAAACAAAAGAAGACGGTCATAAAAGCGCTTCAATGTTATGAGCTTAAACACTGACGGCTAATAAATGTGCTTTATTTATAGCTATGCAGGTGGTCAAAATTGTAACAATAGCTATCATTGGATCAACGTTAAACTATGCGTCAATTGGTTTCGATATTCCAACATTAAAAAAGGAGGTGTTCGGTGCAAAAATAAAAATACAAGCTTATTTGCATAGCCACCTGAACTAGAATAACTTCAACTATTCTTCCAATGTGCTGGCAGACAGACGTGACGTCATGTGATCAGTTATTTAAAGTCGCGCCCCGGCAGCTCAGGGACTCCCCGAAGCCTGGTGAGCGATGGCTCACGACGGGCACAACTTTATACCTACTTAGATATGTACCTATGTGATTTTAGGATAGTTACTAATTTTGTGCTTTTACAATCTAACTAGCTGTGCAATTTGGAACGTGGAATTTGTTTTCAAAACCCCCCAATTTTGAAACATTTTTCATTGGTGCTCCGCTCCTATTGGTCTTAGCGTGATAATATATAGCCTTCCTCGATAAATAGGCTATCTAACACTGAAATAATTTTTCAAATCAGACCGGTAGTTCCAGAGATTAGCGCGTTGAATCAAACAAACTCTTCAGGTTAAGATCAGGATTTGCCCGCGACTTGTCCACGTTGGACGGATTAAGCTGATTTATAAGTGTCCTAACAACTTTGAACCACTTCCAGGAAAAATCCCGCGGGATTCCCAGGATATAAATTATCATAGATATTATAACAAAGGATTTGCTATCGACCAGTGAAAATATTAGACCGGAATCCGTTTTCAAGCGGGCCATTTTAAACTGCAGTCAAGAACATAACCGGATTTTAAGTTCAGGAGTTCGCTATCGATCAGCGAAAACTGCATCGAAATCGGGTCAGTAGTTTTTACGTGAATGACGATCAAGCAAAGACGAAAAATCTACAAAGCAGACTACACTTTTACAAAGTTATAGCATTAAGTTAGACTATAGCGCACCCAACATATCTCTGAAACGACAAATAATAAAATTACAGCCACTATTTGAAATTTTACACGGATTAGGGCTCAGTTAAAGAACAAAGTTGTTTATTTTGTTAACGACGTTACTGTTAACGCTATTATCAAGGCTTATTTGGCTACAGTCAACAATTACATTTTTTTTCGCCTACAACTTCGTTATAGTTCAAGACAGAGTCTTTTCTAGTCTTGTATTATTTATCTAATTCTAATATACTTATTTATATTTAAAAACTTTGTTTACATATCTATTTAGTATTTTGTATCTATTGACGGCCTCTGTGGTTGAGCGGGCTAAGCCTTTGCCGGCCTACCTCACTGCAACCCAGAGGCTCCGGGTTCGATTCTCGGTATAGTAAATTTCGGAAACGTATTTTCTCCGCTATTTACCATGGTCTGGGTGTCTGGGATCGGCCCCAGAGTGGTCCGTTGTGTATTACCCATAACACAAGCGTAACTTGCTTAATTTGGGGATATACAATGTGTGTGTTTGTCTGCCGATTATATTATATTATATTATTATTATTGTATGTCTTTCAAGACCACGGGCCATGAAAATGGCCCGGACTTTTGGAGGGCTTGCGTGGGGCCATGGGGAGGCCAACACGTAGAGGCCCCTTGACAAATTTAATGTAAATATGTGGCGTGACACTGACCGGCGATTATCCCTGTCTACACCATATAATAATGCACCCAAGGACAAGCCCGGCCAGTGTAGGACTATTGTGGGAAATGTGGACAAAAGTACCGGGCTATTGGGGTGAACTGTTAGTGGTACTAGCGGTCTGGGAATATGGGGACTATGGCGTCTGCCCGTCGCAATGTTCAGGGAACATGGAAAAATGGGCAGACGGTGACTCGCTCGACTTATTATTATTATTATTATTGTACGTTTGTTTATTTATACTCATTTATCTATTTGTAACATATTTTCCTAGCAACTTTATCTATTTACATTACTTTATTTTACATCGCGGACCGCGTTCGTAATACCGAAGTAAGAAAGATAGTTGGTCTGAAAGAGAGTGTCGGGGTGAAGGTAAGGAAAGGAATGCTCCGGTGGTTCGGGCATGTGGAAAGAATGCATGATGAAAGAATGACTAAACAGATATACAATGCAAAAGTGGATGGATGCAGAAGTCGCGGAAGGCCACGACACACCTTCCATGATCAAATTGATCATGTGTTAGCAGAAGGTGATGTTAGGAGCCTTAAGAACAGACGAGCGTGCATGACAAGAGCTATGAATGTCAAAGAAGCAAGTGAGGTGTGTAAGAATGGGCCTGTGTGGCGCTCTGTTATTCGTGCAAGGGACCTGGCGTGAAGTTATGTCTGTATGTATTTACTATGGTCTGGTTTAGGACGCGATGGGCTTTATACTACCCATAGCACAAGCATAACTTGCTTAATTTATACAATATGTATATATACAATATGTGTGTCTGTCTGTCTGCCAATTATTTACTAGTAAACTTAAATCTTGCTTCCCATAGGGGTAAGCATAGACGATGGATTTCCACTCGCTACTATCTTGACGTACAAATTTGCTTCATCCACTTACATTAACTATTATATCTTGTAAAATAGATGCAAAGTTAATTGTTACAAGGTAATTTGAAAAACACTTTCTTAAAATCCTCAAATTTAACTTTTTGATGGTGAACGAGCTTTGAACGACGCGGCCTGTAACAATAATTGTTATATTACACATAAAACGCTTCTCATTACTGTTCAGTAAAAAGTCTGAGTGAAACGGGACGTAATTGCGATGGGATTTTGTGAAATCTCTTTTTAAGGGCCGAGAGTACATCCTTGTCGAGACCCTTTTCTTTAGTTCTCACCCGAAACGAGTTCATTTAAATTTACTTTATTAAACCTTTTTATGTTTTCTTGTAAGGCAAATCAGTTAACAGACACTTGATGGTAAGTGGTTTCCGTCGCTCAGGGACCTCCAACACCAAGGAAGAGCCCCCCATATTGTATGTAACGCTCTGTGAAAACAGCGAGGTTCATTCCATATATTGCTCCCGTAGAGCATGAAGGAGCATGCGTCAAGTAATCTGGATGACTCAGGTGTCGAGGAGGTGTGAATGAACCGTTAATCCTCGGTAAATGGTGAGATTATAAAATGGCGACGTATGCACCAAACCACGTAGCTCATCAGGACACTCCCCGTTTGAGACGGTAGAACACGCTTGGATCGCCAAACGTCTCGTGTATCCTTGGGACCCGTTCCGTTAGAAGCTCACAACGCCCAAAACGCTCCGTCGTCTTCCAATCACGGTCGTTGTGGTCCTGACGAAAACTTCACTAATGACGTCAACATTTTCGATCACACAGCGCTCACAAACACCCATGTCAAGAGGTGAGTCGAAGTAGGAGTTGATCATGGAGCATTAACTCTCTATCTCTTGGCATTGATAAAGGCGCGATTTTCAAACCAACCAATGAAATTTGTTTATTTCGTCGTTTATGACATCAACGCCCCATAATCCGTTCCACTAGAGTTTAAGATTGTAACGTCCGCAAGCAAGTGGAACGGGAATATCGCGGTCGTCGTGAGTTTCTTGTGGAACGTAGCCTTGACAGATACTAGTTATTACTAATGCTGTCGTTTCATAATTACAACAAAATGTGTACGTTTCTTTGTCCCAATTTCATGTAACAAAGGAAATGACAAGAAAAATTAAAGATAGCATATGTAAGTCTTCATCGGTATTGTAGGATAATAATCAGTTAAAACATAATTATCATGCTCAAATAGAAGCTTTAATACCTCACAATACGACTTATTATCGCTTATATGGATTGTGTGATACGTGACTACGCATAGTATTATCCTAAAATATACGATACAAAATCCCCAAATTAGATACAGTTGAACAACTACTCCACATAGAATTATACAGAATGTTCGCTTAGTACGAAGTATTGAAACACCCGCATATAAGTGAGTCAAAGTCACATATATATAAATATATAAAACTGAAGAAGAGTTTGTTTGTTTCTTTGCTTGAACGCGTTAATCTCAGGAGAAACTGGTCTGATTTGAAAAATTCTTTCAGTACTAGATAGCCCATTTATCGAGGAAGGTTATAGCCTATATATAATCACGCTAAGAGTAATAGTGGCGGAGCGCCAATGAAGAATGTTTCGAAATCAGGACTTTTTTTTCCTTTTGAGAGCTTTCGCTGCGTGTGTTTTACCTTCTGCGTTAACAAGGTCGCGGGTTAAAGTTAACATAAGCCCAAAGTAATTATTCCACGCATACGAAACTGCGGGCAGAAGCTTGCAGCCACCAGCCCACGACAGCGCTGTTTCAGGGTTTTGCCGCTGCTTGTCACGCGGCAATAAAGGTGGCGAAGTCCTTCTACACGAGCCCCGGGGCGCAAGGGACGCAGATACACTGATCACTAAGGTTTTAGTGGTTAAGGCGAATGTCCGAGTATTTAACCGGACCCGGAAATCTTCGATAGCGGATAGGCGTTTGTAGTTATGTAAAGGCGGGCGCGATATTATTTTACGTGCGTCGCGGTGGCGTAGCGTTTGGCAACGTACTCAACTCACACGCCGAGCGAGCGGCGGAAACATACGGGGGTCGCAAGGCGCTATAAACCCAAGACACAATTATTAATTGGGAAATAAATGGCGCCAACCGTTATCGTACTTATTTTTTGGCTGTCATTAGTGTCGAAAGAATTAATCCTTGTTTTTATTGCATTGCGTCGAAGCTTGCCAGATGTGCGTGAACGGGGCTTCTTTGTCGGTACGGTTTAGTAAAAACAATGCCGAACGGAGGGGTGGGGCAGTCAAGCGACGACTACGATACGAGTAAGACCTGTGTAGTACTTTCGATTAGCGATATAGTGACGGACTTTGCGCGTGTTGAATTGCATTGACTCGTGCAGAGTGAACTGGTTGCATCCAGTTTATTTGTACTTGTTTTATACGTATTTGTACAGTTCTAATTAACTCTATAGTAATTCCAACGGCATTTATTTTAATTCGAGTCCTGTACCTCGTAACAATACAATAGTACTGATATCACCGAGATAGACTGATATCGTAGTATAGTACAAACGTGTTTGTACTTAGCTTTCTGCAATGTTCTATGAACTCGATTTATTAATGTTTCGTGATAAACATCGAAAAGATAATATTTGGGGCTCTTTATGGGGGTGTATGGGCCCATTAATGTGTGGCTAGGAGTGATTCATGTGTTTGTGGAATTAGGCCTCCACTATCTTGGAGGCGTTGGTTTATATTTAGCCAAAATGTATGATAATACAATGATACACAATAAAATTATTTATTTGTTTGTGAACTGAAGCTCTTCTTGTTAGTTTTCTTGCTTAAGGTTTAACTTCATACCCGATATTTTCCGAGATGATCTTTATTTTAAAGTGACTTTAAAATTCTTCGAAGCCGATAGAGCGTTGGGAACATCTCTAGTGATGCCAACGTCCATAGGCGACGGTAACCACTTTCCATGAGGTAAACAGTTAACCTGTTTTATGTACTACAGTAGTAAAAAGGTATAATGCTTGTTTTGAATAGATTTCTCTTTATATAAACCGTTATATATCCGTGCAGGAACGGAGAAAGAATACAATTTTCTGTGTTGGGGCGGCCTGTCGTAAATCACGACAAACCCCATAGCCAGGTGGCAAGGCATTTGCCCGACTGGATGGCTACCACTTCTGGTCTTAAGTATATCGCCATAACAACCTTCTGTTGTGTTCCGGCATTAGTGACCAGGTTTCAGTCTCCCTTAAGAGAGCAGCAGCGCATTTGTAGCACTGTTAGTGCTACAAATGCGCTGATTAGAAAACAACCCATTGTTGTATTGGAATCTTTTATGGCAGTCATTAGCCAGGTGTTACGGATTTAAAATACAAACTGATTCTAGGAAATCGAGTCCACGCGGCCGAACTGACACATTGCATCTGTGCAGTATAAAGCAATGGCCCGATGGAGGGTCGAGGCAGTCGAGCGATAACCACGAGCAAAGCAAGACGTGTGTACTACAATCGGGAAACTTTTAGTGACGAACTTTGCGCATTTTTATAGAATTACGACTTTTTGCATTACGGTTATATTTGTACATATGTTATACGTGTTTGTATATTTCTAATAAACTCTATAATAATTCCAACGGCATTTTAATTCGAGCCCTACAACTCATAACTATAGTAGTAAGTAAGTAGTAAGTAATAGTAAAGATGTATAGGTAAATACTTTTAAAAATCTGAACCATATACAAAAGTATGTTAGGTAAAATTCAAAAATACTTTATTTAAATTCATTTAACCAATGTTACATATTAAAATCCTTTGATTTATTTGTTAAATATTTGTCAGCATACCTCCGTTGGCGAAGGAATTAATGTGGTATGTTTGACCTTATGTCTAGTGATGTACCTTTACGGTACACCAGAGCGTGATCGAGTGTTGATAAAGAAGTCTTTAGTTATTTCATTCTATCCACTTGAAATATCTTCAGTTCGTCATTTAACTTTATATTAATTACTATAACATTTTCAAATCTCATGGTAAATAAAAACACCAATTGGCTTTAAAATGAGACATATTTAACTTCTAGTTTTTCAATAATATATTTATATATACATATATACTTTTTCACTACTCTTACGTACTCTTAATCTTACTTGAGCACAGTAAACAATATGCAATAAAACTATTAATTGATTCTGGCTCTTAAGGCTTTGTGTTACTCGGTTGTAAGCTGGAAACGGCGAGTCTATTACTTTTATTGAAATTATTTTTAACGATGATTCAAAAAGGGCATATGACATAGGCAGCCTCGAGACTGTGCCGCATCTATTATTTTACTGCTCAGGGCACGCTCGATCGAGGAGTGATGTCGAGGTGAAACTAGGGACAGCCATTAAATATGAGAACATGTATGATCTAATGTCAAAAAAGCACCTAGATGACTTAATTAAGTATTGCGTGGATATTAAAAATTTAGTTATAATATACATAGATAATGTAAGTAAATAACTAATGTCATAGATATAAGAATGTAAATAATACCCTGAAAGATCGTTTTTGTTAGGAAGGAGGCGAGAAAAATAAGTACAGCATGTTGTCTTCCGAAGATAAAATGGTGTAATGATAATATTGTTACATACCGACAAAGAGTGATGCGCACCCGGTTTATTAACTTTCCTGCATTTGGACTTCTTTTGTTTACTTTTTGTTTAAAAATTGCAATTAGACAATGGCCTATTGTTATCGTTTTCGTTTATGGCTGTTCGCAGGAATAATTAACCCGGTGTACTGATTACGTTTTCTTGGAAACACTTAGTCCACGCAGTCGATTATTGTATTATACAGTTTACTATAGAGTAATGCCCGAACGGAGGGGTGGGGCAGTCCAGCGACGATTATGATCAAATTTACATGTCTTACATTCGATGAGAGATATACTGACGGACTTTGCGCGTGTTATTGAATCGTGCAATTTGTACTAGTAGTGTTTAGTTATATTTGTACCTATGTTATACTTGTTCGTATAGTTCTAATAAATTCTATAGTAGTCCCAACGGCATTTTAATTCGAGTCCTGCGTAACTAGAGTCTCTAGCAAGGAGGCTCGTGAAATTGAGTCCTGAGTATTGGTGGTGTCGCATCACTAGGGCCGGTGGCGTGTTGGTAAATAAATTACTGTTGGGGGGTCGCGCACTTCCGAATTCCTTGCCAATTTTATTGCGGTCCGTTTTGTTTAAATATGATTTATCGATGCCCTTAATGCCGGCCACAAAAGGACACTCCCGATCGGATTTTAACAATTCGTTTTTTCAACAACAATAATATAAAAGGGAAAATATTTGCAATGGCGATTTTCCTTGTATTATTTAAGGTAAAATCTGCTTCGTTATTAACCCGTATTTTTAAGCGACTTCAAAAAGGAGCAGGTTCTCAATCTGTTTTTTGTTGTCGTTGTTGTACTCGATTTCTCTGTCAACTGTAAATAGATTTTCAAAGTTGAATTAGAGAAACTCAAGAAAATTGTTAGTCAACTTCTTCATAACACAATATCTCAGTCAATTGTTAAATAATTTTCAAATTGTTTTCTTTACTCGTAGTATACTGTCGAGATAGTCCCATGGTCACCGAGCCAGGATCTGATCCGAGGGTGATCGAGCATATCCGTTATTAAAGAATGCCGTGCGACTAAATTCCTGGAAAAATCTTGTATACGCGTGTAGATATTACATTTTCTAATTAATTTTATTTTTTTATATCCCTCTTAGTCGATTTCTACTTCGGTTGTGGATTAATTTTGTCTTGTTTTTTCTTTAAGCGAAAGCATGTATACTCTTGAGGCGTTTCCATGGTCGAGAAGTCAGGATCTAATGCGTCTGTTCTAGAGAAATAGAGAGTTTTTTGATGTTGGGTTTTGGCGCTTTTTAATACGGATGTATTAAAAAGCGCCGAAAACAAACATAAAAAAAGCTTGTATACACGCGTTGTACAAATTTTATGGGCACTTAATTTTTTGGCATTTCTTTTAACTTCAGAATGAAGATTAAAATTAATCCAAATTTTCAAAATAATTCATGTTAATTTATAACAATATGTTGCACTGTGAAGTTTTAGTATATTGGCAATTGTATTTTTTTAAATGAAAAAGCTTGATTTAGTCTATCTAATATGAATAGTACGTAGACTTAAGTTTTAACCTATATATATGATCTTCAAAAAAATGCTCAAGTCGAACTCAGATTGAATAAAAAAAACTGCATTTTGTTTTATGCTCGTCGTATATAATGTTGAGTGATATTTTAATTTCAAAGAAACATAGATACATGCACGCGTACATTTTAATAGTAAATCGATACAATATCAAAATGTAAACACAAAGTAACACTCAAACATTACGAACAACCCCACTCACCAATACGAAAACACAATAACACCGATGAACAAACGGTTTCGCAACGGAATTCAAAATCTGTGCAGATTACAAAGATTGAAAATAAAAAGATGAATAAAGCAACAAAAGAGGCGGAGCACGAAATTGTCGTGAACAATGCATTTTGCCGACTGGAGACAATTCCGGGACAACCCGGACAATCCCGGGGCGACCCGGGACGTCCTGGCCTGTTCGCCCGCACGAATCCCGCTTCTGCCGTCACTACATTAATGGGAAAAGTATTGCAATTTCGTGGGGATTTTTAAATACAGCAGCCTGTATGTCCCAACGTAAATTAGAGACATACAACTTTTTTAACAAAAGCATATTTCATAAAACTACGTTTTATCGGTTTTAAGCGCGTTAATTTATTTGATTTTGACGTTTCGGCCGGTTTTCAATGGCCCTGGTGACTGACGACAAAGATGACATTTGTCCAGCGTGTATTGTTAAAGTTTATTTTGCCTACCGCCATCTTGTTCATTTTAATTAAATCTGTGACCACGGCCACTGAAAAGCGGCCGAAACTTCGGATAAACCAAAATCAAATAAATTACCGCGCTTAAAACCGTTACAACGTAGTTTAACTCTGTATACAAGTCTCGAAAACTTAAGAAAATATTATGAAAAGAATATTTGTTGATATTAAGCATATCTTTGACAGAGCCTTATGGTCGTTTCGAGATTTTACTAGTTCAGAAGTGGTTTTTTTAAAATCGGCAGACAAAAACACATATTATATATCCCCAAATTAAGCAAGTTACGCTTGTGTTTTGGATAATATACAACGGACCACTCTGGGGCCGATCCCAGACACCCGGACCATGGTAAATAACGGAGAAAATACGTTTCCGAAATTTACTATACCAGGAATCAAACCCGGAGCCTCTGAGTTGCAGTGAGGTAGGCCGGCAAAGGCTTGGCCCGCTCAACCACAGAGGCCGTCGTATTATTGTTACCTTCTGGGTATCCCACTATAGTTTCCCAAAGGTCCTCAAGTAGCAAAAGGTTCCTCATATGTCCTCCCTTCTGCATAGTTTTATAGCAAGGGGCAGACTTGAAGAAGCCTGCATTGTTACACACTAACTTTACAACTTATTTCCAATAACTTTTCAATGTCAAAGAAGCAAGTGAGGTGTGTAAGAATGGGCCTGTATGGCGCTCTGTTGTTCGTGCCTACCCCGCAAGGGACCTGGCGTGAAGTTATGTATTTATGTATGTATGTTTTCAATTTAGAGCTTCATGCTGGTAACGTGTTGAAATTAAAAATAGTTTTCTTCGTGTACGTTTTATTGAAGAGTTATTTTGTAAAGACAAGTAACAAAGGTTGCTATGATACTATAAGAAATATCTCTAATATATAAAATTCTCGTGTCACAGTTTTCGTTGCCATACTCCTCCGAAACGGCTTGACCGATTTTAATGAAATTTTTTGTGCTTATCCGGTATCTATGAGAATCGGCCAACATCTACTTTTCATCCCCCTAAATGTTAGGGGTAGTCCACCCCTAAATTTTTATTTTTATTTTTTAGACAAAATTTTTAATTTCTGTTTTTTTATGATACAGCATTAAAAGATACATACAACCCTAAATTTTCAACCCTCTACGATCAACCCCTATTTTTACCGGGCAGGACGACGTCTGCCGGGACAGCTAGTTTAAATTTAAGTAATATAAACCATTATTTACAACGATATTCGACTTTATTTTTATTGCAGTAGTATAGCAGACACGCTGACTGATGGCCCAAATGTGATGGAAAGTGGTTACAGTCGCCTACACACGTTTGCAACATTAGGTATTTAAAAGTCAAAGTAATTTATTTATTTGTTTGAAATATTATCGCAGATGTTTTTTTTTCACCACCTCGTTCAAGACATTTCACTTGAGTCACAATCTTAACTTTTGACATGGGTCGTTTTGTGATCGAAAATGATGACATTTTCACCACGACCACAACGACCGCAGTCTCCTTGTGGAACGGCTAACTGAGCATTTTGAGCGTTGTGAGCTCCTAATGGAACGCTCTATAAGTGATAAAAGTTACATGTTCCACCTTAACAGGCACACATTTTGACTAAATTTACATATTATAAAATATGAAATAACAGAATCGAGCCGCTGTTACATGTTTATTCGTAATTTCACTATATAACTTATAACGCCATACAGACTACATCCTCAGAGCCAGAAGATTCTGAGAAAAATTATGCAAACAAAGACTGTTGGCAAAGGGCACTTGCACATGACTATTTTTGTAAGGGTTCCGTTTTTGGAAAATATAGAACACTAGAAAAAATAAGTACAGAATGATTATGATGATCGAACTACACATCATAGGAGAAACCCTCAATCGAACTACTTCTCCTGAATTTCCTTACCAAATTGAGTTTTGATTGTGTCCTCTTGTATAGGTGATTTATGTCAGACCGAGCGGACACGAGCCGCGCCCCGTGCGAGGCTCGGGCGGAACACGGATTTAAAGTTTCAAGAACGTTTTTAAAAGCAGTTTAATAGACATGTTTTGTACCATGTGTTGTCTATTAACTAACTACTGCTCGAACTTGCGACAGACTTGACCGGCCCACTGCCACTTTAACTTGCTAATTTTCATCTCTTACGGATGTCCTCATTTCTGATTTTATCCAGAGAAACACTTAACATATCTCGCTCTATAGCCCGTTGAGCGACTTTGAATTTGTAGACGAGTCCCGCTGTCAGTGCCACGTCTCGGCACCGTATGTCATTGTGGGTAGGACGCACTGCTCGAAGACTTTCGTCTTCAAGCATTGTGGAATGGTCGACATGAACACCTGTGGAAGCTTACCGAATACTGCACAGCCTAACTGGTTCCTCCTATTGACTTCCTCCTCGAAGCTGTGTCTGCTTACCTGGATCTTTTGTCTACTTATAATATTTGTAAGAAACTCTTTGATACCACCCGTGATCAAAAGGCTGGTTCCTTTTTCACGCAACGAATCAGCATTGCCATACAGCGTGGCAATGCAGCCAGCCTTCTGGGTACGCTTCCCTCTGGCAGCGATTTGTTAAATTATTTATATTAATTTATTTATGATTTAGTTTATTTTTAAGTATTTAGTAAAGTTATTCCCATTGTTTTAATATTGTTAAGGTTCTTTAATTATAAAAATTATTGGAAAAAAAAATGTATGTACAAAACCTTATCGTTCGCGAAAATTTGAAAGGAAATTTAAATTTGCTGTCTGCTTACATTTTTTAAATGTTTATTCATGTGCACTTGGTTTCCCTAAATTAAATAAATTAATGGTACGCCATCCAGCGCCCGGCGGTCGCTCGGCTCGCGCCCGCCGCGGCCGCGCATATATCATCCCTTACACGTGGATGCTCGCAATTATTTGGTATTATTACATTTTATTACAAAAATGGAATTGTCATCGTAGCGATTCACGACTCAGTGCACATACCGTTCGCGTCGGTTTTCAACCGAAATATGTATAAAATGTATTTTTCATGCGCTTTATTTTCAATTATATTTCGGAAATAACCGTTTCTAGAGTCTCGTTCCAATTTCAGCTAAAGCGGAATCCTTTTTTTTATTGCAGGAGTTCAGCAGACAGGCAGACGGCCCCCTTTATAGAAAGCGGTTACCATCGCCTATGGACATTTGCAACACCAAAGGTGCTACAAATGCGCGGCTGCTCTCTTTAGGGAAACTAAAATTTAGGAAACACAACTCAAGGTTGTTATGACGACATTCTTTAGACCAAGGGGTAGTAACCATCCAGTCGGGCAAATGCCCTGTCACATGGCTGCGGGTTGTTTTGTCGCCTCTTACGACAGGCCGCCCGCTGCAGGAAATTCTATTCTTTCTCCGATAGAGTACGGATTGTAAATCCTTGTGAAATATTCTTGTCTGTCTGTCCATCTACGAAAATACAGTTTCAGCCAAAGAAACAGTATTGTACAGAATTTGGTATTATGAGTGTTATAGGTTTAAAGAACTTTATTTCTCATAAGAACATGTAGTTCACTTACAATGAGATTAAGATAATAATTATTAAGTAATACGGTATAATTCTTAACACTAATGTGGTCCTATGCAGTCTGCTACAGAATTATGTTGTGGTTTGTTGTTTTATATTTATCTTAATAAAAGGTTTTTTAGTTTTCTCTTGAAAAAGTTTGTGTTTTGACATTTTTGTAGGTCACCTGATAATTTTTTAAATAAGTGCACCTTTAAACATAATGTTTTTTATAGTAATAGTAATGCGAAAATAATACAACATCAACATCATTTGCGACATATGTATTGAATAACTTGAAAGTTAATTAGCTACCGTACGTTAAGTGAAAACAAAAGAGGAAAAGGAGTTGCAATACAATAATGTAAAAGAAGAAAAAGGGACCTCACTAGAACACAAAACCCGAGCCAAAACAATACCTGACTGCGACCAGCTGCAAAGAAGAAGTTAATTGTCAGTAAACTTGATAAGTATAAAGGTTTACTTGTCTTTCAAACATTCAAGCATCATTTGTTTATAAGTGTTGGACCTGGTTCCTGCTATATCTATTAAAATAATGGTGGAAATATAATATTAAAATAATGGTTATTTTAATGACAACTTTAAAGTAAGTTTACTATTTATATTTTCTTAAGTTTTCGCGACTTGTATACATAATAAAACTACGTCGGCATAATAAAAATTAAACAAATTAACGCGCTAAAAACCGTTAAAACGTAGTTTTATTAACTATACTATTGTTCAATAAATTATTAAAATTTCTGATATAGCACTACCCGCCTTCTTGGATTCAGGGCATACCGCCATGGAATTCATTGGTAAAATATTAAATCCATCACCGACTGGTTTTGAGCTTCCATTTTTGGCTACGGCTAAAAATGTATGGTCTCTGGCCAGCTGGAGTCAAAATTTATAAACCTAAAGCGCCAAAAGGTTTAGGACTGGCCGCTCAACCTTATTGAGGGCAATATCTTAAGTAGAATTTATAACAGTACTATTAATTATTGAGGGCAATATCTGAGGTAGAATATATAAATGAACTGTTAATTAATTAGGTCAATATCTAAAGTAGAATGTATAACAATGCTGTTAATTCGTCTTGAGGCACGTGATGTCTTGACTTGAAAAAATTATTTAAAAAAACCCAGTGTTTTTTCATTAAAAGGAAGCTTTTTAGGGGGCGTCGCAAGAAATTTAATTTTTAACGACCACCCTAATATATATATAACTATTATGCTTAATTTCCATGCATATTTTTTAATAAGTTTAATCCTTATCATTTTACATGCTATAATATTGTAGTATGTAGAATTAAAATTGCATCATACGACCTTCACTACGCTACTTTCATCAATCGAAAATATAATAAAACGCAATTTATTAAACTCGAAAACATGCGTATTGTCTAGACTGCCACGTGATCAAAACTTTCTACTATCACGAAACCTGATTCGTATATTTTGTATATTCGCCTATTTTTAAATACTGCGATATTAACAGAATAAAATGTAAATATACTACCAAGAATAAATAATTGCCCGCTAAAAGAATGACTTAATAATTCATAAATCCTATATAACTAGATGAAGTAAAAAGTAATAGTAGTGATTTAATAAATAAATAGTTATTATTATCAATAAAATGACAAAAATTGAGAGAAGAATCACTTCCAACACGATCTAGTGACCTAGGATTAAGAACTTTTTTAGTATATCGTTTTAACAAAGCAACAGACATTTCTGGCATTTTTCTTCTTTGTTATTTTATTAAAAGCAAAATATTTAAAAATACAGTAATATGTACCAAATAAGAACAGCATGATGTCATTATAAAATCCCATATCAATAAGTTGCATTATCTTGACGATAAGATAAACCCGTATAAAGCGATCATATCGGTTATATCAGGTAATTGATCGGAACATACGAGTTTGGATCGAGTCTAATATCGGTTGTGTTAAACAATATTTGGATTATTTCAAAATATTAAATTAAACAATATGGATACAGAAAACTATTATCGCGGTGTCGTCGTAAACCGAAAACGCAAGAACCGCAGGAAACGAAAACAAATGTTGACCCTTAATACAAATATTTCTAATGAAAGTACTCGAAACGAAGATTTGAATAATGTTGAATCCACAGGGGATTCAAACTGTACGGACAACGACGATGATGATCAAACTATTGAAATAGTAAACGGTGAAGGGGTTATGAATAGAGCGTCTGTTGACGGAACGATGAAAGCACCACCGCAGTATGAACACAGCGAAGTAGATAGACGTGAACAGAAAGAATTAACAATGGAATTAACAACTAATCAATTTCAACCAGATACACCGGTTGATACAAAAAGTCTGCAGCAATCTGAGTTGCTTGAGCGCCAGCTTGAAATGAATGGTTTAGAGGTCCCTAAAATAATTCCATTGGTGGTACCGAATGTCGCAACAACCTTTGAAAACGAGGATAAAGTTATCACCACTCAAAGTACTGATGCAAAAGCTGCACAATATAATACAAGAGCATTATCAAAAGACAGTTGTACGTATGAACTAGAGAAATTTGAGAAGAACGCTCTGATTATTTTCAATCAAGAGAGTATCGACGGTCGGGAGATGAGATTGGGAACTGAAAAAGACGTTAACGCTTTGACGTACACTTTCAGAAATTTCGGTTTTGAAGTTGTTGAACATAAGAATTTGACGAAAGACGTTTTGTTTGAGGAACTAAAATCATGTAAGTAATTAAAAATGTTTTTATAATTCTGTAATCATAACAGAAAAAATTGGAACCTTTGTTTTTGTCACGTTAGTCTATCAGTTTGTCTTTGTATGTTGCAGTCATTTTGATCAGAAACTACTGGATCTAAATGGTTTTTTTTTACCAGAATACATAATCCATACGCTGCTACAAGATGCTTTACTAAAATTGGGGAAAAATAAAGATTAGGGCTGGCCGCAATACATCTATCTCAAGGCTAATATATATTTGCAGTATATTAAGTCCTTTGGGTATCGACTCTACAGGACTATACACACTGGTAACTAGATTCACCAATAGGTCGCGAGATACTAATTTTAATTATACTACTTAATATATGTAATAATAAAAATATATATAATATTTTTATCAAACAAATAGACAAAAAATTAAAAACCTAGGTAGAACTTAAAACAAATTTTAACAAATTTGAACAATGTCCATTGAGTAGCTTTTGAGATAAGGGGTATTTTTGATTTACGTCTTTTATGGTACCGCAGCCAGATTACTGTTACATGCCGACAAAGGTAAACGCACACCACTCTGTCATAAAGCACAGTTTATTACCTTTCAGCATTTTGGAATTCTTTTGTTTACTTTGTGTTTAGAATTGGTAATTAAGACAAACATTCTATTGTTATTGCACTTGCTTTATGGCCGTCATTAGGCAAGTGTTTCGAACTAATCCTTTGTTGTATTGTACAGTTAGTATAAAACAATGGAGGGTAAAGGCAGTCAAGCAACGATTACGATACGAGCAAGACGTAGATTCGATGAGCGATATGGTGACGGACTTTGTGCGTGTCATTGAATCGTGCTGTTTGTACTAATAGCGCCTAGTTACATGTGTACCTATGTTATACATGTTTGTATAGTTCTAATAATTTCTATAGTAATTTCAACGGCATTTTAATTCCAGTCCTGAGTAGCTCGTAACATTACAAAAACAGAGAACGTTTGTAGTATCGATCAAACCCTACATAGTTTGTAGACTGCTACGTACTTGCCTGTTTTTTACCTAAAGGGCTACAAAAGTGTAAGAGAATAGGCATATATCAAATATACATAGTATTAATCCTTTTATTTTTGCAGTACTGTCCTATCTTATAAGTAATTTAATTAAGATAATCATTATTGTTTCATATAAAGTAAACAATAGCAAAATTGATAAAACTTACATCATCAATGAATAATCATTTATTTACCAAAAATTAAGTAACAGCCATATACAGTGGTGTAGTAAGCAGAGACGTTACTTTGTCGAATTTCGATCCCAACACTCAAGTACAAACACACAGACAACAACAATCATAAATACAGTTGTGGCAAATCTTACGTCAAATTTAATGTCAAATTACTTATATTTGTATTCCCGAATTAAACTTCCTAATTTGGGAACTCAAATCTAAGGAATTCAAATAATAACATACCCGAGAAATGTTCTTATCTCCTGAGTTATTCTTTGTCATTTATGCCGTCCAAAAGAGCGCCTCAACAACATAGGGTGGATTCCTGTAGTTTTACAGATATAACTCTTAATCAGGCGGTGTTCTGACTTATCTTCCTTTATTTATAAATGAAAAAAAATCATTTCAGTCAGCGAAAGAGACTTTACTGACTACGGATGTGTGGCAGTAGCAGTACTGACGCATGGCTCTGGGAACGGTATTCTAAGGGCAAAGGACCAGCAGTACAGTGAGAAGGAACTTGTGAATCATTTCGAGACGCACGATAAGCCAAGTCTGGTTACGAAACCCAAGCTGATCATTATTCAGGTAAAGAACAGTCTTCATTACAACTCTGCTAAAGTAAAATAAGATGCTTATGTTTATCGTGAATATACCACTGTGAAAATTTCATCACGTATTTATTAAGTAGCGTATCGTAAATTATGTATCATACTTTAATATTATTTTGATTATTTTTCACTCAGTCGCGTACCGTTCTAATGTAACTTTTTACTTTGAGCAACCGCTATTAGGATTTTCTCAATGGTTTTCATAATATCTGCCAAAAAAATGTGTTGATGTTTCGCATCAACACATTTTTTATCTAGGTTAAATCATCATTCTATTGTTTTTGTATATCAATATGTAGGTACAGAAAAAGAGTTCTCTAGATGCTCGAGATTATTCTGGCTAATTTATCTAGTATTCCCCAAAGTCCAAAATTCGGTCAGCTCATCCTAGCAGCAACCTTTTATCCAGATTCCTCACTACCTATGTTTGAACCCAAATATTTCCTTCAAGGTCGATAACAGTGCGAAAGCGGTGCCTCTGAAGTGTGAAATATCCACCGACGCCATCTATTGATCAGGTGGGTTGCTTTATTTTAAAGCTTATTAACACCCATTGGTTATATCAAGATTTATCTACATATTAATACGTGAAGATATTTTGTATCCCATTTTAAAGGTATTGCGTACATTGACGAGCGTGAGATTTGGAATAGTTTAAATTTATTTAGGTAAAGAGTGCAAAAGACCACAAATACATATTTAATTCGTGTTAAGTATGTACTTACACTTACTAATTTCACCGCCTCTTAACTAAGAACATCTTAGGTTTCTAAACTTAAACACACACATGCTTATTCCTGAGGCTTACAGATTAATGAAATCTGTACGATAAACATGGTTCTAACCAAAATAATCGACTAAAGAACGAAAATCACAAAAAATATTTTGGTCAAAAGTACAATTTTTGACTCTGTATCTAAAATCTGTTAATTAGTCTAAAAACCTACAATTTGGTAGAATACATCAGACAAGGCTAAGTTGCTTTGTCAGATCTTGCAGCAAAACTACTACTGAATCATCTAATTTTGTTTCCGAAAATATAAAGTATATTTTGTCAAAACACCTTTGTCTTATCGCATGGTGCGCAAATCGAATGATTAGTTAAATAATAGAGTATTTCACAATTGACATATCCGCGTCTGATAACAAGATGATATTAGTCACAAACCTAATGTGTTATCATATCATATCAAATGCATAATTCAACGTCAATGGATTCAACACATGACTCAAAGCACGTTGCTTTGTTTTGATATTAGGAAATCCGGTTTCAGGGATTTTAAAAACACTAAGCAATAAATACTGCGAATCTTTGGGTTTTCAGTATTTGTGTTTGTGTTTTCATTATTTATTTAATATATATTTTTGTATTCTTTTTAACTCAGCTGTTTACTGTCCACATTGTATTGTTCTTCCTTTTTTATTACACTACATTTTAATTTAAATATACCTAGACATAAGTTGTTAAAAGTATCCTCTCAGTCAGATTGCCTGGTAGTAATCGCTTTAAGCGACAAGGACGCCTTTTGTTTGGCCGTTTATTTATTGTAATGATTCTATCTGTAATTGTTTATTTGGTGAACAAAAATGAGTTTTCTATTCCATTCTATTCTCTTCTATTTATTGTACGTTGAACAAATTATGTGTTCTTCTTACTTGTAAATAAAATGCACTCTTGTAAAGTTCTGTAAGAGTACAATGAATTTTAAAATAAGAAATTAGTTATGCATCTTTAGAATTATTGTCTCTCTGTGTCTAGAGTACCACGTGTAAACTACAGAACGGATTTAAATGAAACTAGACAACTAACTAGACACAGAGCTTGTTTATATCCCAATGTCTGTAGTTAGGATACTTTTGATCCCAATTAATATCTATTTCTGTAAGATGACAAAAGTGGGTCTGTTTGTGGTTGACAAAAGTAGTGTACCTTAAGTTAGCTTATGTGTTGATTTTTGGTTTCAGGCTTGTAGGGGTATGAAAGTCATGACCGGCGTCCCAGTGCTGCAGTCAAGTAACATAAGAAGAGACCTTGATGAGAACTTAGAGCCTTATTTCCTGCCTGCCACATCAGATATATTACTAATGCACAGTTCTTATGCTGGAAGTGCCTCACACAGGTAGATTTTGAAATGAATCTATAACATTCTATACTACAATATATTATGGTACTTCATGTTCTAGTTACAAAATCATAAAAAGATTGAAGTAATAAGTAAAAGTATTTTTCAGTCTAAAAACGTCATTGTCAATGTCAAGTATCTATGAAATTAAATATTCAAGTTTTAAAACAGTCCTCAGGCATATATGTGCCTCAATCAATTTGTAGGCGCCACCAGGCGAAGGTATTGTTAGTGCAGTTATCAAAATGCACATTTCACTAAGCTGTTGAGATTTTTGTCACAAATACATAGTTGTTCGTGAAAATCAAATATGTGATAAACATTTTTTATAAATAAAACTGCACAGCAAAACATCACCTCTCAAATTATTGCCAAACACTCGACCGCAGCTTTTATTTATAGGTATGTTTGACGATTGTTTCACATAATATTAAGGGCCTTACTTATAATCGTTTCTTAAATTTAAAGAAACTGCTCAGCAGCTGATTAGTGGAAATCTTACCCATAAACTCCTCTTTAGCCGAATATTTTGGATAGAATCTACGTTCATCATTCAAATTGTGCTCCTCTTAGGTAAACAACAGGTAATACATGTTTATAAGTGAAAAAAAAATATATTAATGTAGGATGGTGGTTGCGTAGCAACGAGTAGTTTATAGTTAGATTGTCAGGCGAGGATTTTATTATTTTCTTTTACTTTATTGTGATTTATTTAATATACGTGTTTGAGGACTGGCAAATTATTTATTTACTTTCCTACATTAATGGATTAGGGTCTGATTCTGATCCTCTTACTTAAGAGATGTCTAATCGTTTCTTAATGAGATTATTATAAGTAAGGCCGTAAGTGATTAACGTGGTCTAGGATAACGTTCACTTACTTAGAAAACACCTTCATTCATGATTTGATGGCCTCTGTGGTTGAGAGGGCTAAGCCTTTGGCGGCCTACCTCACTGTAACCCAGAGGCTCCGGGTTCGATTCCCGGTATAGTAAATTTCGGAAACGTAATTTCTCCCTTATTTACTATGGTCTGGGTGTCTGGGATCGGCCCCAGAGTAGTCCGTTGTATATTACCCATAACACAAGCGTAACTTGCTTAATTTGCGGATATACAATATGTGTTTTACTGCGGGTTATTTGTTATATTGTTTATATTATATTTGGAGAATCCCAGATTGTATTTATCAGAAAAACACTCCAACAAATTATTCTATAATAGTTATAATACTATAATTGAAGACATGAGTGTATGAAGGTGATAAGTCGCATAATTCCAATTCTGAGTAAATCGATATAAAAGTTTTACTTTTATTTGAAACTGAACTGAACTTAACACCTTTAGCAACTTTTTATTTTTTAAATATGCCTTATATCTATGGTCTTAGGTCTGTAGTCATTTGGTATCGACTTATAACATTCATCTACGCAAAAACAGCAAAAAACCGAATATGCGACATATCACCTTCATCCACTCACGTCTTCAATTCTATTCCTTAGTTACAAGGAATTCTTTCCGTAGTGTAATGCAATATAAAACCAATAGATGAGGAAGCTTGCATCTATGCTCAAGGTTTTGAAGTTGAGTTTAAAGACAATCAATGCTGACCAGCCTCGTGGCTCTTATTATTAATTGACTCCAACACCAGATTCTCTTCCTTAATAAATTAGATATAGTATAGTGAAATAATAACACAATGTCATTATAGATCTAAGTTCTATACATGAATTATGAATGTCTTACAGGCACATAATCGACGGATCCTGGTTCATCCAATCACTATGTAACAAGATCAACGAGTTAGCTCTTACTCATGATCTCGACTCCATTATCACAGAAGTGAAAAGGGAGGTGGCAACCAACAAGTCTGACCAAGTATACAATACGTGGACCTTGGAAGTGGACGTCATCAAACAGATGCCAGTCACAACATCAACTTTGATCAGAAAATTGTATTTTAAGAAATTTGGTGATGCAACTCCAGTGGAGAAAGTTTCAAAGAACGTCACAGAGTCATCTAGCTGTGACGCTTTGGATAACTCCTCACCATTGACGCCTTTGCTGCCGCAGATGGGGTCGTGTTTGTGTTTTTTGCATCATTTTAGTTATATTAGGGATTGTTTAAGGTGAGGACATACCAACTTTATCGTTAATGCTTTTTTTTTAGAAATCATGAAGTGTATTGTATGCCTGCGTTATTAGTGCGATTCTAGTCCACTCCAATTCAAAAAGGAAAATGAATGTATTTATTTCAAAATTACAGATTACTTATTGAGTTTTTTTTTTATTGCAGGAGATCAGCAGACAGGCAGACGGCCCACTTGATGGACAGCAGTTACCATCGCCTATGGACATTTGCAACACCAAAGGTGCTACGAATGCGCTGCTGCTCTCTTTAGGGAGCCTGGAACCTGGTCACTAATGCCGGAACACAACACAGGGTTATTATGGCGGCATACTCTAGACCAGGGGTGGTCGCCATCCAGTCGGGCAAATGCCCTACCACCTGGCTGTGGGTTGTTTTGTCGCCTCTTACGACAGGCCGCCGGGCCGCAGGAAATTGTATTCTTTCTCCGTTCCTGCACGGATAATGAGTCTGAAGTTTGCTAACGCTTCCATACTAATTTTACCAAATTTTTTTTAATTTGATAATTTTAAAGGAATAAAAGCGGCACAACAAACTACCCAACAACTTTAATTCATATATTGTATGTCCTTGAAGACGACGAGCCGTAAAAATCGCCCGGACTTTTGGACGACTTGCGTGGGGCCATGGGAAAGCCAACATGTAGAGGCCCCTTGACAAAGACGTGAATGTTCATTCAGAGTATTAAGGCAAAGACATTAAATATTGAATCGGTATTAGGTTTAAATAAATTTTAAATATTTAGTGTGATTATATTATATTACTGTTTTGTTCTTTTCTTATGTATTTTTTGATTATACTCATTATTTCGTTTTTATTACATCAACCTACGTTGTTCTGTTTCTTGTGTTTTATATTTTTAATCTTTGGTACTTATACGTTTTTATAATTATTTGTTTTTTTGTCACAAATGTGAATAAAAGCTACCGGACTATTGGGACTAACTGTTAGTGGAACTAGGGATCTGGGTCTATGGAGACTAAGGAATCTGCCCCGTCACAGTGTTCGGAGAACATGGATAAAATAAATAGACGGTGACTCGCCACTCCCTGCATGGGCCCCAAAAATGTCGTACAGATTGCCCAGAGGTAACATGAGTATAGTGACTAAGAGGTGTCGAGGGGGTTCTGCACCACTCGACACCGAAGCTACTTTTGACGTTAGACCATTTATCACCACCCATCTTAGCTCTACCGATCTCCACTCTCTGCCGTTAATTCGTTATTATTATATACATTCGTGGTGTTTTTTTTAATGTATTCTGAACGAATACTAGGTTTGGCAGAGTAATGTGTATGAATAATTGCTGAAAGAGCTTGGTAGCGATCGCGTTATTTCCATTCGGTGCGGTCGTCTAGAAAATTCTTCCTTTGAGACCAGCAGCACGTTCATAGCACCTTTGGTACTGCAAATATTCGTAGAAGACGGTAACCACTTTCCATGAAGTGGACCAGCAGCCTATTTGCTATACTCCAGCAATTAAAAAATTATTTCTTTTAAGGATTCTGAGGTTGACTTGTCTAAGCGTTTGCACATCTAGTTCACTAGAATGCAGACGTCCTAAGCTCGATTTCTGGTAGGGTCAATTTCGTATATCTTTTATTTACTTGAATGTCTAAAATCGGCACTAGAGTCATCCATTGTATGGTACCAATAACACAAACGTAAATTGTTTAGCTATGAGATGAAGAACGTGTGTATTTGTTTGCCTATCAGTGTCGGCCAAATTAATTTCACAGTCTGATAATTCTTCCTCAGATACTACGTGGAGGACAATCCCAATGATGAAACAGCTCTGTCCTATCTGGAGTTATGTAGCACATTCAAAGAGGACGTCAAATTCAACAGGCCAAAGGAAGAGACGGCGAAAGCGATCTGCAGGCATTTAATGAAGTACGCAAAAAACTGCCACTTTTACAAATATCTGTATTTTTACAAACATTAAAGTTCATTTCAAAGGAATCTTTTTTTCAATTAAACCACCATAAGGGATAATGTGACGATACTCACACGATCAGAAGATATTTGTCTTATATATATTTCCTATTGGAATAAACATTATATGTGATATATTGTTCATTCCGATAGGAATTCAATTAAAAATATGTAGGAAATTGGGAATAGTTATTAATCAAATATTAATTAATAGGTAAAAATATATTAATACTAGCTTCTGCCCGCGACTTCGTCCGCGTGGAAAGTTCTTTTGACTATCCCACGTGAACTTTTTAGTTTTTCGGGATCAAACGTATCCGATGTTACTTCTAATACCTCCAAGAATATGTGTACAAAGTTTCATGATGATCGGTTGAGTAGTTTTCGCGTGAAAGCGTAAGAAACAAACTTTTATTCACATTTATAATATTAGTAGGGATTATTCCTTTGCAGTAATGAGAGTACCAATATTAATAATTTAATTTAATTTGAAAGAATGACATCTAGCGTGTATTCATGAGTAAAATCTACAATAAAATCGTTTTAGGGGCGTACTTCATTGTATATAATTCAGACTCGTGGTAATAGATGGCGCTATAACAACATAGTCGATATTTTAAGAAGATTGTTTTATGTTAAAAAAAAATACTAGCATCTAATCTACAATAAAAAATTGATTACCTGAAAATTTTTGAGATCAAAAAATCAGTCTTAAATCCACTTGTGTAACAGGTACTTCTAAAATCCCTATTTATATTATAAATGCGAAAGAAACTCTTGTCTGTCTGTCTATCCGTCTGTCCATCTGTTTGTTCTGTTTGTATGGAAAAACTACTGGACTGATTTAGCTAAAACTCAGTATATATATATATATTTTCGATGCCGAGGATGAGCATAGGATACTTCTTGTACCGAAAAATTTCCGGGATAAACATATATTTGTCTATTATGCTTTTACAGAAAAACTATTAAACCAATTTGGCTGAAATTCATCATATATGTAATTTAAATACTGAAGGTGGACAAGAGATACAAGTTCGCGTTGCCATGACGACGATGTATGTGTTAGTGAATTGCATCTACAGAATCACGGCTGTTAATCCGCAAATAAATAAATAATATACCTATTTCGGCCCCAATATATATATACTTAGTCTGGCCATAAATACTGTTAAAATGTAAAAGAAACAAAATGTTACATTTTAATTTGGAATCTGTCATTTTTATATGATTGTTCATTGTGTTTTCTCATTTTGGCGCCAATACATTGTACAACATTTTGTGATATTAAAATGGAGTGGGGCGGTAAAGAGAACCGAATCGCTGTGAGTGCATTACACAAAGTAGGTATGGAGCCAAATGCAATTTTTAAAACTCTCCATACGCTTGGTATTAGTCAAATGTTTGTGTACCGGGCTATTAATAGGTACAATGAAACCTCCTTTGTTTGTGACGGAAAAAGATCTGGCCGTCCAGGTAGTGTTCGTACGAAAAAGGTGGTCAAAGCAGCAAGGGAAAGAGTTCGAAGAAATCCCGTCCGGAAGCAAAAGATTTTATCTCGGGAGAGGAAGATATCACCTAGAAGCATGTCGCGTATTTTACAACATGGCTTAGTACTTGCAGCCTATAAGAGACGCACTGGTCATTGCTTAACTCATAATTTAAAAAAGAATAGGGTGGTAAAATCGAAACAACTACTGTAGCGGTACGCAAAGGTGAAGTTTTTTATTAAAGTTTTGTTTACGGATGAGAATTTTTTACAATTGAGCAAGCAGCATTTTAACAAAAAAAAAATGACCGTATTTAGGCTCAAAGCTCTAAGGAAGCTTCTCAATTAGTCGACAGAGTGCAACGTGGGCATTATCCGTCTTCAGTTATGGTTTGGTGGGGTGTTAGCTATGAAGGAGTGACTGAGACATATTTTTGTGAATAAAGGTATCAAAACATCGGCACAAGTGTATCAAGATAGCAGTCTTGAGAAGGTTGTTAAACCCCTTAACAACACCATGTTCAATAACCAAGAATGCTCCTTCCAGCAAGACTCGGCGCCGGGTCATAAAGCTCGGTCCACGCAGTCTTGGTTGGAAACGAACGTTTCGGACTTCATCAGAGCTGAATACTGGCCATCGTCTAGTCCCGATCTTAATCCGCTGGATTATGATTAATGGTCAGTTTTAAAGAGTACGTCTTGCTCTAAACGCCATGATAATTTGGAGTCCCTCAAACAAACTATACGATTGGCAGTGAAGAATTTTCCCACGGAAAGAGTGCGTGCTTCTATTGATAACTGGCCTCAACGTTTAAAGGACTGTATTGCAGCCAATGGAGATCACTTCGAATAAGCTTTTTATATTTTAAATTGTGTTATATTTATGTATTAAACTAATACACTGTAAAACTTAAAGATGTTATTTACAATAGAAAAAATTAAATTTTCTTTGTAACAATATTTATGGCAAGACTTATTCTTTATTCTATGTACTGCTATGCAATACTTGTAATTATTGAGGCCAATATCTAAGGTAGAATGTATAACAGTACTGTTAATTATTGGGGGCAATATCTAAAGCAAAATGTATAACAGTGCTGTTAATTATTGGTGGCAATATCTAATACTGTTAGTTATTGAGGGAAAATACTTGACGTAGAATGTATAACGGTGCTGTTCATTATTGAGTGCAATATCTGAAGTAGAATGTATAAATTTAGTGTTAATTATTGAGGCCAATATCTAAGGTAGAATGTATAACAGTACTGTTAATTATTGAGGCCAATACCTAAGGTAGAATGTATAATGGTACTGTTAATTATTGGTGACGATACCTAAGGTAAAATATATATTATTGAGGGAAATATCTAAACAGTACTGTTAATTATTGGTGGCAATATCTAAGGTAAAATGTATATTATTGAGGGCAATATCTAAGGTAGAATGTATAACATTACTTTTAATTATTGAAACCATTTTGTATGGCAGAATGTACCTATAAAAAACGTAAAAATTTAATATCCTTAATTGGATTAACGAGAAGCGATGTCTTAATACTCATTAAAATGCAAGGGCTTCCTTTACACTTGTTAACACGTATTATTAGGGAAAGGCGATCAACCAATATAGTTTTACTGAAGAGCTTAGTGTACCCATTAATATTTACATATTGTAATCGACTTTTCTCTCCAATACTAATTAAATTATTTGAAACACAAAATATTATGAAACCAATTTTCATATATAACTTTCTCTCTCTTTTGCTTCACCTTCTCCCAATTATTTGGGGTCGGCACAATATTTCTTTTCCTTCCACACTCCACTATTCTGACATGCATCCTCTATCACACCACAAATACTCACGTCATCCTTCACACAATCCATTAATCTCTTTTTTGTTCTTTCCGGTTTAACATTTTCTATGTCACGTGACTTCCATCCCTCCTCATCACATGCCGATACCCCTTTAATCTTCTTTCTCTCAATTTCTTTTTCATGGCCACCATTGAGTCTATAACTATTCAGTTTAATTTACATGCATTATTTTTTATTTAGTTTAATTCTTATCATTTTACATGCGTAATATTGTAGTATGTAAAATTAAAATTGCATTATACGACCTTCACTGCGCTATTTTCATAAGTCGAAAGTATAATAAAAAGCAGTTTATCAAACTCGATTGATAAAACACGCGTATTGTCCAGATTGCCACGTGATCAGAACTTTCTACCATCACGAAACCAGAACTATATATTTTATAAATTATATTTTTAAATACTGCAATATTAATATAATAAAATGTAAACAGAATACCAGGAATAAAAATTTCCCACTAAAAGAAAAACTGTAAATAATTCATAATTTCTATCGAACTCGATGAAGTAAATAGTAATAGTAGTCATTTAATAAATATTTTTTTATTATCTACACTCTACACAAATTAAAAAGAGGAAATATTTGTTTGTTTGTATGGAATAGCCTCCGAAACTACTGAACCAATTTGAAAATTTTTTTCACTGTTGGGAACCGTTTTTATTTGAGAAGGGAGGGGGGATTAAGCATATTGCACACTACCGGGTCGTTTGCTAGGGTTTGGAACAAAGCGATGAGAGGAAGCCATACCAGTGGCCACCAGAGTCAATCGCCGGCATGTGTGGAGACTTTGATATTCAATACTCCACTAAAACCGGTCCTCCCGTGTACCTCGCGCTTATGGCAGGACGAGCGTGAGACTTAGAACGTAGTTACGCCCACGCTGATCCTAGCGCATCAGTGCTTTAGAATGCCCTGGGAGAGGCAAGCTCACTTCGTCAACACCTCTGCACCCTTGATGCGAGCGGGCCCTGCGGCGGTATTATTCAAGGAGGAAAATCATGCGCATATCTGCGCCTCCAACCTCCCGTGCCTGCGTGGAGGCGCATGAATACGTGCATTTTTATTTCTCTCCCTATCTCGTTCAGCGGCCTCCTTTAGAAACATCCTTGTCTCAAAGAAGTTAGCCGCACCCATCCAATGATCATCGCTATGCAGCATGGCTTGCACCAGGCTGCCGAGCGAATCAATCGCACCTACCATTGACTCGAGTTCAAACCTCTGTGGTGCCCAGGCTGCGCACTCGACAAGCGTATGAAACGCCGTGTCAAGCGTGCCACACTGGTGGCATTGGGGTGAAACCGTATAAACACCGGCCATAGGGTTTTCCAACTCTACCGATCGAGATTAGCATAACCACGCTGGGCGGAGCAGAGCTCGACGCTGGCGGTCGTGTCGAAAGAGAGGGCTTTATGGGGAGGAAGTTTCAGGGAAGGGGAAGGAATACAAGGATTAGGAGTGGATAAGCGGGACACCACTGTCACTGAGTGAAGGGGAGAATGTAACAAACAGTGGCCGCTCGGGGCCCCGGGGACGCATCCCCTTGTTCCGCTTCCTGGACGGAGACGAGTCCAGGGCGGCACCCTCTGGGGGTACTGTTGGCAAGCTACACTATTCACGGGTGACATAGACTATATTATGTTTTCAAAAAAATGGTATCTTTTGTATGGTATCATAAGTGTCGCGACAACATATTATATCTAACTATTATAGTTATGCGCATAAGAAGTGTTCTTTTATTTTAAGAATTTAATTGAAATGCCGCCGCTAGAAAAGGCTCTTTATTTGTATCTTGGAATTCATCCTTATCAAAATAAATTACTACATATTCAAGACTGCTTCAATACCTTTATATAACTTCTTGAACTATTCAATACATTCCATTCGAATGACATCACGAGTTTAAAAATGTAAATATTGGAAAAAACCCTGCTCAGCTAGTTAGACTAATGCGATGTAAGTGTAACTGGTTTACGGGTCGTACGGGAGGGTCAATATTTTGAATTCGCTTAGAAGGTAATTAAACACAACAAAAAAGCTATTTTTGGATACCCGTGCGAAGCCGGGGCGGACCGCTAGTTATCAATAAAATGACCAAAATTAAGAGAAGAATCACTTACAGAACGATCTAGTGATGTAAAATTAAGAACTTTTTTAGTATTTCGTCTAAATAAAGCAACTGTCCTTTTTAGTATTCTTCCTATATGTTATTTTATTAAAAGCAAAACATTTAAAAATACAGTAATATGTATCAAACAAAAACAGCATGATGTCATTATAAAATCCCATATCAATAAGTTACATTATCTTGACGATAAGATAAACCCGTATAAAGCGATTATATCGGCTATATCAGGTAAGCGATCGGAACATACGAGTTTGAGTTGAGTCTAATATCGGTTGTGTTAAACAATATTTGGATTATTTCACAATATTAAATTAAACAACAATATGGACACAGAAAACTATTATCGCGGTGTCGTCGTAAACCAAAAACGCAAGAACCGCAGGAAAGGAAAACAAATGTTGACCCTTAATACAAATATTTCTGATGAAAGTTCTCGAAGCGAAGATTTGAATAACGTTGAATCCACAGCAGATTCAAACTGTACGGATAATGACGATGATGATCAAACTATCGAAATGGCAAACGGTGAAGGAGTTATGAACAGAGCATCTGTTGACGGAATGATGAAAGCACCGCCGCAGTATGAATACAGCGAAGTAGATAGACGTGAACAGAAAGAATTAACAAAAAATCAAGTTCAATCAGAAATGGTTGATGCAAAAAGTCTACAGCAATCTGAGTTACATGAGCAACAGATTGAAATGAATGGTCTAACTTTTGAAAACGAGGATAAAGTTATCACCCCTCAAAGTAGTGGTGCGGAACCTATACTATATAATAGAAGAGCATTATCGAGAGACAGTGCTACGTATGAACTGGAGAAATTTCAGAAGAACGCTCTGCTTATTTCAATCAAGTATATGTCGAAGGTTATAAGCGGAGATATGGAACTGAAAAAGACGTTCACTCTTTGAAGTCTACTTTCGGAAATTACGGTTTTGAAGTAGTTGAATATCAGGACCTGACGAGAAATGAGTTGTTTAAAGTACTAAAATCATGTAAGTAATTAATGTTTTTAGAATTCCGTAATCATTATAGCAAAAAGTAGCGTAACTCGTGGTAGCGTAATGGCTAGCGCACGCTTCCTATACTCAAAGGTTCGATTCTGGCCGGAACGCATGCACCATTTAGGATGTTGTCTGACCTAATGTGCATATTGTTACAATTACCACGTGCTAACAACAGTGAAGGAAAACATCGTGATGCAACCTACACATCGAGATAACCGATGTATCAAACCTGTCAAACCGCCTTGGACAAGTGTGGCGGGTATACTGTCCATTTCTCTACAGTGGGAGGCCCGAGCCCAGCAGTGGGACAGTTATGGGCTGCTTTTATTTTATAGCAAAAATGAAACCTTTATTTTCGTCACATTGGTCTATCCGTCTGTCTTTGTATTTTGCAGTCATTTTGATCAGAAACTACTGGGTCTAAATGGATTTTTTTTTACCCAGAATATGTAATCCATACACCGCTACAAAATACTGTACCGAAATTGGGGAAAAATAAAAATTTGGGGCTGGCCGCAATACATCTATCTCAAGACTAATATATTTTTTGCAGTGTATGAAGTCCTTTTGAGTCGAAACGAATCCACAGGACTATACATACTGGTAACTAGATACATCAATAGGTTGCGAGATACTAATTTTAATTGTACATATACTAATATGTGTAATATTTTGACCAATATAATAGAAAAAATTAAAAACCCAAGTAAAACTCAAAATATAATTTCAACAATTTTGAAAAAACTATATCCATTGAGTAGTTTTTGAGATATGAGGTATTTTTGATTATCGTTTTTTTTGGTACCGTAAACAAATGACAAAAACAGGGAACTTTCGTAGTATCGATCGAACCCTACATAGTTCGTAGACTGCCACTTACTTGTCCGTTTTTTACCTAAAAGGCTTCAAAAGTGTAAGAGAATAGGCATATTAACAACCATGCATCGTAATCATCGTTTTATTTTGCAGTGCTGTCCTATCCGATAAGTAATTTAATTAAGATAATCATTATTGTTTCATATAACGTAAACAATGGCAACATTGATAAGACTTACATCATCAATTAATAATCATTTATTTAACAAAAAATAAGTAACAGCCATATCTAATGGTGTCGTAAGTAGAGATGTTGATTTGTCGAATTCAGATCCCAACATACAACCCACACACAATAATAATATTTAAGCACGCCCATTTTTCCATGTTCCCCGGACATTGCAACGGGCAGACGCCATAGGCCCCATATTTCCAGACTCCTAGTACCACTAGCAGTTCACCCCAACAGCCCGGTATTTTTTGTCCTCATTTCCCACAATAGTCCTACAGTGGCCGGGGCTTGTCCTTGGGTGCGTATAGTGTAGACAGGGATAATCGTCGGTCAGTGCCACATTTACATTAAATTTGTCAAAGGGTCTACGTGTTGGCCTTTCCGTGGCCAACACGTACAGCCGTGTTGTTGCAAGCCCTCCAAATGTCCGGGCCATCTTTATGGCCCGTGGTCGTCAAAGACATACGTGTAATAAGCACAAGTGCTTGTGAAACACAGTTTTATGTCGAATTCAATATGAAGAACAAATATGAAGAATTCGAATATTTATTTATTTATTTCTTTAAGCACAAAACAGATTACAATAATTTAAAATAAATAATAATAATGTAATATACAGAGCCAGATTATAATCCAAACTATGCGCTAATTAAACGAACGACAAAGTAGACATACTAAAAAGTTGTTCATATTCATTTTATAAATAACTAGCTGTCCCGCCAGACGTCGTCCTGTCCGGTAAAAAATAGGGGTTGATCGTAGAGGGTTGAAAATATAGGGTTGTATGTATCTTTTAATGCTGTATCATAAAAAAATAGAAATTAAAAATTTTGTCTAAAAAATAAAAATAAAAATTTAGGGGTGGACTACCCCTAACATTTAGGGGGATGAAAAATAGATGTTGGCCGATTCTCATAGATACCGGATAAGCAAAAAATTTCATCAAAATCGGTCAAGCCGTTTCGGAGCAGTATGGCAACGAAAACTGTGACACGAGAATTTTATATATTAGATATAAAAAAATTAAAAAAAGAAAAATGAGTGATAAATCGACAATAGATATTAATACAGATTGTGTGAGAGAATTTTTTTTCAATTATTCATAAACTTAAACTGACTAGAATTAAAAATATCAATTAACGCATTTAATTTGGTGAGTTCATTATAAAGGCGACACATTCGAACCAATGGATTGAAATAAGAAGTATTATTACGATACACCTGAAGGGAAAAAACTGCTGGTTTTCTGCATCGATAATTTTATAGAAGTTAAGTAAAGAAATTAAATAGGGTGAATAATAAGCTATATATACTAAACATATCCGAGAATTTTTTTATCTCCTTAGTTATTCTTTGTCATTTATTTATGCCGTTCAAAAGAGCGTCTCAAAACAACAAAGAGACCTATAGTTTTACAGATATATCTCACAATCATTCATTTCAGTCAGCGAAAGAGATTTTACTGACTACGGATGTGTGGCAGTAGCAGTACTGACGCATGGCTCTGGGAACGGTTTTCTAAGGGCAAAGGACCTGCAATACAGTGAGGCGGAGATTGTGAATATTTTCGACACGCATGACAAGCCAACTCTGGTCACGAAACCCAAGCTGATCATTATTCAGGTAAAGAACAGTCTTCATTACAACTCTGCTAAAGTAAAATAAGAAGCTTACGTTTATCGTGAATATAGCACTGTGAAAATTTCATCACGTATTTATTAAGTAGACTATCGTAAATTATGTATCATACTTCAATATCCTTATCCGTGCAGGAACGGAGAAAGAATACAAATTCCTGCGGCCGGGCGGCCTGTCGTAAGAGGCGACAAAACAACCCACAGCCAGGTGGTAGGGCATTTGCCCGACTGGATGGCTACCACCCCTGGTCTAAAGTATGTCGCCATAACAACCCTTAGTTGTGTTCCGGCATTAGTGACCAGGCTCCAGTCTCCTTCAAGAGAGCAGCAGCGCATTAGTAGTACCTTTGGTGTTACAAATGTCCATAGGCGATGGTAACCGCTATCCATCAAGTGGGCCGTCTGCCTGTCTGCTGAACTCCTGCAATAAAAAAAAATAAAAATAAAAAATTATTTTGATTTTGTGTCACTTAGTTGCGTCACCGTTCTAATGTATTTTTTTACTTTGAGCAACTTCTATTAGGATTTTTTCCATATTTTTTAATAATATCCGCCCAAAAAATGTGTTGATGTTTCGCATCAACATATTTTTGGTCGATTTTAAATCACTATTTCTAACTCTTTCGTATGTAGGTAGAAGAAAAAGGTTTTTCTAGATGATCGAGACTATCCTGGCTAATTGATCTAGTATTCGTAAAAGAACAAAAATCGTTCAGCTCATCCTGGCAGAAACCTTTTATCCAGATTCCTCACTACCTAAATTTGAACCCAAATATTTCCTTCAAGGTCAATAACAGCGCGAAAGCGGTGCCTCGGAAGTGTGAAATATCCACCGACACCATCTATCAATCAGGTGGGTTGCTGTATTTTAAAGCTTACTAACAAGCAATGGGTGCTTTGCTTATATCAAGATTTATCTACATAGATAGATAGATAACACTTTATTGTACACCATTACAGAAAAACTTACGAACTAGTATTATTATAGTAGGGTACAAAGGGCGGTCTTATGGCTAAAAAGCGATCTCTTCCAGACAACTTCACATATTAATATGTGAAGAGATTTTGTATCCCATTTTAAACGTATTGCATACATTGACCGTGATATTAGGCATAGTTTAAAATTATTTAGGAAAAGACTGCAAAAACATATCTAATTCGTCTTAAGTATGTACTTACACTTACTAAGTACATATTTATATAAATAATGCTTCTAAAAATCTCGTTCAAAATATTTTGCCACCTCTTGACTATGAACGTCAAGTTTCTAAGCTTGAATAAATTGATGCTTATCTCTGAGGCACAGATTAAAGAAATGTGTACAATAAAAATGGTTCTAACCAAAATATTGTTACGAGTTACGAAGGACTCGAATTAAAATGTGGTTAGAATTACTATAGAATTTATAAGAACTAGACAAACATGTATAAAATAGGTACAAATATAACTAGACGATACTAGTTCAAACTGCATAATTCAATAATACGCGCAAAGTCCATCACTATATCGCTCATCGAATCTACATCTTGCTCATATTGTAATCCTTGCTTGACTGCCCCACCCCTCCGTTCGAGCATTGTTTTACACTACACTGTATAATACAACGAAAGTATGCAGGTGGCCTAAATTTTATCAATATCGACTAGAAAACGAAAATCACCAAAAATATTATGGTCAAAAGTACACTTTTAAACTCTGTATCTAAAATCTGTTAATCAGTCTGAAACCTACAATTTGAAGAAATAGACAATGCTGTATGGACTAAGTTGCTTTGTCAGACCTTGCAGCAAATGCTACTACTAAATCATGTAATTTTGTTTCCGAAAATATAAAGTCAATTTGAAATCAAAACGATCAAGAATTATTCCTTAGATAGGAATTTATTTTCGTCATCAATTTTAAAATGTAGATATTTTGTCAAAACATCTTTATCCTATCGCATAGTGCGCAAATCAAATGTTTAGTTAAATAATAGAGTATTTCACAATTGACATATCCGCATCTGATAACAAGATGATATTAGTCACAAACCTAATGTGTTATCATATCATATCAAATGCATAATTCAACGTCAATGGATTCAACACATGACTCAAAGCACGTTGCTTTGTTTTGATATTAGGAAATCCGGTTTCAGGGATTTTAAAAACACTAAGCAATAAATACTGCGAATCTTTGGGTACTCATTATGTTTATTAGTGTATTATTATTTGATGTATGTTGTACAGATCATGTTCCTTTCGCACTTGTAAATAAAACGTCCTTTTTTTAAAGTTCTGTAAGATTATACAATGAATTTTAAAATGAGAAATTAGTTATAAGGGCTAATTTTGTATTAGCTGATTTCGGAAATGCAACTTTAGAATTTTTGTCTCAGTTTCTAGAGCATCACGTGTAAGCTACTGGATTAAAACGAAATTAGACACAGAGCTTGTTTATATCTCGATGTCACTTAAAGTTAACTTGTGAATGAATGTGATGTTGATTTTCGTTTCAGGCTTGTAGGGGTACGAAAATCATGATCGGGGTCCCAGTGATGCATTCAGGTACAATCAGAAAAGACCATGATGAACACTTTGAGCCTTATTACCTTCCTGCCGCATCAGATATACTACTAATGCACAGTTCATACGCTGGAAGTGTCTCACACAGGTAGATTTTAAACTGATGCTATACCATTCTAACCACAATATATTTTATTTTCTTAAGTTTTCGCGACTTGTACACATAATAAAACTACGTTTTAACGATTTAAAGTTTTTTTCCTTCCACTCATTTTAATATTATATAAAAATTTTTTTAGAACTAGGCATGTTTGCTGAAGAGTTTCTTGCGCCGTTTCTTCTCTTCAAGCCACAACATGTTGTGAAGCGGTGGTAAATTAGATTAGGCTCCCATAGAGTAAATAATATCCATAAACAAAATTAAAACTAAATAATTAAAATGAACAAGTTGGCGGTAGGCTGAATAAAAACTTTGACAATACACGTTTGACAAATGTCATCTTTGTCTTCCGTGACCACGGCAACTGAAAAGCGGCCGAAACGTCGGATAAACCTAAATAAAATAAATTACCGCGCTTAAAACCGTTAAAACGTAGTTTTATTACACAATATATTTTGGTTGGTGATTCTATACTATTTTAACAACTATCATATAAATTGCAGGAACAATATTTTTCAGTCTAGAAACGTCATAGTCAATGTCAAGTATCTATGAAATTGAATATTCAAGTTTTAAAACAGTTCTCGAGCATATATAGGCCTCAATAAATTTATAGGCGCCACCAGGCGAAGGTGTTGTTATGGCAGTTATCAAAATGCACATTTCACTAAACCGTTGAGATTTTTGACACAAATACTAAATAATTGATCGTGTAAATCAAACATGTTATGTACATATTTTGAAAATAAAACTGCATAGCATAACATCACCTCTCAAATTCTTGCTTAACACTTAAGCACAGCTTTTATTTGTAGGTATAGGTTTATATGTTTGACGATTGTTTCACCTAATAAGTGACTAACGTGGTCTAGGATAACGTTCAATTACTTAGAAAACACCTATTCACTCATGATTCGGAGAATCCCAGATTGTATTAATCAGAAAAACACTCCGACAAATGATTCTATTCTTTGGGGGTTCGCATGAAAAAAGTTGAAGCGAAGCACATTGTCCTGACTAGTGGTGTTTCTGTCATGTAACGGTAGCGCAAATCGGTGCATCAAGTTGTACGACGATATTACGAAGAAGGATTGGGGAATCAGCCGTGTAGTTACAAGGAATACTTCCCGAAGTGTAATCCAATTTAAGACCAATAAATTAGTAACCTTGCGTCTATGCTCAAGGTTTTGAAGTTGAGTTTAAAGTCCATTATTGTTGACCAGCCTCCTGGCTCTTTTCTTAATTGACCAACACCACCAGAATCTCTTGCTTAATAAATTAGATGCAGTGAAATAATAACACACTGTCATTATAAATCTGTTGTATTAATGAAATATTAACATCTTACAGGGACGAAATGCACGGATCCTGGTTCATCCAATCACTATGTAACAAGATCGACCAGTTAGCTCTTACTCATGATCTCGAATCGATCATCACCGAAGTGAAGAGGGAGGTGGCAATCGACAGATCTCACGACGTATATAATAGGCGGACCTTCGAAATAGACATCACCAAACAAATGCCAGTCACAACATCAACTTTGATCAGAAAATTGTATTTTAAGAAATTTGGTGATGCAACTCCTGGGGAGAAAGTTTCAGAGAATGTCACAGAGTCATCTAGATATGACGCTCTGGATAACACTTCACCACTGACGCCTTTGCTGCCGCAGATGGGGTCGTGTTTATGCTTTTTGTACCATTTCAATTATATTAGGAATTGTTTAAGGTGAGGACATATCAACTTTCTTGTTCATGCTGTTTTTTAGATATATAGATTTGTATTGTATTCCTGCGTCAGTAGTGAGATTTCAGTCCACTCCAATTAGAAAAGGAAAATGAATGTATTTATTTCATTTCTATTGGGAAGAACTGTTAGTGGAACCAGGGATCTGCGTCTAAGGGGCCTAAGCGTCTGCCCGTCACAATGTTTGGAGAAAATGGATAAAATGGACAGACTGTGACTCGCCACTCCCTGCATGGACCCCAAAAAATGTCGTACAGATTTCCAAGAGGCAGTAAGGGTATAGTAACTAAGAGGTGTCGAGAGGAGTCTGCAGGTTCAGCGAAGCTAATTTTGACGTTAGACCATTTATCACCATCCATTGAGCTTGAGTCTTAGCTCTAGAGATCTCCACTCTCTGCCGTTAATTCATTATTATATAATTCATATTCACATATATAGACGTGGTGTTTTTTAAATGTATCTTGAACTAATACTAGTAATTTGTATGAATAATTACTGACAGAGCTTGCCAGCAATCGCATTATTCCAAATAGGTGCGGTCGTCTAGAAAAATCCTTCCTTTGAGACCAGCAGCACGTTCATAGCATTGATGCTGTAAAATTTTCGTAGAAGACGGTAACCACTTTACATCAAGTGGACCATCAGCTTATGTTCTATACTGCAGCAATGAGAAAAATATATATTTACGGTTTCTGTGGTTGACTTGTCTAATCGTTTGTACATCTAGTTCACTAGAATGCAGACGTCCCAAGCTTGATTTCTGGTATGGCCAATTTTGTAGGTACCAGAGTTATGCATTGTGCGGTACCATAGCACAAGCGTAAATTGTTTAGCTTGGAGATGTAGTACGTGTATATTTGTTTGCTTATCAGTGTCGGTACAATCAATTTCACACTCTGATAATTATTTCTCAGACACTATGTGGAAGATAACCCCAATGATGAAACAGCTTTATCTTATCTGCAAGTATGCAGCACATACGAAGAGGACGTCGAATTCAATGAGCCAAAGGAAGCGACGGCGAAGGCGATCAGCAAACATTTAATGAAGAACACAAAAAACTGCCACTTTTACAAATATCTGTATTTTTACAAACATTAAAATTCATGTCCAAAGGATCTTTTTTATTTTCTTCATTCACGTAATCATAAACTTGAATCATTTAATGGTGTCCTTCAAGTTCTGCTTTCAACCAAATTGATTGAATTTGAAACATTCGTCTACATAAGTATCATGGTCTGGTTGTTGTTTTAATTAAAATCTCAAAATGTGCTTTTGAGTTTATGATAGGAACTGAAAGGAATTTTGACTTAAGGTGTTTTATCTAATATAAACTGTTAGATGAGTCTAAACTACCCTCCCGAATGTATTGTTAGGAATATATAAAGGCATTAAACAGACATACGTTTTGTTGTTACGATTATTCACGTCAAATGGCCAATTATTTTGAAACAGTTTCTTGGGCTCGAGACAAGCGCCACCCCTTATTAATGTTATTGCCTCCTTACGATCCTTAACTTGACAAACATCCTTATTACATGTTTTCTTTCACATTTGCTTGAGAGCAACGAGGAAACATTTTTCATATTAACGTAAACACTTTTTATTATATTAATATGATGGAACGAAGGCATTGTAAACTTTAGCAACGCCATGAGTGTTTCATGGTTCAACTTATAAGCGCGTGTAGAAGGTTTGCCGATGCCCCCCCCCTCCCGCTTCCTACGACTGGGACCGGGGCTTGTCTAAGTACTAAGAACTAGACGACCGCGGGTCGCGGTTGTGGGCGGCGGCAGGGGTTGTCATCGGCAAACCTTCCGCGCACTACTTGTACAGCGTTTTACTGATATAGGAGTTCAATTACTACGTTAGAGCGACAACCCAGGGGATCAGCATCATGCTATTGGAAGAATAAATCTTTGAAAACGTCATGGTCTGTCTATGGTGTCGACCTTCTACAACATGAAAGCACTCCAACAAATACTGCAACTACCACTACCAACAATAACAGAAGCAAGTCCAGGTCTCCCCAAATCTATCTTAGCTTAATTTTTTGAAGTGAAACTTCTATATAGAGGGGGTCTTACGGAGTTTTAGCTCACGAAAAGATGTCACAGTCACGTGATCACTGTCACTAATTCTTACATTTTTAAACTCGTGATATCTTTGGAATGGAATATCCGAATTGAATAATTCAAAAAGTTATATAAAGGTCAGCAAGTAAAGCAGTCTTGAATATGAAGTAATTTATTTTGATAAGGATTAATACCAAGATACAAATAAAGAGCCTTTTCTAGCGGCGGCATTTTAATTAATTTTTTAAAATAAAAGAACACTTATTGTGGCATAACTATAATAGTTAGACATATGTTGTCCCGACACTTTTTATAGATAAACGATGTGTTCTACAAAGTCGTAGTACATTATTTTATTCTATCATCAATAGTTTTAGCAGTGCACGCGATTTTAGGTACTTTTTACACCTTGCGATACATTATTGGAGTTTTAGTAAGGATCCCTAATTTTTTTATAAATATAATATAGCCTTTGTCACCCGGGGATAGTGTAGCTTGCGAACAGTGAAAGAATTTTTCAAATCGGCTCAGTAGTTTTAGAGCTTCTTCAATGCAAACAAACAATCTAATCTTTCCTCTTAATAATATTAGTCCAGATATTCATATATTTACTTTAAAATTAATTCGATATGTGCATATTACAAAAAGCGTAAGATTTTGCGCTAGAAGTTGTTAGAATAGAATTGGGAGCTGGGTTGCCCTAAAAAGCGCTTTATCTATCTACGAAAGCGCTATTGAAGCCCCAGTGAGCCGAACGCCGGGGAAATCCCGTAAACGAGAAAGCGAGCGAGGATGTACCTCGTCCCTCTAATACCTCCTTGGACTCGTATACATAATAAAACTGCGTTTATTACCGCGCTGAAAACCGTTAAAACGTTGTTTTATTATCTATACCTCTGCTCTCCACGTGACTGGGTATCACTGCCACTATTTGTGGTCTAGGTAAAAAAATAAAAAAAAAATAAATAGAGAGTTTGTTAAGGAAACAAATTAACAAAAAGAAAACTTTGCCAACGGTTCAGTTTTTCAAAAGTCACAACAAAAGTGAACGACAACGAACGGCAAAACTGTTGACGTAAAAAATAGTCGGTGCGTGTGTAGCGTATTACACCATTAAAATGTACCTAACCTAACCAAATCATAATTTGCAGTAAACCTACGAAAAATCGAAATGTGTGCTGGGACACATATTAGAAGTGAAACTTCAACGGACATGTGGAAAAACGAATCGCAACGGACAATTGGAAAATCTTCAATTGATAAGTGACAAAATGAAACGCAACAAAATTTTAACTTGAAGTTTTCAAATTGGACAAGTACATTAATAATCTGCCCGTAACACTTCAAGTTGAAATTTTGTTGCGATTCATTTTGTCACTTATTAATTGAAGATTTTCCACTTGTTCTTGTCGATTCGTTTTTCCACTTGTCCGTTGCGATTTGTTTTTCCATTTGTCCGTTGCGATTCGTTTTTCCATTTGTCCGTTTTTTTGCAAAGTCTAGGATGGAGCACATTTACTTAGAAGGTAAGCGTACCCTACCACACGAGTCTTTAAGACACCCAGGTTGTAGGTTTATGGAAAAACAGACGATGGATTGATGAACTTGAAGCGCTTTTTTCGTATAAGTGGTATGTCCACTACACACTGGTGCCGCATGCCAGTGTATCTGATTCTCCGATGATGGGAGGGAGACGGTGGGATATGCCATGGAATAAAATGGAATAGATGGTGCTGCATTCACTAATAAATGAGTCATTTGACCCATGAGGCCAAATTCCCACAAATTACTTGATAATATTTTAAAAAATCTGGTCGATACAACAGGAGACCGGTCGGTTGGAGCTTACCTCGCTCAAAGGATTAGCCTCTATACCCAGCGAGGTAATGCTGCCAGCCTTCTAGGTACAATGCCCAGCTCCAGCGTACCGCTAATCGAAAGTATTACACATGTCTTACTCGTATCGTAATCGTCGCTAGACTGCCCCACCCCTCCGTTCGGGCATCGTTTTATACTAAACTGTATAATAGAACAAAGGATCGCGTTCGTCGATTTAATCCCGCACACCTGGCAAGCTTCGACACAATGCAATAAAAACAAGGATTAATTCGTTGGACACTAATGGCAGCCATAAAATAGGTACGATAACAATAGGATGTTTTTAAATTTTTAACACGAAGCAAACAAAAGAATTCCTAAATAATAGAAGACAATAAACTGCGTTGTTCTGCGTTGGTATGTAACAATATAAGGCAAAATCCCACGCGAGCCAATTCGCTTGCAGGTAGTCTTAAATAAGGTTGTTGAAGAAAGTATAATTAACAAATTACCCTTTTTAAATGCGCGAGAAAATTACCACTGCACTGTGATTTAGTTTAATTACTTTCACGGTGTATTTATTCAAATTCAGTAGCAGTTAGTTCACAATGCTAATGGTCATTTCACAAGGATGTAACGGTGCAACATGAACTCAGAACATTAGTCGCTAAGTGTGTTAAGTCCTAATGGTGTATCCTTTTAATTAATTCATAGCATGTACTTTCAGAAGATGCGTTGTAAGATTTTTAAATTAATACAAAAGATAGAATAGTTTAGAATATACTTTACGTCATTGGTGCCCTGGAAGATGGGTCGCCCCTTAGTGTGGGACGCATCTTGCGTTGATACTTTGGCAGCGTCTTATCTTCCAGCTACTAGCATGTCTGCCGGTACAGCTGCTGCACAACAGGAGGCCCTAAAGCGCCGCAAATACACAGCCATCGGAAATGGCTACATATTTGCGGCTTTTGGGGTCGAGACCCTGGGACCATGGGGGCCTGAGGCGCACAGACTTTAGAGACATAGCCAAGCTGGTGGATGTCTCACGTGACCAAAAGACTGGTTTATACCTTGGACAACACATCAGCATTGCCATTCAGCGAGGCAATGTGGCCAGTCCTTTGGGCACGTTTCCGACTGACAGCGGCCTGGAACGAGTTTTATGGTTTAATTTTAGTTTGTATATATAGTTTATTTTTAGTTTAATTTATTTATTATTTAGTTTATTTTCAATTAGGTGTTTGAAATGTTGTTTAAATATATTTTATTTTATCAAACAATAAAAACTTTATTGCACACAATGTTCCAAAATCAAGTCGTACATACAATCGTAATGATATGTACAACGTGCGGTCTTATCGTTGGGAGCGATTTCTTCCAGACAAACTTTGGATGGACAGAAACTCGGTATGGATGAGGGTAGGTATGCATTAAATATAATATACTAATATAAACGTAAATATAAAGGAAAAACACGTAGAACTGTTTAGTTAACTGAGCTGAAGACTGCCGATCTAAAGTACAACTATATATAAGTTATGATTATCGTACATTAAATAGCTACCCTAGAGCGCTACTATGACACGTGCATCCGACCAAAGGCGAAGTGAGAATGATCATTCGTCGCTACAGTTGCTCGCTTTTATATCGAAACTATGACGAAACGAGTTGAAATAGCTGCAAGTATTACATTGGGATAATAATAGGTGGCAGTATGTATATTTTTAAATTAAAACCACATTTTCTTTTATAATTGTTTTGTTCTTAGCTATTTTGAAAAAACTTAAACATTTTAAAATCCCACTACATTTCTACCTATAGACAGACAGAAAACTATTGTTCACAATTTAAAATTTTAAAAAGTATATAATATAAAGGCTATATTTAATTTAGCGATCTCGTCTGATCAACCCAAGTTAGCACTACTGTAGATTCATCGTGACTATGCATGCCACCATCGCTCTGCTATTATGTGAATTTTTGTGTATTACAAATCCGCCCTAATGCCTACAACCGCTTGAAAGTGAAAGTGCGGCAGCGGCGTGGTCACGCCTAGTCGTATTAATGTAGGTTAAAATATTTTTTGGAAAACATATACTTATATTTTATGTACATTTGTGCTCTTTAACATAGTCAATTATGATAACAACCTTGAGGTGTGTGCCAGCATCAGTGACCAGGTTTCGGCCCTCCATCAAAGCCGGCCTGCTATTGGCAGTACCTCTGGTGTTGCAATGTGCATAGGTAACCACTTAGCATCAGATGAGCCGACCACCGTGGGAGTAAGAGCACGAATATTGCTCTAAGCCTTATTAAAGTTCAGTGAAAATGAATTATGAATAATTCAAAAAATCTGAATAGGCCAAACAAATCCTTCAATCCAATTTTGACGGCCTCTGTGGTTGAGCGGGCTAAGCCTTTGTCGGCCTACCTCACTGCAACCCAGAGGCTCCGGGTTCGATTCCCGGTATAGTAAATTTCGGAAACGTATTTTCTCCGTTATTTACCATGGTCTGGGTGTCTGGGATCGACCCCAGAGTGGTCCGTTGTATATTACCCATAACACAAGCTAACTTGCTTAATTTGGGGATATACAATGTGTGTGTTTGTCTAAAAAAAAAAACCTGTTTATCTAGCGGTGGTAAAAGATAAATCAAATGTCATATTTTCTTAAGTTTTCGCGACTTGTACACATAATAAAACTACGTTTTAACGGTTTTAAGCGCGGTAATTTATTTTATTTAGGTTTATCCGACGTTTCGGCCGCTTTTCAGTTGCCGTGGTCACGGAAGACAAAGATGACATTTGTCAAACGTGTATTGTCAAAGTTTTTATTCAGCCTACCGCCAACTTGTTCATTTTAATTATTTAGTTTTAATTTTGTTTATGGATATTATTTACTCTATGGGAGCCTAATCTAATTTACCACCGCTTCACAACATGTTGTGGCTTGAAGAGAAGAAGCGGCGCAAGAAACTCTTCAGCAAACATGCCTAGTTCTAAAAATTTTTATATAATATTAAAATGAGTGGAAGGAAAAAATAAAAGAAATTATCAGTCAAATTGGTTTGTTTCGTTGCACGCAGAAAGAGCTCACAGTGTCTTGAGGTCTGGCAGTTAGTTTTTGCTGGGTTTGGGTCTTAATAGTTTTGATGATTGGATCCCAAACAGGTGGTACCTGCCAACCATCTTCTCTATTGAAATTTGGGTGTTTTTTGATTTCAATAGCCTCACGCATCATTCTTGGTATGAAACGATTCTCTTCCGCGAGGATTTGTGGGATAAACCTAAATAAAATAAATTACCGCGCTTAAAACCGTTAAAACGTAGTTTTATTAAATCAAATGTCATTAAATACTGTGATGTTTTTTTCAACCAAATTGATGCAGCTCGGTGATCCGTCTGATAACCGCCTTAAACATAATGAATTCGCAATTCCCATCACTAAACTCCGTAGTCAATTCAGACTAAATGACAAGCTACTATATGTGTGTAAACGAGATGTAATATCCTATCAGCATGGCCACCAGTACCAGCCCGAGGCGATCGAGTCAATTTTATTGCAAATCGATTCAAAAGTGATTCCATAGCAAGCCATTCTCACTATACGATATTGTTATTTGTCGAATTTAGTCGACTAAACGCGTTTGTCGAGTCAACTAAACTGAACTTGCTGATTTACTAGACTCGCATTTTATTTTCGCTTTATATGCTAAGTTACTTTGCTGTGAAAGTGCAGTGGCAAGTCAAAGCAATTTGCTTGATGTTTTATATTGTACATGTAACTGTTGACCTTTTTAGAACTACGACAAACTTATTCGTTTGTTGCAAATGACAATTGTGACCAAAAACACTTTTAGCTTTTTATACTAGACTAGAGTTTCCCCTAAGTAATAATGGCTCTATGGTACGTACATACAAACTTAATTAAGTGTTATATATATATATATAACTTCTGTTCCCTTCAGATTCTTGTTCAATTCACTACAATTACAAAGAAACCAAGTCAACATAGGTGTAGACAACTGCATAACAAAACGTTTTTTTTATTTTTTATGTTGAATTTGTTTTTGACTGCCATTGCGCCTGAAGTCAGGTGGAAATACAGTTTAAGGTGAAGCACGCTTACCCAAAAGATACTTGTTGACAAGAGACTTGAAGACACCTAGATTGTATGTTTCAGTAAAACCAGACGACGGTAAAGAGTTCCACTCTTCAGCGGTACGTATGATAAAAGTGGAAGCATAGCGTACATAAAGAGAAGTCGCAGCCAACCTGATTTGAAGTGCCTAATACGTAATGAATGACATATGGGCAACCTGACAACGTATTTGTTATTGAATTACACCGACGGTTGTCTACATCGCAATTGCAGCGTCATATTCTATATCACGTAAAACTACGTCATCGGGATAAAAACTATCCTAAGTTACGCCCCGGGATATAAGCTAGCTCTATGTCCATTTTTCATTTAAATCGTTTCAGTAATTTTCACGTGATGCTCTAACAGACAGACTAACAGACAAAAATTCTAAAAAATTCAAAAATCATTTTCGGAATCTCGTGGCTAGAATTGAGCCCCTGATTTTTTTGCATTTTTTAACGCCATATACAAACTCGACTCCATTTACAGATTCATTATATAGCTAGTATAGATAGTAAGATAAAAACTGTAACAATAGATAAGATAAAAATAAGATAGTAACAAACATTATGTATTAGACAAGAAAGAAAACAATGAACTAGATAAATCCCTTTTGTAAATAAAGAAAAGGAAAAACAAGATGATGGAATGAATGGCGCGTACAGCATCCAAGCCCTCCTCCAGTCGTAGCGGTTCCCGCTCTATTGGAGTCAGGAGGGTGAGGACGAAAGTGTGCACTTCGCGCAAATGCTTGTTCACTTATATATTTGCTGCGCACTTGACCGCTTTAAAGAATCTAAACACGAAAAAACAGTTTCAAGTAAGTACTAGACTTTTGAATATTCTGCCGGTGAAATTAATTTGCTGGTTACCAAGAGAGCTGTATCGAAACACGAGTTATTACCCCTGACGGAGCTCTAAATGTGGAATATAAAGCAGGTGGCGCCGCTGAGCTATAAACGAGTCCAATTGAAAAGTCAAAAAAACAGCCAATCCCAACTGCAATTAAAACGACTGGTTCCCTACTTATTTTTTTTATAGCATAGATGTCACCAACGTTATCGAAGAAATTTTATTACACCTTTAAAAAAAATCTCAACTGTAGAGTTGAGTAGGACAAGATTTTAAAATGAGTTTGTAACAGTAACATGACATTTTGTACTGAACCAATACAATGTACCACTTAAAATGAGGCGAGGAGATTTGTAGTTCGGAAATGTTCGTTGGGAATCGGATGTGATCGACCTCGGTCGGTAGCAGTCGTTCATGTCATGCTGTCCCTCTTTGTCATGATTATATCCGTAGAGGCGTTACTTATTTATGGAAAACCTACAGTTAAAACATTTGGTTAGATATCTAAAATTAATACAAGAAAGCCAATGGCAGGTTTTCACGGATAAGATATAGCTTAAAGTAACATGCAAATATAAAAAACAATAAAAAGGCACCGAGAAGTCTAATCACTGTTGAAAATTTTCAGGCTTAGACACTTACTGTACTGTTATCCTCGTTCTGCCCGTCCCTTATATTTGACGCGTGAGTAGTACAGGGACAAAATTTTTGAAGTAACACAAATTTAATAATTAAGCCGTATGAGTACAAATGTATTTTGTGCGGGGCTAATCTACTACTGACCACTACTCAATTGGGAGCTCATTCCAAATCCCGACCGTGCGCAACAGAAACGTTTGGACATACATTTCCGTCGGTTTCATTAAACTCAATATTTATTTTACTTTAATAAGGACTTAACTTTACTACTTAAACCTTGCAAATATAAACAAAGAGATGATCCGTATTGAGATGTTCTTTTGAGAAAAAATATTCGTTTAAATATTTCATAGACATTAATGTTTATAATTTCAGAAGAGCTTTTGACGACGTCTTTGATTAAGTAAAATTCCGTTTCATCTACGTTCAAAAGTATCTTAATTACATCCTGCCAAAGTGTTTATTTGTATACAAAATTTAATCAAAATCAGATTAAATCGAAGGCCGTAAAGAGAAAACAAATATCAGATTATAAGCATCTTATTACTGTCTACCTTTCGGTCTCGGGCAAACAGGCGTTGGACCTACCAAACCTGTCCAAGACGGATTAGCGGGTGTCTTAAATTGGTGTGAAATTGCGGGACAGGATCCTTCCCCGTCATACCACAAGTCCGGCGCACTCCAAACAAGGCGTTTCACACGCTAGTGGCGTTCCCCCTGGAGGGCCCTCCTAGAGAACGTCGAAGCGATGCTCCAGGGTTAATATTCGTGGCAATTTCCTCCTGCGAATACGCTATGTTGCAGAAGGAGACCGCAGGAAGAGCAAGGAAGGAAGACGCGTATGCGGATAACTTCCGCAGTAGGCGAATCAGCGTCCTCGCCGCTACGCGCATCCCCTCCTCGCATAGTTACCGTCACAGGGAGCAGTTGTCACAGGGGTAACAGCGGATTCTCCCCTGCTGTATGAAGTGGGTGACTCTGCTCCCCGAAGCGGCCCAGTTACAGAGCGTAAGGGCGTCATGGTGCAGTTACTCAATACGAGATCCCATGACGCCCCGTAAAAGCGCTATAAGTGGTGCGCAGAACTTAGTGAAATTGACATGTGTCTAGATATACTGGTAGTTGTAAGACATATCAAATATACCACTTAATTCTGATACTTGTCATGTCCGCCTATCAAATATGCGAAGCTCCTATTGACTCATACGATTAAAAAATTAGCCTTCAAACAACCAAAGGAACTCTAAAACAGCTCATTCAAAAAATATAACTCAAAAATTCAAATACGAATGTAGAATATTCCCAATTTTATAGCGTTTAAATACGTTTTGTGGTAATAACTTGATCGTTTTACGACCCGAGGCTTATAATTCCAAAAAAAATTGCAAATGTTATTGTCCTTTTTTATTGCTTTACTTCTTTGTGCTGTAAATCGTGTTTATTGGCTCGGAATCGATGTTCCAAATTATACTGTTATGGTTAATACTTTACATTATTAGACCTTGTTTTTCAAGCTTTACATTCTAGCCAATGTTAGAAGGATCGTTTCTATCTTTTTTTATGTTTGCTATAGGCGAACCGGTAGACGGGTCACTTGATGGCAAGTGGCTAACGTCGCCCGTGGACATCTGCAACACTAAGGGAGCCGATGCGTTGCCTACCTCGTTGAGACTTTAAAATCTGTTTACGCCCTGTTTGAAGAGCCCCATATTGTAGCGCTCTGGGAAAACCGCAGAAGGGAGCTAGCTTGCTCACGTATGGCATGAAGCAACGAGCGCCACGTACAGTGGATAACTTCCAGATGTCGGGGAAGTGTGAATGAACCCCAGTCGCCGGTGAGCAGTGTGGTGGTAGAATAGCAACGTAGGTACTAAACCAAACAGCTCCTCAGAACACTCCTCATTGTACTGACGGTTGGAGTGCCTACGTCTCTTCTGAGACTTAAAGGTTCTAAACCGTCTGAAGTTCGGGATCATCGACATTCCGAACCCCTCGGCGCTGCAAGGAGTCAAGTGGGAGGAGCTGGTACTGAGGTGCCCCAACCCAGGGATGGAAGCAGTACTCTAAATAGGGCCTTCAATTTCGATAAATTAACAAAAGTGATTCATGTGTGGGCGCCACCTATTACCTATTCCCAAATCAGCAATTGTGCTTGGGTTTATAGCGTCTTGCAACTCCAAGGTCCTCCAGCACCTGGGGTGTGGAGGAATCAACTCCTTTTTAAGGGAGGGAGAAATTCATTTCCTGCAGTACTGGTCCTTTACTTGGATTAGACCAAAGCAATGAGAGTTGTTCACTGAAGATGGCGCAGATAACACAATCGATTCAAGGCATGTGTGGAGACTCAGCAAGGTATCCCTATTAAAGAGGTTACCCATGAGCTAATACTCCACTAAAACCCCTTCCTCCCATGTTCCCCGCGCTCATGGTAGGAAAAGCGTGAGACTTAGAAAGTAGTCCCGGGAGAGGCAAACTTTCTTCGTGCCTGTAATATTCGAGGGTTACTTTTGACATCCCTGGTATACACTTATCTGATCTTGACTTTGACAATGGGACCACCTCAGCCGAACTGAGAACCTCCTCCTTTTTGAAGTCGGTTAAAAAGAAGTGATAGGCATAGCCCTATACTATACCATACCTACTGCTGTCAAATACGAAATCCACATGAAACATATATTTCGTCGTAAACTAACCAAGATTTCAATTAAATTACCAACTGTTAGTTTGGCACAACTTAAATTACATATACAAGCAACCAACAAACATTAGCTTTTCAAATCGAGAAATGACAAATGTCACATGAAATGGCTGAGGTTTTGCCTCATGAATTTGTGCCTCTAGCCACATGGCCTATTTGTAATTCACAGTAAACATGGCCTCTCTTAATGGATGAAAGTAATCTATCAGGGAGGTTAGGAGTCGCGAGCTCCCTGCTCAATGTGCTTTGTCCCCAGTAGATTCTTGAAACATAGGCAAAATAGCAAAATACACCTTAACTTGACGAATTAAAGTCCAATTCAGTTCTGTATGAAATTGTCTAAGATTGGAATGTCACGTAGCGTACACAGAATTATGAGCGTTGACACTTCGGAATAAAATTTAAATTTCTTCAATAGATTTCTGTGATACTGATTAAAACTCAGCATTACAGGAAAATGTCAAATTGAACATTATGTTTCTAGAGATAGAGTTTGAAATCGTTTGCTTTAAATTATAGAACTTCAAATGATGAAAGTCAAATGTCGCAGTGGAAATACAAAATTTCGAGAGTTTGAGAATTTGACCAATCGCTCTTTGGTCGTACAAATTGGATTTCTACTAAACTGATTCTGCTTGGTCTGTACATTAATATTCGATTTGGATCCCATTAATTTCTTTGCTAAATGTATTTGAAGAAGCGGCTGAATTTTGGGAAAAATTTCCATCACGATTATAGAGATTAAGTTTAAACAGATGGTAAACATTTTTGTATAAGACAAGGTACCTACAGTAATCTAAGATTAATCTGGTGAAAGCCGCTTGTGTTTCCCTTACAGGTTGCTATTATTTATTCGGCTTCCGGAGTGAACAAAAGATTCGAATCTTTCGCCTTAATACAAAGTAAAAGTACAATAAAAATATTGTTGTATTTTCTTATTTCAATTTGTCAATGAGATTTGTTTTTGTGTATTAAGGACCATAAACATTTTTATAAGTGACAAGCGGCAGACGTTGTCCGGCCTTGAAAAAAAAATAGAACTCCATTATTTAAATTATATGTAACCTATGTTACTCAGGGATAAGGTAGCATTGTAATGGTCCGTAATACCGCTGCAGAGGCCCTCCAGCATCTAGGGAGCGGAGGAGTCCCTGTTGATGAAGCGGGTTTGCTCTGCTTCCCGGGGCACTCTCAAGCACTGATGCGCTAGGATCAGCGTGGGCGTAACTACGTTCTTAGTCTCACGCTCTCCCTGCCATAAGCGCATGGGAGGAGGGTGGTTTTAGTGGAGTATTGACTCTGGTGGCCTCTGGTCTGAATTCGTCTCATCGCTTCGGTCCAATCCCTAGCAAACGACCCGGTAGTGTGCGAAATGCATTTCGCCTGCCTCAAAAAAAAGCATTGTAATGATGAAACATACACCACAGGTGCTACAAATGTGCTGCTGCTCTCTTAAGGAAGACTAAAACCTAGTCTCTAATGCCGGAACACAAATCAGGGTTGTTATGGCGGATACTCTAGACCAGGTTTGGTAGCCATCCAGTCGGGCAAATACACTACCACCCGGCTGTGGGTTGTCTTGTCGCTTCCTACGACAGGCCGCCCTGTCGCGAAAGTTGTATTCTTTCTCCATTCCTGCACAAATGAAACGGTTCAGTAGTTTTTGAAATTATTTCTTACAAACATACAAAAACAAAAAATTATCCTATTTATATACTTAGTATAGATATAGATTTCATGGATATACTCGTAATATATTTATAAAAGTCTTTGAGTTGTGCGTTATATTCGTCATGAATTACAGGGCCAACTGGTGAAAACTGGCAGTGAGGCTAGTCACAAACTCTAGGTCGCTTGAGTCAAAATGGTTTCTTAACATGAAGGATAACGTTGTGGAGTGGTTTTATTTTCTAGAAATGTGTAAAGGATAATAGTAGATTATAGAAGGCAACGTAGGAGGTAGAAGAGGAAAGGGGAGAGTAGGAGGGCTTTCATCGACCAAATAAACGAAAGGTTAGATGTCCTGTCGTTTAAAGAAGTAAACATTTTTTCCGTGCAAGCACGGAGAAAGAATACAATTTCCTGCGGCCGAGCGAGCTGTCGTAAGAGGCTTCAAAACAACCCACAGCCAGGTGGTAGGGCATTTTGCCCGACTGCATGGCTACCACCCCTGGTATAAAGTGTATCACCATAACAACCTTGAGTTGTGTTCTGTCATTAGTGACCAGGTTCCAGCCTCTTGTAAGAGACCAGCAGCACATTTGTATCACCTTTAATGTTGCAATGTCCATAGGCGATGGAAACCGCTTTCCATTAAGTGGGCCGTCTGCCTGTCTGGTGAACTCCTGCAATAAAAAAATAATAAACAAACAGCTGGCCGAGAATAAAGAGAATTGGAGGAGGCTCCGCGGACAAGAGCTAAGCTCTTAAATACTATAATGATAATGTTGATGATGATGTTTAATATTATTATCCTTTAAAATAGACAATATTCTATTAGTCTGCCTTAGTCTCTTCTAGGATCGACTAGGATCGACTAGGCACTTAAGTAATCTGTTAGGACAAGGCCCGAAGGCCGAAATTGGAATTCATTCTGGGTTTGATCTAAAGGCCTTGATCAAACCTAGTTAAACAGTCAATCTAGGAAGACACTGCATATCGACCTTTGACTATAACACGCACATTTAACAATTTTATTACCCTACTAGCTTCTGCCCGCGATTTCGTCCGCGTGGAATAGTAAAAAAAAGGAAGTTAAATAAACCTCCCGATTTTGAAACATTTTTCATTGGTGCTCCGCCCCTATTGGTCTTAGCGTGATGATATATAGCGTATAGACTTCCTCGATAAATGGGCTATCTAACAGTATTTTTTTCAAATGAGACCAATACTTACTGAGATTAGCGCGTTCAAGCAAACAAACTCTTCAGCTTTATATATTAGTATATATGATAAGATTTATGAAGATTTGGGAAGTCATCGCGTGATGTGCTTATTTTGCCAGCAAATTGCACGTCTACGGAGTATTTTTTTGCCTGAATAATACCAAGAAGTCTTTTTAAAAACCGAAGTTCGGTTATTTCAAAAAAGGTCGGTTTCAAGAAGTCCTTGCAACATTAGAGGACTGTAGGCTTATAAGGACCTATGTATAGCCCATTACAGCACTCACAGCAGCGGCCCCTTTGATCGCTCGTACGGAACCTTGCCCACTGTGAGGCCCTTTTTATAGCTTTTAAACGTTTTTACCCCCAAACTGTTTATAGTATCAGGATAAGCTTTATATACGAAACACATTATTCAATTACCCTGTGTTATGGTGATATCAGTCCATAAAATATATATCCTTCCGAAACAGAAGAAACGTCATAAATATTAATACTAAAATACCACGATACCAAATTTTAACTTGCCTTCTCTCTTCCTCTTCAACCCAATATCGTCGTTTAATTATTGATTCAAGTATTAACGGTTTTGTTTAATTTTATATGATTAAAATACGCAAAATTACGATTAGGTGAAAAAATAAAAAACCTACTACAAAACAAAAAAAACATATTTGAAGACACTAACACGGACGTCAAAGTCGGCTCGTGTCTACTGACATTGTAAATGTCATCTGTCAACAGTATTTGTCATTGTCATTTAGTGTTTTTACTTTTCACTTACATATTACTACTCTTGGTGTAAGAATGGTATTGTTACTCCGAGGAGACTTCTCGTTGATTAATATTGTTACAGGTGCAGGACTCGAATTGAAATGCCGTTGGAATTACAATACAATTTATTAGAAACACGTATAATACAAGTACAAATATGACTGGACGCAACCAGTACAAACTGCACAATTAAATGACACGCGCAAAGTCCGTCACTTATCGAAGGTACGTCTTGTTCGTATCGTAGTCCTCGCTTGACTGCCTACCCCGTCTTTTCGGGCATTCCTTTTATCCTGTACAAATACAACATCCTCGACGCAAAACAATAATTTCCAAGAAGTAGTTCGACACACCTGTCTAATGACTGCCATAAAAAATTACAATACGCTTAAGACTGTTTTTCTTAATTACAAATTTTAAATACAAAATAAACAAAAGAAGTCCAAATGCGGGAAGGTAATAAACTGTTCTTTATGATAGGCGGGTTTGTTTTTGTTGGCATGTAAGAATGTCCTGCTACAATGAAGTTAACACTTGGTTATGTACAGAGTAACCAGTCCACCCTAAAGTCGGAGTAATCCCAGGAGTAAGACACTTTTCTTAGTAAGACGGAAAGTGTACAAAATATAAATCTGAATAGACAGAAGTCATAAACAACGAAAAAAAGCTTAAAAATAATAATTGTTTTGAAGTAACAAAACATCTAAAAAAATTATTGCAAGTATTCCAGGTCAGGAGAAACAAAGCACACTTTCTACTTTTATATTCCAACTTCAGTTGTAAAATTAAATACTTTGAAAAACAGACATAATCATAAAGCAAGGGAACCAGGGTCAACCTATACTTAAAACAAGTTGTAGGGAAATATTGAAATTGAGTCAGTATGGCTATGAAAGACGAATGAATTACAACTGCCCTATTAAAAAAGGAGAATTCTTAATATTTAAAGACGCTAGGGATTGAGAGAGAGATTACACTTTAATGCACACGAAAATATACAATTACAAAAATAGACCACATTTTTACAATATTTTCTAGTCAATACAATAGGCGGCCTTACTGCTGAAAGCGATCTCTTCCAGGCAACCTAAATCAAAGAAATTTGAATCAGGCGATGTCGGTGGGTCAGGAAAAAGGCAACAGACACGAAGAATACAATAATACAAATTAAATTAATACATATATACTTAAATGAAAATACAAATTAATACATATATACTTAGTAACATATATATACACATATAAAAACTACATAAGTTATTATAATAAATGTATAAGCATGATTATATTATTTAATACGGTCTGGGTATCAGAGATCAGCTCCAGAGATGTCCATTGTATATTATCCATTACAGAAGCACTTAAGACAAGTCTTAAACGTACGGAAATATATTTAAGAATTTGTGAAGAAAAAAGTGCTCTATGTATTCCGTATAGTATTACTCAAAAATTTAATTTTCATTTCTCAAGTTCAGAGGGTACGCTTGGTGTTGCCTGATTACAGGCATGAAAACATTAATTTTCATCCCTGGCAAACTATTTTCCTTGCTGTCAAAATATTTAAAAACTATAAAAACCTTAAATAATATATGCGACTCATAATATCCCAACTTGCTTGTGCAGCCACTGTTAAATATATAAAAAGTGTGCGTCTCGGGACGCCCGACAGAAGGAACTAACCTAAGTTGAACTATTTAATTATTAATTAATTAAATATTTAATTATTAATTAATTATTTAATTATTTAGTTATTAATTAAATTTTATATATATTAATATGATAATGTAAAGATAGGTTATTTATTAACAAAATCTTTTATTCTTAGTTACAATTCTTGAATATCTACATTAAAATTTGTGTATGCACATTAGCAGTATCATTATTTAATCTAATTACCAAAATACGACTAACGCTGTGGGTTAGAGTGAGACATACGGAAGCCAGACAGATGGACGCCGTAAGCATTACGTAACGAAGCGGTTTACCCTCCCATAAGAAGTTATTACTTCAAAATATCAAAAAAATCGTCATTTTATACTTATAGATTACTTATCACTAAATTGTTATTTAATTTAAGTAAATTTGAACGAAATATTTACTATCATTGGTGAAAAAGAAATACTGGCTGGTAGAATACTACAAAAAAAGAATTTCACTTGACGTATCACATGTGACTTATTAAATGAGTTTGATTTTATTAGAGAAGTAGTACCTAGTTCGTTTAACTAATCAGTTTTTATTTACTTTCTTCATATTCAAATGAAGAGCAAAGTGTTAATCTCGGTTAAAAGGCCTATTTAGCACTCGAACTATTAGCAGCCTCGCTACGCTCGTGCGCCAAACTATCTCGTGTCTAAATAGGTCACTTTGATCCCTTGTATAACAATCTACTAGTCATTCTAAAATCCTGAGTATCCTTGATTATTAAAAAAACAAACGGCTAGGGACGTCCGGGGTTTCTACCAGTTTCTTCCAACAGGAATGTTCAAGCTCGCTATGAAATAATTATCAGACTCACCAAGTTTATCTTGCAGCACGGTCTTGGTGTCGCAGTGGACGAGGCAGAGGATGAGGAAGAGCAGACTCCGGGCCCCGCGGGCCCCGGGGTCCGCCATGGCGGGCACGGGTTCAAGCTCTCGGGCCAAAGAGCTCCCCGACTGGACCCGATACTGAGTTCACCATTTTTTAGTTACTGTAAAAGAAAAACTTGAAATAAATTAAGTGGTATGAGAAATGTTTGCTAGAATCGTAACATAATAAGTATATTAGCCTGGTTACCAATGTCACATGTGTACATTAGGGTGGTCGATAAAAATTAAATTTCTTGCGACGCCCCCTAAAAAGCTTCCTTTTAATGAAAAAACACTGGGATTTTTTTTATAATTTTTTCAAGTCAAGACATCACGTGCCTCTAGACGATTCAAGTTAAAACTAAAAATATAAGAAAAATTTAAAGATAAGCTTGCATCACGAAGAATTTTAAACTTTTTCTGAAACTAATTTGAAATTCATCACTGAGAATGATAATACGGAAGGTATTTCATAGTTAAAACTTTTCCAATCTTAAAATAATTATTACTTCTAAGTATGAAGAAGTTTCCTGAAAAAACATGATATTACCCAAAAATTAACTTGAATCGTCTTGAGGCACGTGTTGTCTTGACTTGAAAAAATTATAAAAAAATCCCAGTGTTTTTTCATTAAAAGGAAGCTTTTTAGGGGGCGTCGCAAGAAATTTAATCTTTAACGACCACCCTAGTGTACATGCTATCATTTGCGCAACCAAATTCTCATTATATTTATTGTTAATAGAAGGACATAAAGACATACGAATATTGTAGAAATAAAACAATTTGGGTCAGTAAGTCATAAAGTAAATAAATAAGTCGTGGTAGGGTAATGGCTAGCGCACGCGTCCCAAACTAAAAGGGCGCGAGTTCGATCCTAGCCGGAGCGCATGCACTACTTAGTCAGTGTTCTGATCTATTGTACTTATTGTTAGAAATACCACGTGCTAACACGTTTAAAACGTGAGTAAATATGAAAAATATGCTTGGAATATAGTAAAAACACCATTCGCTTTGCTTTAGAAACTATTCCTCCCTGTCAAAAATTTGATGATCATCCCGTCTGTACGGGCCGTTCATTCCATTCATTCACTCCTTCCCGTTCCGTATTCAAAATCTCCCGCCTCTACCCCGCTACCACACCAAAAAGAAGACGTTGCAAAACTCGCTCGCTACGCACGTATATCTACCAAAAAGTTTCAACTCAAAATATTTAAAATAAGTGCTCAAAATCAATCCATCCGCGCCGCGACGTGTGTAAAACATTAATATTTTTAAACTAGAAGATGTGAGAGTGTAATACTGGTGCCTGCTCATTAAGCTATCGAAGGACACGAACAATTTGTGCAAGGTGCGTACCTTTTTATCTCACACCGTCGTTTAGAAATCAATTAAATTTAAAAGACGTTCAGAATTGAAATCAAAATTAAAAATGTTCTTTTCTTCATTTTTTTGGTTTTGAATGTCAAACGTTTGATATTCGTCCCATCGTTCAGAAATGAAAGTTTTTTTCAATTGATTCACAGGCGGTACGAACTTTGCAGGGTCTGCTAGTGTTCACAAAAAAAAATTGGGCACTATCACAGCCCAACAACGTTTCGGGTGACGTAAAAGTCTCAATTACCGTTTGGCCTTTATTTTTTTTAATGTCCCACATAAGCCCTTTTACTGCAGCGAAAAATACTATTTCCACCAATGAACGTGGGCAACTAAATTAAACGCTGGTATTTAACACAAAAATGATAATGCTCCAATTGTTGCATTCGCGTAATATACGTAGGACGCATTGATTTATCATATAATTATAAAAATAAATAAATGTATGGAAAAGACATACAAATTAGAAATAGTACTGTTTATGCCTTAACAACCATTAATAAAAATATCTGAACACAATTTCACAATCATACATAAGAGAAGAATAAATGCAGCATGGCTAAAGTGAAGAAAGGTATCCGGTGCGACGTGCGACAAACTAATGCCACTGAAACTAAAAGGTCAAATATATAAATCTGTCATACGACCAGTCATGCTATATGGGTCTGAATTTTGGGTCATTAAAGTGATAAACCACAAACGTCTCCACTCTGCTGAGATGAGAATGTTGAGATGAATGTGTGGTGTTACAAAAATGAATAAATTGAGAAAAGAGTATATATATCTTTGAAAGTTGCACCCGTGACTGAAAAATTGGTATGGGTGCATGGTGAGGAGGAACGAAAGTCATAGGACAAAAATAATGTTAAACTACAAGATAAATGGGTACAAATGGAAAGTAGACCAAAAAGAGATGCATGGACTGTGAGAAGAATGATATGATGATTTGTGATGTGACAGAATAGAGGAGAGTTGAAGGAAAAGGCAAATAATTAGGATATGGTGAAAGAAAAGCAAGAGAGACATACAGAAACCTAATTTATGGAATATATACGACGAAACAGGGCAAAAACATGAGATTCCTAAAATATCTTCGATATACTTGCCCACTAGAGACACGAACAAAGTTCACTAATCAATATACAGATTCATATGACAACGACCGCAAATCTCTCAAAGCACTTAAACTATATAAAGATTGTGATAAAAGATTATACTTAAATTTAACATCGTGATTCGAATTAAAAAGTTTTTAAACTCTCAAAAACCAAATGAGATGATACCGGTCTTATTAATTTAGTTTCAACTTAAGTTCTTAAGCGAGTAACTTAAATCCAAATTGAGTTTAGCAGACTCAAAGTTCTTAGCTTAATGAATACTAGAAAAAGTTTATTCAGCACCAACATTATACCGAGGATTTTTAATGTACTTGAAAATATGGTTTGCATTTAACTTTTCGCTTTTGAAGTTGGCGGTTTTGAGAGAACTTGTTAGTTTCAACTTAGTCTTATCTATATTGTTACGAGGTTAGCGGGACTCGAATTAAAATGCCGTTAGAATTATTATACAGTTTATTAGAACTATACAAACACGTGTAACACAGGTACAAATATAACCGAACACAACAAATCCAAACGTAATGCAGAAGGTCGTAATTCAGTAAAACGCGCGAAGTCCGTCACTAAATAGATTACCGTATACACGGCTCACCTTGGTCGTGGTTCTCGCTCGACTGACCCCCTCCCTCAATCAGTTGTCGTTTTATACTACACAAATGGAAATTAATCCACAATACCTGGCAAATGATGCTAATGAGCGAATACAAGTTATATCAATAGGCTATTCTTAACAATAATTAGTAACCTATGCCAATAAATAAGTGAACAAAAGAAGACGACCATAAAAGGATTACAATAGTTTCAATATTACTCGTTCAAATGCCGACGGGTAATAAATATGCTTCTGGTAACAAATCTGTACGTGGAATTTGTGTTTGTCGGCGCCTAGGTTGTAACAATATTATAAAATTCAAAACATGCTGTGTCTGTACATTGAAGCTATTTAAAAGAAACAACTTGAATACACTAAATAAACGGTGGAGAACACGATGCAATGGTTTTTATTTATTTCTTGTCTGTTTATCTGTTTATTCGGGATTCACATAAAAACTACTAAGCAGATTCCGATGCGTTTCACGCTATCGTTAT